>JAIGNX010000009.1:1800000-2344355 GCA_020011015.1 Cutaneotrichosporon dermatis | reverse complement strand
CTAACCCCCTAACCCTAACCCCCTAACCCCCTAACCCCTAACCCCCTAACCCCCTAACCCCCTAACCCCCTAACCCCCTAACCCCCTAACCCCCTAACCCCTAACCCCTAACCCCCTAACCCTAAACAATGTTGCGGAACGTGTTGGCATACTCTTGAGCTGAGTGAGTCTGCTTGAGCTTGGCGAGCTCGAGACTCTTGGTGGAGACGAGGTCGGGGTCGAAGAACTGAGCACGGAACTCAGACTCAAAAGCGGTCCAAGTAGTGAGGAACTCAGGGATGGTGGTGGACTCAGCATAGGGGCGGATGAAGTTGGTTGCCTTGCCAGAGAGGAGAGAAGTGGCAGCCGTGATCTTGGTTGCATCGGTCGGGTAGTTGTGCGGCATGTCGGTGAATGCACGCTTCAACTGGAAGAGGAAGAGCGCAGCATCAGACTTCTTGCCAGTGAACTTCTTTGGGAGAGGGAGCTTGGGATGCGAGGCCTTGATCGTGAGAGGAGCACCAGTAGCCGTGGGAATGGCTGGGATCTGGTTGGCGGGAGCGAGAGGGGGAGAGCCGGGGAGAGGAGCAGTGGTCGCCTGGAGGGTGGCGATCTGCTGCTGGAGGGAGATGAGCTGAGCCTGGAAGTTGTCTGACTGCTCGTTGAGCATCTTGTGGATGCTGCCCTGAACATCGGTTGGAAGCTCAGCGAGGCGAGCCTGCTCATCGGCCGAGAGGGCGGCCTGAGCAAGCTGCTCATGGGTTGGAGCAGTGGGGTCAGACATGGCTTGGCATGGGGAGAACAAAGGACTTGAGCGGTGCTAGGAAGGCTTGTGCGGGGGAATGAGATCTGGGTGCGAGACTTGAGTTGAGTCGAAAACTTGCGCGAGGGGCGGTCTGTGCGAGCAAGCTGTGCACTAGACAATGGGACAACGAGGAGAGTGAGGAGTCGACGAGCAAGATGTGCTGGTCGATGAACGAGGTGGCGAGGAAGTCTCAATGACTGGCGGGAGTGCGCAGTCCAAGGAGAACGAGGACGAGGATCAAGCCGACAGCGGAACTACTGTTGCACTTGAAGACGAGGACGAGGAGTCGCGACAGAGGCGACGACGGGAGGGTTGTCGAGAACGATGGATACTGTCGTGGTACAGCTAGTCGGGACGGGGAGATGACTAGGTCGTAGAGCACGATACGAGGGATGACGAGAGGACACGATGGGGAACTCTCGGGTCGTCGTCACTGTCGCGGGCTAGGACAGACTAAGTGTATGAGACGTATGATCCATCGTTGACAAGTCTACAATGGATATGGACGGGTTATATAGGACGAGGAGCGAGGAAAGGTGGTCATAGCGGAGGTGGAGGGAAAACTCCAACAGTGTTGGAGTTTGCTGTACGGTGGAGGTGGAGGTCCGGTGGAGGTCAGAGTGGCAGCCAAGGTGGCGGTCATGACACGCGGGCTAGGACAGACTAAGTGTATGAGACGTATGATCCATCGTTGACAAGTCTACAATGGATATGGACAGGTTATATAGGACAAGGAGCGAGGAAAGGTGGTCGTAGCGGAGGTGGAGGGAAAACTCCAACACTGTTGGAGTTTGCTGTACGGTGGAGGTGGAGGTCCCAGTGGAGGTCAGAGTGGCGGCCAAGGTGGCGGTCATGACACATCACAAATTTCAATAATTCTCATTTTCAATCCACTGGCTCAAGGCAATCAACCCGTGAAACTTAGTTTTATTAAGGTTTCCCAGCAAAATCAAGATCAGCACTGAAAATAAGGATTCAGGCATGATTTGTCAATGCCTCTGAACCGGGTGGAGAAACAAAATCAGCGCACTTTTGAAAGTGACTGTTTGCAGCGGCACACCACTGCAAACGTCCTCGGCATTAGAGTTCCCCATCGTGTCCCCTCGTCATCCCTCATATCATGCTCTATGACCTAGTCATCCCCGTCCCGACTAGCTGTACCACGACACAAGGTGGCGGTCATGACATACGAGCCCGTATCAGCCGGCCGGCTTGACAGGCGAGATGGCCCGGCCATGTAGGCCTACGGCCGATCGTAGGCAGGCGCGTCGGCCGCAGGGGTGCCTATCCCGTTGAGTATGTGGTGCCGTCTCAGAGGCCGCGGTAGCACGTCGGAGTGCCCAACCGAGCGCCCAACGACGACGACGTGACCTCCCCGTCCGAAACATCACCGTGATTCTGCGCTACATGAAGCTCGGCGACTCGTCGCACACGGCAGCAAGCACCAATAGTAACGATCCTCGCAGTCGCAGTGCCGTTCTTACCGTCATGCTCAAGCACATCCATCCCCGACATGGAGACGGACGAGACCACCGAGCGCAGCTCGCGGCATCCGACTGATTGACCTCGCAGGTAGAAGCAGAGGGCCAAGTCGACCGAAGCGACTGTGCGCGACTTCGCAATGATCGCAGCATCAACGAGTCGCTCACCACGCTCGGTCCCCTTATTGTCGCTCCGGCGGACCCAGGACGCTGCGCTCTGTCGCGCTGTACCGCGGTTCCATTGTCACGTCGCTACTCAAGGACTCGCTAGGTCGCAACAGCAAGATGGCCATGATAGCTTGGATCGCTCCCGCGGACTATGAAGAGACGCTTTCGTCGGTGCGTTATGTCGACCAAGTGTAGCTCCGCCCCCGCGATGTGGTCGACCAGGAGCAGATCTCCCAAGCCGAGAGGGACGCCCAGATTGCCGCCATGGCGCAGGAGATTCGGATCCCTGGGCTGTCCGGTCTCACTCACGACGAAGGGAGACAACGCGAAGAGCAGAGGAGCGGCCAAACGAGTAGCAGAACCGCGTGGCGACGATGCAGGGCATGATGGAGTAGCGCAGCCTCATTGGCCAGGAGCAGGCTCTGAGAAGCTGCGGATGGAGAAGGAGGCGCCGAACCTGTACCCTCAAGCCCGCCATCACCTGTATCAAGAGTCCTCAGCCCGAGGTCAGCAGCCCCGGCGTGCGGCGTGGAGCTGGCGGCGGAAGACAAGGAGAACGCCGCCGCCCACGAGAACCAGGGGCGGGACAGCGAGTACGAGTCAGACACTCGCCCTACAGCGAGGACGGCCCGCAGGGCGAGATTCGCCGCCACCTCGAGGACCGGCCTGCAGGGCGAGATGCGCCGCTACCTCGAGGACATGGGCGACTTCCGCAAGCTCATTGGCGGCGACCTCTCGCGCTTCAAGTACCCCGAGAGCGCCAGCATGCCGCTTCGGGCGCGCGAGAATGCCTGATGCCCTTGGCTTGTGGTACCGATATGTCCGTTGGATGGAGCAGGGTGATTGGATGCTTGCGGGTCCTCCGGGGACTTCCTACCGGCTCGGATGAGGCAGAGTTATCAGCTGACGATGCCACCATCGGGAGTTGAACAAATTTCGTACCCGTCAGCGCCTCCTCTACTGCCAGTAATGGGACGGACTGGTCGCGATGAGGTTCGTCTAGTAGAATGTTGACCAACCGGCCGCCTGATCACCCTTGACATCCTGACCCCAAGATTGGCCCATGACCTCAGAACAGGGCTGCAAGGGTTAGCAGATCTCGGTCCGAAAAGCCACCCGAACCAATGTTTCCGCAGTCACTCATGGATCAGACGCCGACGGCGCATTCTGCTAAACGGAGCCTTGCGACCTCGCATACTCGCGTCCGACGCTCATATGTCCCAATCAGCGCGCTCGCGTCAGGCGCCGCGTTGACGCGACCCTCCTTGGCCGAGGTCAGGTTGACGTGGTCTCCTCTCGTTACAGCAGGGCCGGTTGTTAATGGCCAACGCATCTCCTACGTCCGAGGGGCAAACTGCGCCCTATACACCATGACCACTCTCGCGGGAGTCGGGTGGGTGTGTTTATAGAATAGCGATAGGTTCGATCTGGGTCCGAAGATGTGGACAGGACGTCGCGATGAGGTTTGGCGGAATGTGGCTGGATTAGTTAGTCATCGTTTGGCAGAGGTCGGGGCTGTACTAACCGTAGACGCTCTCAATCCACATGTTGAGCCCAGGCGGGTCGAGGTAGCCACAATTCTTCATCGGACTCCGGCTGTCGCTGCTTCTGCCGCTATAGTTTGTACCTCCTCTCCTCGGATGCAAAGGCTCGTGGAAGCATGACGTGTGGTCTGAGGGTAAGCGTCGGAGTCCATGTGGGCGGCGTTCAGGTCCTGGAAGTTGAATTGCACGCCGAGCAATTGTGGCGCCTTCGATCAACGTGGCATCTGGGTGCAAGTTGAGTTTATCCATTCTCCGAGCCAATCTCGTTCGTCACAATAACGCCACCGGATAGATCTAGTTCTAGGTCGACGTCTACTTCCTGCACGCCATAGTATAAGCGAATTCTCAACGACCCTCAGATGCATTTTTGCGGTGATCTGGTCCGACGCTACTGCTGATCGACCTCAATGCGCGTCCAGGATACAGGGCGAGCCACGGCCGATGTGCCCAGGTGGCGCCGGACTCGTGACGCCAACCCCTCCGAGCCCTTATCCCCTATACGCGCTTCTGAGATGACTACTAACGGCGCTTGATGGAACGTACACATTCCATGGCCCAGAAAGCAATGCAGGCACAGGCACATCCGGACCGGGAGATCTTCTTCCGGAATAGCTTAGATGGCGTCTACGCATCCTGCACGCCTCAACAGGGCGCCGGTGACGGACGGTCTGTGGGACAGACGAGATTTTATGTACCCTTGTACCTAGGCCGGACTCTCAGCTCCTGGAGACCCGTGAGCGTCTTCGAGGGTGCGGTAAGCTAATGTCGACAGAGGCCTGACTACTGATCGTGCGAGTCAGACGAGTGCGCGTTGCGAGCAAAAGCGGAGAAGAAAAGAAAAGATAGTATAAGAATGGAGGGTAGATGAGCGCAGCCTCATTACCCACCGATAAAACGACAGCCCAATGGTCCGCACCACTTTCGTGACCGCTCTCGCCGGTGCACTGCTCGCCCAGCAGGCGTCTGCCACCTGGTGGCTCCCGACCTGGGGGACCAGCGTGCAAACGACCACCCAGCAAACGACCACCAGCAACGCCTATCTCGGCTGCTACGCGTACACCCCCGTTCTCGGAGGGCCCTCCAAGTATGTCGCTTCGGAGGCGGCATGCGACGTAAGTGCCACATCCAAACATCTGCCACAGCCTCTAACAAACAGACCTTCTGCTCGGACTGGTCCTACATGTACTACACCGTCCAGTGGAATGGCGCGAAGCAGTGCCAGTGTGCGGCAGCGCCGATCGGTGTGTTGCAGTCTCCTGCCGCTAGCGGGTCGACGTGCGCCACGGGCGACTCCGCTGGCTACAAGCGCGACGCGGACTACACTTTTGCGGATGTCTGCACCGACCGGCCGAGCACCCTCGGCTATAAGACGGTGTACAACGTTCTCGCCGTCACTGCCGACCAATGCTTCCGGACCTGCAGTGCTGGCAACTTCGAGTACGCCCTGTACAACCCCAGGCCGGGACTTCTGACCGATGTACACTGCATCTGTGCCTCGGGATACAAGGCTGGGCAGACGAACAGGTGTGACGCCAGCACCTACTACGTCTATGGTCTCGGTGGCCGCTCGGAGCCGAGCTCGGCCTCCCAGACGCTCATCGCCACTGCGACCAGTAGCGCCACGACCACCGCTTTCCAGACGAGCGCCACGTCCGAGACCACTCCTGCCCCCCGCCCTCCCCCTACTACCCCTACACAGGACGACGAGATCAACGCCCCGGCCCCTTCTGGTCTCCGCCGCCGCCGTGACGTCCGCCCCAAATCCGCCAACGAGATCTACTGCATGAAGGGCCTCACTGCCTGCGTCATCCCCGGTACTTTGGACTGGGAGTGCGTCGACCCTCAGAACGACATCCAGTCGTGTGGCGGGTGCGCCTTCGGGAACTTTGGGGGAGACACCGCGTCCATGGGTGTCGACTGCAGCTCGCTGCCAGGCGTCAAGTCGACCGGCGTCCACTGCTCATCGGGACAGTGCATTGTCACTGCGTGCCGCACGGGACACTCGCTCGCTGACGGGCATTGCGTCCCCAGTCAGTAGAGTGCAATGGACGGGCTGAAGTAGAGAACATTAACTAGACCCTTAGACTCTAGAACGGCCGGCATTGCAGCATTATCAGTTTTTATATTGTAGCTTCCGATGAAGCATTGATCTTGCATCTCGGTCCAGTCGTGTTGCTGATGTTCTGGGGGTTTCATGGTATTCTGGCTGGTCTTCTGACAGCCAGTGGAGTACCAAAACCTATCTGGATTCTCCGGGGCCATCAGGACATACTGGAATACAGCGCCTGTCCGATGTAAGATGTCATGAGAATTGACCGCGGGCACCTTCCTGCGCCGTCTCCCCACAAAGGCGCTCCGGAGGTGAGATCCGATATAGTGATACACAATGAGCCTGGGCCATAGGGTGGATCTGTACCGAAGGAACCGCGCGTATGGCGCTCGGAGGGGGCGCATAGGAGTGTGGCGCGGGTAACAGTCTGTGCGCGTACACACTCGCGTCATTGGAACTTGCAGATAGGACCGATGGCCCACCGGGAGTCCCACAGCCCCGCGAAAGCATGAAGATGAAAAGGGGACATCTCATCTCATAACAGCGGTATGGGCGTTGTACAACTGCGATCCACTCCGTACCGTCAGCCTGCGGCCGGGGTTGTAACTCACCTGAACCAGCTCCTTTAAAGACCCTGCAGCTGGCTGCCGACGCCGCCGGCCATCTTCATCGCATCGTCCGCCTGCCCGCGGAGGAGGTAGACGCGGACGATGTTGCGGATGTCGTCGCCAAACATGATCCAGATAACCGGGACGACCAGGAGGGGCGTGACTGCCACCGACCAGAAGACGGGCGATTCCTTGATCGACGTGGTGAAGTTCTCGAGCATGGCGTGTAGTTGCTGAGTGGTTGGGCGGTTGATGAGAAACGTGACGTCTTGCTGGTCGCTGGTCATATATGGATGCATAGGATGTCTGTCGTGCGGAACTGATGACGCTATGCTATGTGGAGTGCAGCAGACATGTGAATCGGGCGTGTTCTCAGTGAGATCACAGTTACCAAGGAGAGTGCAGGTTGGAGGGAGCGCGCCCAACATGTGCCAAGTGCGGGACGGTATTCGATCATCATGACGGCAACGGTCGGCAGTGCAGGACGTCAGTCACTCTGCGTGCCGCGTCCGTACCTTACTTCATTGGGTCTGGTCACGGAGTGCGACGCGCGTGCCCGGTCACCAGCTCTTTGTATGTTCAGCATCATCGTGCGTCATAAGGTGGGCAAGACTGCGTTTCAGATGATGAAGGAATGAATGCATCGCGAACCCAGCCGGCATGTCCAGAAGGCGGCATCAGGTGATCCCCTTCTTTATCTCGCTCTTGCAATCTGTTACTTCGATGCCATCAGCTCAACCGGTATGTCTTCGCATACAATACATAACGTCTAATGCCCAGCCACCAGATGATGTGCTCGCAGCCTTCGGCCTCTCCGGGCCAATTCAACCTCTCGACGGTGGAGGGATGGACACCGTCTTCGTCGCTGACGGTGCGGTCTTGAAGCAGAGCGAAGAGCCTCTTCAGGCCCTGCTCGGGCATGTCGCCTCCTCCGTTCTGCAGGATGGCTTCCGTCTCGCGCGCGTCCTCAAACCTTCCACCGGCGGGTGGACATACGCAACGTGGGGCGCATGTACTCTCCTCCCTGGCGGGACGAAAGATCAGCTCTCTACGAGCGACATCCTCAGTGTTATCCAAGCCGTGCCTTTCATGCTGCGGTGAAGCATCTCCCCCGCCCTGCCTCGTACCTCGACTCGCGCACCGATCCTTGGTCCCGCGCCGACGCGGCAGCATGGGGCGACCGACAGCTTGACAATGTCCCCCAATTCCAACCATTGGCGTCGGCATTACAAGCTGCACTCACGCCCCTGGGACCAGATCAGTTCATCCACGGCGACCTGACAGGCAACGTCCTCCTCGGCGCCGATGTACCTGGCATCATCGACATCCCGCCGTACTTCCGCCCCACCGCTTACGCCGAGGGAATCATAATGGCGGACGCTCTAGCTTGGCACGGACAGAAGGCGGAGCTGCTGGATCACGCCGACGTTAGTGTTGGCGCTACGGCGAGAGGGATGTTGTTCCGCGTCTGCACGAGTAGTATCATGGCACAGGCGCAACCGAGGCGTTGGGACTTGGACAAGGAAGTGCGGCAGTACACTGGTGCAGCGAGGGAGGTTGGCCTGTTGGTTGAGCTGTGATCATCATCTCACGACACCCCAGCTGGCACGCTTTCCTTCGTCCCTACCTTCTCCTCTCTCGCACGTTATAAGGTGTCACCCAGGCCCGATGCCCCGATGGACGGACTGGGTCAACTGCGTGCGTGAGGACTCCGTGGTCAAGGCCGAACCCATGATTTCTGCATAGGGAACATTTCGAGTCCTGACTCTTTGTCTGCGCTGTCTCCGCGTCTGCCAAGCTTTTATCCGGTCCGCGTGGCTTTGCCTCCGCTTCTGAATGGCCCTGCTTATCAGATACCCAGGTCAGTTGGCCGAAAGTTCGGATCAACGTGTCTCGTCATCTTTGCATCAACATCTTCACCCCGCTGTACAACCTCAAACCATGGGCGAGGGGAGCGCTCATGCCTCTTCCAGCTCCTCGCAAATTCAAGAGCCACCGAAGCGAAAAACCCGCTCGAAGTCTGGCTGCCTCACATGCCGGTTACGCAAGAAGGTTCGTTCGGCCCAAAGCCCATGGCTGACTCGTTAGCGATGCGACGAAGCGCGCCCGGCATGTGCGACTTGCAACCGGCTCGGCCTGGAGTGCTTGGGATACGAGGCGAAGCGCCCCGAGTGGATGGCCAAGCGTGAAGTAGTGACCGACGTCATCTCAACGATGTGAGTGCTCGGTTGCGTCGACGCGCTGATGGCAGGAAGAGGAGTATGGCCGAGACGCACTCGGCGAAGAGGCGCCAACGATGGTCGGAAGTTGCAGCTAGCAAGCTGGGAGGCTCTGAGGATGTCTCGAAGTCTCTCGCAGCAAGCACCGGCTGGATGGGATCTGAGCAGCCCTCCAGCCCACCTCTAGTGACTGCGACATCCGCAGCAGCGCTGGGCCATGTTTCTGTCACCAGCCCTTCGACATCCCCGGAACAAGGGCATACGCTTGCTTCACAATCCCGCCAGGATCCGCTGGAAGTTGAGCTCGATGGCTTGTTCTCATACCCTGTCCCCCAAGGCGAGATAGTCGACGACCTGCTGTCGCCCATCCCGAAAAGCGGCCCTCAGGACTCTACCGCCTCTACAGTGTGGCCGAGGGCTCCAAGCCCTCCACCAATTGACACGGCACCGTCAAGCCCGCTCGTTGATCCCAACATTATCTCGCTCCTAGGGTTCGACCCAGCGTCGCCTCTCGCGACCCAACTGGTCGCTCCCGTTCCCTACCTACCTCTCCTCTCTCAGCCATCGGCCATCTTCCACACTACCTTCGCGTCGACGCCATCTCAAATGCGATACTTCAACCACTACTTGAAGGTGATCATGCCCTATCAGTGGATTTTTGAGCGGCGGGCCTTGTCCGACCTTGTTACGCCTTTGGCCTTCGCCAATCCACTCGTATTCAACAGCGTGAATGCGCTGGCCGCCTTGCACATGGGGTCCAAACGGCATCGGCGGCGGCGGAAGGTAGACGACGCCCCATGGCTGGTACCAGTCACAGACGACGTCGAGGACCCTGACCTGGCTGTGGCAGAGACGACATTACAGAGGAGCCTGGCCAGGCTGAAGACGATCCCGTTCAACGAGCTCGGGTCTCACGAGATCATCGTGGCCGCAATGAGCACGAGCTCGTTCCACCTCTTCGACGGAGGCAACCGACGGGGCTGGAAGGAAGCAGTTGCGCTCTGCCGCAAATGTTTGGCCGCGATGATCCAGCGCAGTCTCGCCTGCGCAGCTGATGGCACTGTGTGAGTTCGCCTGCCCGTCCTCTTGCCCAAAAAGGCTGACCAGTGTTAAGACAACTCGAACTAGCGAACCTTCTGCAACGAATGGGGCATCTCCTCTCTCCGCTGATCTGGACAGACATCCTCACATCTGTCACGGAGGGCATGGCATCTCAATTCATGCCGCTCTACCGCTCCCTTCTGCTGGACGACGGCAAGGACGCGCGCATCGGCACCCTACTGCAGGAGACAGTCATGGGATGCGATTCCACGACAGTACGTATGCAATCGGCGCTTAAGCTGACGCACAGAGACTGGTGATCGCGGAGACCATTGCCCTCTCGGAGTGGAAGGAGAAAGAGGAACGCGCTGGCCGACTGTCTCTCCGCGCTCTACTCGACATGGGGCAGACGATCGAGCATCTCGTGGCCCAGAGATCTTGGCGCGAGAAACATCTGCTCGACAACACCGAGAGCGCGGCACAGCGCCGTGCCGTGAGCGACGTGTTCTTCCATGGAGCGAGAGTGCTGCTCACGACAACACTCAATGGCCCATATCCTGCTGGTGAGCTAGGGTCGTGCTGAGCGCAGCTAACATCAGTTCCGGAGGTTATCGCCGCCGTCAATGATACTGCCGAGGCCTTCTGCGCTCTCGATCAGCTGCATCTGACGGGAGCCGACAGGGCACTTGTATTCCCGACTGTCATTGCTGGATGCCATGCGTACACGCCGGAGATGCAGGCGTTCTTCAAGGACCGGTTCGAGCGGCTTGGCGAGGAGGCGGCATCGTTTGGCAACACGCAGAACGCGCTGAGGCTCATGGAGGAGGTGTGGAGGCGGCGAGCGGCTGTGTCAGTGGACACTCCTGTGCACTGGCGCAAGGTCATGTTTGAATTGGACGACGAGGGGATGTTGTTGATCTAGCACGTCTTGGTTGTAGAGTATGCATGATGTCACTCTTAGTCACTCAGGCATCCTTGCTGAAGTGCTCTCCCAGCCATCCGACAATGTTGGCACTAAGGACAGCTTGCGCCTGCTCCTCCTCGACAGAGTGTGTTGCTCCGTCTACAACGGACCAACTCAACATACCGCCGCTTGCCGACTCCCAGCGCCTCAACAATGTACGTTGGTCCGGCAGAATTGCGCAGTGGTCCTTCTCCATCCACAGTGCCCGCACTGGCACGCTCAGCTTCCCAAACGACGTTGAGAGGGGGTGCACATGTGCTGAGCCGTCGGGAGCGTCCGGCAGGTCTGATGAGAAGTAGTCGTCGTCCCCGCTGTTTGGTCAGTGCCGCACAGGCAGAGCACGTACCCGACGCCGATGAGGCTGTGGAGGCGGTATGCGGTGACACGCGCTCCGAAAGCCTCAGTGAACTGTTCGTCCAGGATCTGATCCTTCTTCCCCTCTCGTATCAGCCCCTCGGCTGCCGCCAATTGCTCGGTCCACAGTGCATCTGGGTGCGACTGGAAGAACTCGCGATCTGACGCTGGGGAGATGAGGATGCCACCCACGACTGTTGGGCTTGCTTCAAGTCTGTCACTGGAGAGGAAGCGGAGGACGTCCTGTGACCCAGTCGAGTGCCCCGACAGGACAACAGTCCTAACCCCTTCCTTGACCAGGTTGTCTACCAGAGCCTTGATCTCGTCACAATCACGGTCGAGTGATCCTGTGCCGAACCCGTCGTATGCGCTCGACCAGTGGATCTGTACGCTGCTGTCAGCCTAGACACCATGCCCTCCTTACAGTCTCCATCCTGCTGACTCTAGCGCCTTGGACAGGGGTACAAGGAAAGGCGCGTCAAGCATTCCATTGTGCAGACCGCCGACGTACACAACGGCGCGGTCAGCAGTAAGGGCGCCCGATGTGAAGTACGGCCGTCGTTGCCATTCCGATTTCGGAAGCTGATAGAGTGAGAGGACACCCGAAAGCGATGGCGATGGGCCCGACATGGTGGAGCTGCGGACGGGGCGAGATGCGAAGGGGTATGAAGAATGAAGAGGAATGTAACCGGCAGTGTGAGTGAGATCTGTTGGCGGAACACAGGCATGGAAATGTCCTGGCGCCGCTGGCGGCAATGGAATCGTGTTATTGCGTTCCAAGCACCAATCAGGTCTCGCCGTTCTTGTCAGATTAGGACGGAGTTCCGATTTAAGGACCAGCTCTGGCAAGGTACGGCGGCGTTGAAGGGTGGAAGGGATCCCTGGCACTCGCAAGTCTATGGATGTCGGCCGATGGTGCAGGTGGTGCACACGTTTAGGAGGCAAGGTACGCAGGGCTCTCGTCAGCACGACTCCGGCATTCCTGAAATGGAGCTCGGTACTTGGCAGGGATCCGCTCTGTTCTATATCAGATAAAATCTCATCTCAGCCCAGACGGGGCGGCATTCTTTCGGCTGAGAGAACAGTCCGACGCTCGACGCCCCCGTTCCAGCATACGCCCACGTGAGGAAGCGCCCGCGGCGCTTAAAATGGGCTGCGAGGGGTAAGCCGGACCAATCCAAGACTTCGGTCGGCCGGCAACAACAACTTTGATCCTTCATTCACCATCTTTGACATGCCGGCGACGCCCTTTAAGAACGCTATGGATGCGATGGAGGTCGATATCGCTCTCCATTCCCATCACCCTCTTCACCACGCATCATGAAGGTGGACCAGTCTATCACCTTGGCTGATGCTGCTACTGCTGGGCCGGAACCGTCTAGTCCGCAGAGCAATGAGTTCGCCGACGAGCCTAAGGTCGATCTTGCGCGGACAGACTCGCGCGATGGATTCCAAGATGGTGTGCGCCAGGCGGAGGCTATGACTCAAGCATGGACCAAGGGCTCGCTCCGGACCATGTTTGCCTTGTGAGTCTTGAACCATTGCCACAGTTGACTGACCAACAGTTTCTGGCTCACATATGCCGTCAACGCGTTCCAGGCGTCGATCACTGGCAACCTGTCGGCTTATGTCACCTCCGAGTTCTCAGAACATTCTCTTATCCCTACCATCTCGATTGTGTCGAACATTATGAGCGCCGTCGCGTACATGGTTCTCGCCAAGATCCTCAACCTCTGGGACCGCTCCTACGGCTACCTCGCCATGACAGTTCTGGCGACGCTCGGTCTTATCCTTAGTGCAGCCTGCAAGGACATTTACACCTATTGTGCTGCCCAGGTATGTCTGCCGCGCCCGAAGAATCCCCCGCTGACAAACATAGGTCTTCTACTCTATCGGTTTCATTGGCATGATCTTCTCCGTCGACGTCCTTACCGCCGATACATCCCACCTGAAGAACCGAGGCCTGGCCTACGCCTTCACGGCGTCGCCTTGGATTATCACTGCCTACGCGGGCCCTAAGATCTCGGAAAAGTTCTACGAGAGCAACTGGCGCTGGGCGTTTGGCGCCTTCTCCATCATCCTCCCCTTCGTCGCGATCCCCATGTTCATCTTCTTGCAGATGCAGAAGCGCCGGGCAGTCGCACAGGGACTCGCACCCACGGCTTCGTCGGGGCGCACTGTGGCTCAGTCGTTCATGTACTACCTCGTCGAGTTTGATGGTGAGTCCAGGCTATTACTGTTACTCCCAGTTGCTAACCCTTCACAGTCCTCGGGATCTTCCTCGTATCGGCTGGTCTCGTCCTCTTCCTCCTTCCCTTCAACTTGGCCGCATCGGCTGCGGACACCTGGAAGTCGGCCCACATTATTGCCATGCTCGTCGTCGGAGTCGTGTGCCTCATCGCCTTCGTAGTCGTCGAGCGCTTCGTCTCGCCCAAGCCATTCATTCCCTTCCACCTCTTGGCGAACCGCACCGTCCTCGGCGCCTGTGTTCTCGGCTTCTCCTGGCAGATTGCCTACTACTGCTGGGCCTCGTACTTCGGCTCATATCTCCAGGTCGTTTTCGACCTGTCCATCAGCACATCAGGTTACATCACCTCGATCTACGATGTCGTCGCCTCTGTCTGGATGTTCCCTGTCGGCTACCTTATCCGTAAGACCGGCTACTTCAAGTGGATCCTCCTCATTGGCGTGCCCCTCTACACTCTCGGCGAAGGCCTTATGATCCACTTCCGCAAGCCCGGAAACTCGATCGGCTGGATCGTCTTCACCCAGATCCTCATCGCTCTCGGAGGCTCCAGCTTCACCTGTATCCAGCAGGTTGCTGTTCTCTCGGCTGGTTCACACAACGACGCTGCCGCCATGCTGGCCCTCCTTGGTCTCTTCGGCTACTTCGGCGGTGCCGTCGGCAACTCGGTCTCGGGTGCCATCTGGACCAACACTCTTCCCGAGTTCCTCATGCGCTACCTGCCCGAGGAGGCGATGGCAGACTGGGAGGACATCTATGGTTCGCTTGAGGTTCAGCTGTCGTACCCCATTGGCGACCCCGTCCGCGAGGCCGTTATGCTGGCCTACGCCGAGGCGCAGAGCCGCATGCTCATTGCGGGTACCTCCATCATGGCACTCGCGCTCGTGTGTGTCTTGCTCATCCGCAACATCAAGGTGTCGGAGATTGAGCAGGTCAAGGGTGTCATCTTCTGAGGAGGTCTTATACAGTTCTATAATGCGAAGGATGTAATAGATTGCAGGTACCACACCGTGCTGAATCCCAAAACATGCCACTGCGATGAACGAAGCTTTCGTGTGTCTCTAGATGTCGGCCCAAAGATCTGTCGAGAGGTACTTCAGCCCCGAGTCGCACATGATGATGGCGATGGTCTTGCCCTTCATTTCCCCCTGCAGCAGTTTGATCGCGGCGGCGAGATTGGCACCGGACGAGAACCCGGCGAATACACCCTCCTTTGTTGCCAACAACCGCGCTGCCTCGCGAGCCTCGTCGCCAGTGACCTGCATGTAGCCATCAACTGATACACCTTTGAGGAACGACAGGTTGCCCATCGAATATCCACCGCCTTGAATCGGGTGGTCGGGGTGGGTGACGCTTTGGCCTGCGAGGATGGCTGCGCCGTCCGGCTCGACGACGAAACACTTGGCGGCAGGGTTGACCTCCTTCAGCCGCCTGGCCACGCCGGCATACGTCCCTCCCGAGCCAAGGAAGTCCACGAAGCCGTCGAGGTTCCCGTCTGTCTGCTCCCACAGCTCCTGTGCGGTACCGGAGTAGTGTGACCGCCAATTTCCGTCGCGTTCGAACTGGTCGGCGCGGAACGCGCCGCGAGCAGCCGTGATCTCCTTCGCCTTCTCGTCCACCAGGGCCAGATCCCCTCCGGACACTTGTCCCGGAACAGAGCCGGGGAGCTGGTCAACGAGAATGACCTCGGCACCAAGAGCGGCCATCATGCGCGCCCGTTCTCGCGAGTTGCCCTTCGACATCACCGCGATGAATGGATACCCTCGGATGCCGCAGATAATGGCGAGGCCGGTGCCCATATTACCGGAAGTGAGCTCGACAACGGGCTGGCCTGGCTTGAGCATCCCGGCCTTCTCTGCCTCGTCGATGATGCCCTTCGCTGCTCGGTCTTTCTTCGAACCCCCGGGGTTCAGGTAATCGAGCTTAGCGAGGATGGTTCCCTCCAGTCCGAGGCTGGAGGTTACGCGGTCGAGTCGGACAAGCGGCGTCGAGCCGATAGCATCGGCGGCTGATGCTAGAACCTTGCTCATGGTCGATGGTGTGAGATAGAGCGAGGAGGAAAGAAGGGCGACATTGATATTTGAGCTCAACACAAGTTGCGACCCAGGTGGGCCGGCTGCAGTAGGTATAGCAAGCGCCGTTGTTATCACGGATGACTCGACGTGACCACCAGTAGTTGTTGACGAGACTGTTGCTGACCAGCGACGGGCATCTCCGGGTGCCGCCAGCCAATCAGCACGAGAACGCCACGCCCAATCTGCGAGAATGGGAACAGATCCGGATGAATGGTTCCAGTAAGGGGAGGTGTCCTCGCCGATTCAATTGTGGTGCTTGCGACTGTCCGAACGTCAGTCAAGCCCATCGCTGCCAAGCTGTCCACCATGACACTCGTCCCCACGTCGTTGGGATCTTGTAGATGGTCCCCACCCTCTATCCGTCTCGGAATGCTATACCAAAGAGCGAGCACATTCCCCGCTCCATCAAGCAGCTGGGTAGTGGGAGTCTCATGACATCACCAATGATATCATTTCTAGAACACACTGGTCCATCCCATCCCCCGGGCATCCAGCCAGCAGTGTGGCGAGGAGTGACACTAAGCACGAACTTATAGACAAAACGGCAACGGGATAGCTGTAGCCTCTACTCCTCCTATCTCTCTCCATCCATCAACTTCGAACTTAACTATGTCTGGCAACCCAGTCTCTGGCCAGTTCAACCTCAGTGGCTCCCAGGTCGACGACCCCAACACCAACGTCGGCGGCGGCTACGGAGCAGGTCTTGGTGTTGGTCCCGACGTCTCCGAGCGCCGAGGTCAACCCGGTGAGAGCATTTCCGACCAGCCCGTCTCGGGCATCCAGCACGCAGGCAACGAGTTCAACCAGAAGCCCTCGCAGAACAACGACCCCAGTCGCGGCGGCTTTGGCCCCGGTGTGGGTGCTGGCCAGGGCCCAGGCGTTCAGGAGAATATCGAGCAGTACGGCCAGGGTGACCCCAGCAAGGGCGGAGATGTGTCTGGCTCGTTCAACCTCTCGGGCAGCCAGATCGATGACAGCCGCGACAACGTCTCCGGCGGCTTTGGCCCTGGCTCCGGCGAGGGCCTGGACCTCGGCGCCGGCCGTCCCGCTCAAGGCCAGCAGCAGAGCGAGGGCGTACCCAGCGAGGGTGGCACCGTGTCCGGCTCGTTTAGCCTCTCGGGCAACCAGATCGACGACGCTCGCGAGCGCCTTGGTTAGACAAATTGAAGGACGGATTGGGCGGCAGGGTCATGGTTGCGTAGTAGCAGTAAAGTGAAGCGATGCAGCAGTGGTAGCTCGAGTGTTGCATAGAGAGAAGGAGGAGCGTTTACTCTGCAGAACACTCATCCACACCACCAATCCAGGGCTTCTCGATGGTAAGCATGTCGTTAGGAAGATAACACCCGCGAATAGTATGGGTCCAAACGTCGTTACCGTTGACATCGTCCCCGATTGCCTGGCACTTGGCGACCACCGTACTGCCTGGCTTGTAGTAACCCGCGACCTCGCTGTTGAAGCTGGGGGCACTGTAACAGTCGGACGCTTGCTTTACGTAGGTGTGGAAATTGCCATCCTGCCATTCGTGCTGCCAGTTGGCGTACCGCTTGGTCTTGACTACGCCGCCCTCCTCCAGAGCACGCTTAGGAACCTTGACGTCGTCGCTGCGCTTGACATTCGAGTTCGGGCACACCGCGAGTCCATCCACCCAGAGTTGGTCGATCCGGAGCCAGGCATTGGGCACGTAGCACTCGCGAATCGTATAGGCCCAGACGTCGTTGCAGTCAACCTGAGCACCATGGGTCTGGCAGCTGATGGCGACTGAGCTGCCGGCCTTGTAGTAGCTCACAACATCATTGTTCAAACTTGGGGAGGAGTAGCAGTCGAGGGCTCGGTCGACGCGGGTGTTGTAGTACCCGTTGCTCCAATCGTCTCGCTTGGCATTGCTTGTGCTGCCGTGTGTGAACGGCGCTGGAGCAGCGTCGCGAGCGGTGATGGTTTCATCCACTGGAGCTGGAGCTGCAGTGACAAGGTCCGAGGCAAGAAGGAGAGCGAGAAATGCGAGACACATGGTGACCTGGAGAGTCAACGTGACCCTACCTCTACGGACACTATGTCGCGAGGACTCACTTTTGGGAAGGAGTTTGCGATAGGAAGCTTAGGTCATGAAGTGGTCCTTGACCTCCCGTCAAACCTCACCTTATATCCCCAATGGCCATGCTCATGGCATGTCGCACCTACATGCCCCTACCAGACAACTCGTCAGTAGCATGTACAAGTGCGTGTCCGCGTGCCGGTGTCGGCGGCCGGCGGCGAGCATCGCCTTAACGCCTCGCTTCGTGGATCGCTGGCAAATCCCAATCTTAGTCTACTCCAACCCTGCGTTAGTGTATCTTTCAAGCCGCACGCCTGACGCGCGCCGTCCCGTCAATGTTGCTCGTTCAGTAGCGGTCGAATACTGCGGATGTGATGGAAGGGGAACAGTGAGCCTGTGCCCGATATAGCACTTCCGCGTCGAGGGCTGTGCTGGGCGCTAGCGGGCCGCAAGCCGGCCGTCGGAAGTGGTGAACGAGGCGGACAATCGGTGAGTTAATTAGTTATCACAATTGATTAGAGTCGACGCATGTGCTATTAGTCTTCTAAGCAATGCCGCCCGAGTTTGCCGGGTTCGCCGAGAGCATGCCGAGTTGTCCGCATCCGACTCGCCTGATCACAAACTGAGCGAGAGTTTACAAAGGAGGGTAGACGCTACACATTAGCAGTAACAGTTCGGAGAGACACAGAGAATAACGGGGACCGTAACATGATCCCATTGCATTCTATGCTCTCCCATACAGGACTTTACTACCACTATTGATTTATTGGACAACCACACAACTACAACGGCACCGACACCCATACGCCCAACCGCAGGCCACCGGATACCATACTCGCCGACAAATGATAACTAGAAGATCTTGTCGAGAGCTCGGTTCCACAACGACGTAGAGTGGGGCGGGTGCTCCTTGTAGTAGTCATCGAGGTCCTGGAATTCCTTCATCCGCGAGGTGAAGTCCATGTCCTCCAAGCGCACAAACTTCGCCTTGGTTTTGATCTTCCATCCAACGTAGCAGATGGTGAAGAAGAAGAGACCGAAGTAGCACGTGAAGAAGGATTGGATATCCCAGCCACCCTGAAGAAGGTCAGCCCGCAACAGCGGACATTAGAGAGCGGGAACTCACGTGCACGAAGTTCTCCCAGCCCTGGAAGATGGTGATCACGATGAGGAAGAACACGGAGCAGTACGCCCAGGGGACAGTGTAGCGAGTAGACCAGGGGAGGACCGTCTTGGCATCAAAGCCCTGCTTCTTCAGTCCCGCATGGAAGCGGATACCCATTATGCCCATGGCGGCGTAGTTGATCACTACCGCGTCAGCACTGCGCTTAAAATCCCGCTCAAGTGGGACTCACTGGTTGCCACACTGCTGAGGTCGATGAACCAGCCAAAGACGACGGCACCACTGTTGCTGACCTGCATAAAGCTCAGGCAGTACACTGCAAAGACGAGGCAGTAGGCGTAAATGGGAACACCGTGCTTCGTTGTCTTGGAGAAGATCTTGGGGGCCTCACCTCGCTTGGCCATGGCGTGGAGAATACGCATAGCGAGGTATGCGAAACCGTTGGTGCAGGACATGGCCGAGGTCACACAGACTGCGTTGCTAAACAGTCAGCTGGGTTATTGAAGAGTTACTCACAAGACGTGGGGAAGGACCTGGATACCCAGGCGCTTCATCCCGACCACGTAAGCAGATGCATCAGAACCGACGCCAGTGGCGACTGACTCGACGAGGAAGGGGTCGTTGTAAGGCACAAGAACACCAATGGCGACAGCACCAAGGATGAAGAAGACAGCGAGGCGGAAGACGATAGCCTTGACAGCCCGAGGGAGCGTTTTTCGCGGCTGCACGGCCTCGGCAGCGCACATGGCCATAGTGTCCGGTCCACCCATGGAGAACGCGGCGATCTTGAACACTTGGAAGAACCCCAAGAAGCGGCCCAATGGTCCGGTAGTGTAGTACTCTGCGAAGAGGCCGGGGTCCTTCCAGTAACGGAAGCCAATGCGGTCGTGCTTGGGGTTACCGCCGAGCATGACGATGAAAGTCATCATGAGCAGGCCAACGATGAGAAG
Organism: Cutaneotrichosporon dermatis; assembly: GCA_020011015.1. Lineage (NCBI taxonomy): Eukaryota > Fungi > Basidiomycota > Tremellomycetes > Trichosporonales > Trichosporonaceae > Cutaneotrichosporon > Cutaneotrichosporon dermatis. The sequence continues at coordinate 2,324,717 of JAIGNX010000009.1, read as the reverse complement.
AACCTTGAGCGAGGCGAAGTAGAACTCGGCCTCGCCGAAGAACTTGACGTGGAACACTGCGCGTTAGCGGCGATGTGGCCGTTCTTGTTTACCATTAAGAGCGGTGACCACCACGAGTGTCATAACAATCCATGCGATAATATTGACATCCGGCAACCAGTATTGCATGAGACCGCAAACTGCGATGATGTCGGCGCAACCAAACATCAGACAGGCGTAGAGGTAGTTCCATCCGATGGCGAAGCCTGCAGCGGGATCGAGGAACTTCTCCGCCCAGGAAAGGTGGCCACCGTGGATCGGCAGGAAGGCTGCCATCTCTCCAGCGGCAAGACAGACGCCTGTGACGTTAACATTATTTCAAGGAACTCGGAGGTGTACTCGGAGCAGTACTCGGACATACCCCAGAGGACGAGTCCGAAGATGGTGTAGGCTATCAGGGAGCCAAGGGGGCCAGCGTAAATCAGACTGCGAGCCGAGCCAATGAAAAGACCGATGCCGACCGCCGATCCAATGCCTGTCATCCGTCAGTCTTCATGACATTTGTAGCCCCGGGACATAGTCCGGCAGGAATATGGACTCACCGATGAGCTGGATATGACGCGCCTTGAGGGCACGCACCGTCCCAGTCTCGTCGTGCTGGTCGCGCAAAGTGCCCTCGAGACCGGTGGGTCCGTCGTGAGCGTCATGGATGTGGACATCAAACTCGTTCTTGCTTCCTAGTTCGGCGTCTTTGGTTGACATCCTGCGGACTGACAATCGTGATCTGATCTAAGGGGGGGACATCGTTCGTCCTGGGCTCTTGTATTTAACCCCATCTGCCATTCAGTAGTCCTTGCTTGACGACTCAGAGTGGGGTAAGCCCGCGGCCTTCCGGGATCGGCTTTCTCGCCAAGAGTGGGTCGCGATTGGTGTTTACACAAGAATAGACGCCGTACCAAGCGCATTCGTATCGCTTGGGCCTCGGCGCTCACGATGCCGGGCATGTGACCAATCTATAGATCCATCCGGGGCTGCAGCGGCTGCTCAACCAGGCAGAACAATGGGAGTGCCTTGCCCACCCAGACGTTGAGTCGTCGCGGATTCCAAATCGGCGTCTAAACTGAATGGGCTGTGATTCAGGCATGGCAGCATGAGGATGGTTATCCCCCTATCGCCAATCTTGGCCGGAGGTCTGAGCTCGACGCAGCGAGCGATTGTGAGATAGAGATGGTCAACTATCATAGTCCTGCAGGCACGGAGTTGCTAACGGCTTCGCCACGACTTGGCATGATATACGGCCAGAGCGGCTGGTGGGCATCGTTCCTGCCCTGATCACTACTCCCGTCCTGTATCGACTGGCCAACGTCCTTCCTGCCTGAGCACAGCGCCGATCTGAACTCCATCCACTTCACCTTTGTATTCAGCCCCACTCCGTCCAAGATGCCACCGTTCTCCGCTTGCTTGGAATGCCGGAGGAACAAGGTGGGTGTTGGCTTATCTTGGTGCTATACTGAGAGGGACTGACGGGATACCAGATCAAGTGTAGGAGAGATGAAGGCGCCCAGCATTGCGTCCGTTGTACGCACCTGGGTAGCCAATGCGAGGTCATCCCGCGTAAGGTGGGTCAGTAGCTCGACTGTCACCCACTGATGCAATCACAGCTGGGTCGAAAGCTCGGATCCAAGAAGTGAGTTGGGGCTCGAGCTTGGCCTGACTGGCAGCCGCGTGCGTGGTGTAGGCAGCAACGAATCTCCGCGGCAACGAACAGCTAGCCAGACTCTCTCTCCGACGACACCACACCCGCCGACAACCTCGCCCTTAACCTACTCTCGCCTGCCCCCCTTGGTGACTGTGGATACCGTCTATGTATCGCCGACCCCTGACCATTACGACGATGGGATGGATATGTCCGGGACGAGGACGCCTGGCGGGGCTGCAACGACGACCTCGACGTTCAACATGCTTAGCGTGCTTGCGCGCGTCGCCGACGATCAGCCCGCACAAGAGGCCAGCCCAGAGGACCCCATGACATCTCGGCGTCCCTTTGACCGAGCACGGTTCCTGGACGAGTTTCACGAGCAGGCCAGGGCATTAGATGCCAACCCTTATCGTGGTATGAGCTTGTTGGAAGAGGGGCTCAGAGAACTGCAGCTCCCTGTCGAATCTTATACTCCGCAACCAGGCGAGGAGCTAGTGTACGCTCGCATCGACCAACCGCGCTTCGATACCGGGCCCCAGTATGATCCTATCTCCTGCGGGTTAATCCAGGAGCGCGAGGCCAACGATCTCTATGGGACATACTGGTCGAGCAACAAGTTTAGGACGCTGGATGAGAGTATCCACACGCTCCCGTTCCTCCGTTCCCGATCGGCTATGCTCACAACGGTGGTCCTTCTCGTCGCAGCCCAGAGCTTACCAGTCTCCGGTCACACCACAGCGCTCGTGGAACGACTCGAGAGTCATGTTGAATGGCTCATCACACAGACGGAGAAGCACTGCTTCCAATCATTGGAGATATGCCAAGCGCTCCTCATCTTCGTGACCAGCCTTGGAGGCCGGAAGCTCAATCGTGTCTGGCCACTGGCCGCAAAGGCAACGACAATAGCCATCGAACTCCGACTTGACACGGACCCACCCCCGAAATGGGCGACTGCACCCTCAATACACCATTCAGCTACCTCAGAACGCCTGGCACGGAATGTCAATCGCATGATCATCCTCCTAGTCGACTGGGAGTGCGGCTCGGCCTTCTTCCGCTCTCGTCGTTGTCTGTTACCCGATCTACCGCAAGTTGAACATAGTCGGCTCTTGAAGTGGTGTACCGATCCTCTTGCCCTCCCTTACGATCCAATGGCTGGTGCTTCCATGATCTTACTTCGCATGTTCGTCCAGTTTCAGCTGGAAGTTGCAAAGATTCAATCACAGACGCAGATGTTTGATCTGAGCGCCCATATCGCCTCCGTTGACGCCTCACTTCAAAAGTGGAAGGAGACCTGGTTCTCCTACCTTCACCCGTCCGATCAGGCGATGGCGGAGTCGGACATGATGGGCTATCGCTTCATCCTGTTGACGACGTTGTACGAGTATGGAATTATGAGACAATGGCCAAAGTCGGCGACAGTCATCGGCCGCGACGCTTGCCTTGCCAACGCACTCGATATCATCCCACGGGGAATCGCTATACTATCTGGGACCCATACGTTGATAGACACCAGTCACATGTACAGCTACCGGTAAGTGTCCAACTTGTTGTGACTAGGCTGATTGCACCTCAGGTACTACCGCATGGCGTACACGGCTTTCTTCACCCTTCGCATTATCAGCACATCGCCCCGCTCTGGAGACGACGACATGTTCCTCCTCTCCCTCACTGCCACCCTTGCGCGACGCCTCATCGACCTGCGCTTGCACGAGAATATCACCGGTATAACAGGCGTGCTCGGTCGACGACTGATGAACTCGACCCGTCGCTTGGCAGCTGCTCGAATAGCCTGCGGAACGCCAGCTCAGGCCATGGACCTATTCGCAGCCCATTTGGTGAACAACAGCGGTGGCGATGGGCATCACCCCTCAATCGCCCCTGACCATACACGAGCTGCGGATCCAGCTTCGGCCGGGCTTCCCTTTGAGCTTGGCGGCGCCTTATCTTCGCTTGTGGCTGGTTATGGGGGCGATATCTTCACCCTGCTGGATCCGGCTGTGCTCGATAACTTCTACTTGGATCCATTCGTTACGGACCACCATGGCACAACGGACGCCACTGGGGTATATGATGATAGACATTCGTAGTCTGTAGCTTCATACTCAGGTATCTCAATTGTAGACGCATCGCTACTACACGCAGCTGCTACGGCGTGCACAGTCAACCGGCTTCTGGAACTTCACACGGACTCACCGCTCGCTTATCACTAATCTTAGTCTATGGCAAACGCCAGCCTCGGTTCTGTGAGCATATCTTCGATAACGTGGTGCGCTCGACCAGCCCCATCCGGCCGGTCGGTATCGCACGGCCTCCGATCGGGTATTTGCCGTCGGCATCCACATCGGTGTCAGCTGTCTCGTTTCGGAGTCTAGATTGGTTGCGTCGGCCAAGTCCGAGTGTGCTCCACAGGTGACATACCTCATACTGAGAACTTGCTCGGTTTCGGCATCCAAACTGAACTGGATCTCGGTGGGCAACATGCACTCTCGCAAGGTCGTGACGCTTTCACCTGCCAGTGTTCAAGGCTAGTTATATCGGTGAACCAGTACGTCAGCTGTTCAACACACTTACCACTAGCATTCAGCGAGCAAGAGGGAATCGACCCCAATGCCGTGCTTCCCTCAGCCTTACACTTCGACAGTCTCGCACTGGCAGCAGACGGTGAGTGCCCTACTGCCTCACCAGCAACTGACCTCAAGAACCGCGGTCCGAAATCGCTCTGGAATCATGGGCGAGACGCCCCGCTCCCTACTGAAGTTGTTGACTACGTGATCGTCGGCGCCGGAGCTACTGGTGTGTCCCACCTGACGAGGTCTCGCTGACCGGAAGGCACATCATTAGCTTATCAGCTCACACGTCCGGGTGGTGCGGCATCGGGCAAGTCGGTTGTCATTCTGGATGCGAAGGACGTCGCATCAGGCGCATGTGAGTAAGGCAGGAATGTGTCCATTCAGGTCGCTGACTCGTAGCGGGGCGTAATGGCGGACATGTTGTCGGCCAGTCATGGCAGCTCCTTACCCCTCTGATGGCGGCGTTGGAGGAGGGCGGCGCTGGTCTCACCGCTGAACAGGCCATGGACGTCATCATGCTTGAGCAGTCCAACCTCGACCTCGTCGAGAGCATTGTCCGAAGCGAAGGCATCGAGGCCGATTTCTGGCGAGGCAGCCGAGTGGAAGTTCTCACAACGCCTGAGGGAGCCGCCAATAACATGCGCAACTACGAACTCATGATGAAGCTGCTTAAGACCCACCCGAGACACAAGGGGAGGGTGCTTGACTGGGAGATCATCACGGATCCGGGCCAGGTCAGAAAAGTAGGTAGCCTACTCTGTAAGGCCATGCGCTGACATTATAGGTTACGCGGACCAGAGGAGCCGTGCAGGCGAATCGCTGTCCTGGTGGAAGCTGGCATCCGCATAAGGGTGTCACTGCATTCTTACGCCTTGCCCTGGAGTCGAAAGTATCGGATGTGACCTTCTACTCCTGGGCTCCTGTTGCCGGATTCAAGCACAACCCAAACGGTACTGTGGATATGGACTGCGGCCAACGAGGCAGCGTTCGTGGACGCAATGTCATCTTCGCGACGAATGCATACACACAGCATGTCCTACCGGAGCTCAAGGACATGTGAGTACAGTAGTGGATGGCTCTCGCTGACAGGAGCTTGGTTCCAGTCCACTCTCACTCAGCGCTCGTAACGTCACCGGCCTCATATTCCGGATCTCAAGCTCTGAAGACGACATTCGCGGTCGAGAGCGGGCCATACCTCATCCAGACTCCGGATAGTGGTGTGGTGCTCGGGCCCTATCCCAAGGCGCTGTTCGGTTCCGGCATTGTCAAGCCAAAGCAAGTTTATGGGATCGACGACGACAGCTTTGTCCGTCCCGAGGTCCGTAACTGGCTCACCAACTACTGCCGCGACTCGTATCTCGGCTGGGGCGAAGAGGCGGAGGGAGAGGGTCTGACCAAGTGCTGGACGGGTAGGTGCTCATCGTCCTGTTCATGACGCTGACGTGACAGGTATCATCTGCCACTCAGTCGACTATCTGCCCATCGTCGGTGCTATACCAGGACGCCCCAACATCTACATTGCGGCCGGCTACAACGGTCGTGGAATGGCACTCATCCATTCGGTCACTCGTGGCCTTGCCAGTCAGCTCAAAACCGGTCAGTGGGACGATAGGGTGCCCCGCACGTTCCAGATAACAACGGAGCGTCTCCAGCGCGCCAAGGAGCGCGCCCTCCACCCTTTAGATTACCCTCTCACCGGGCTCGAATACCGTACCCAGGAGCGAAGCAAGATGTAGACGTGGAGGACCAGAACTCCGATACCTACGCTGCTGAATCCATGATGATATGTGACATGCATGTAATGCTCATTGTAATCCTTCTAAACCTCCCACGCGACTCCCATCTCATGCGGCGAGCTGCTCAGCAACCTTGAGGAGCGTGCGCACACCGAAGCCAGTGCCCTCGGTAGGCGTGTAGCCCCATGGGGACGCGAAGTTGGCGGCTGGGCCAGCAATGTCAAGGTGCGCCCAGTTGCCCTTATCGCCAGCGAACTGCGAGAGCTAGAGAGTCAGCGGCTGGAAGAGTGAAGGGATGAGATTGTAACGGGGACTCACGAAAACGCCAGCCTTGAGCATACCGCCCCAGGGGATGGAGCCAATGTTCTTGAGGTCGGCAGTCGTGCTCTTCAGGTCCTCGAGCATCTCCTCCGGAAAGGGCATGGCCCAGAAGAGCTCGCCAGTGACAGAGGAAGCACGCTTGACCGCCTCGACGGCCTTGTCGTCGCCCATGAGACCAGCGGTACGCATACCGAGAGCGACGAGCTGTGCGCCAGTAAGGGTCGCGACGTTGAGAAGAAGGTCAGGGTCGGCGTCCTCGGTACCGTACCCGGTCTCCTTGGACTGAGCGACAGCGAGACCGTCAGCGAGGACAAGGCGGCCCTCGGCGTCGGTGTTGTGGATCTCGACGGTTGTTCCGGTACGTTGGCGGATGACGTCGCCGTTCTTGAGAGCAGAGCCGCTGGGCATGTTCTCCGCAAGGCAGAGCCAGCCGGTCACACGTGCGGGGACCTTGAGCTCGGCAGCGGCGAGAACAGCGTGCATGGTGGCAGCAGCACCGCCCATGTCGCCCTTCATCTCGTGCATCTTCGCTGATGGCTTGATCGAAATACCACCCGAGTCGAAGGTAACACCCTTGCCCACAATAGACAAGTGCTTGGGGTTGGAGACACCCTTCGGAGTGTACGCGATCTTCACAAGACGAGGAGGACGACTGGAGCCCTGACCGACGCCGACAAGGCCGCCCATCTTCTCCTCGGCGAGACGCTTCTCGTCCCAGACTTCGACAACAACGCCTTCGAGGCCCTTGGCACCCTCAACCGCGCGCTCAGCGAAAGTGGCCGGGTAAAGGTCGCAGGGTGGAGCGTTGACGAGGTCACGAGCGCCCTTGGCATGGCGCGCAGCGATCTCCGCGCGACGGACAATCTCTGCGTTCTCCGAGCCCTCAGGAGCGACAATCTGGACATTGGCAACCGGCGCGGTCGTGTCCTTGGACTTGTACGAGTTCCACGCGTACGCGCCGAGACTAGCGCCCTCCGCGGCGGCAGTGAGGATTTCAGGGCTGGACGTGGGGACGGCAATGGCGACAGTCGACATCTCCATTCCACCGGCAGACCGGACGGCAGCGCCAATTGCGCGCCTCACGGTCTCCGGCTTGATGGAGCCGTCGGACTCGGGCTTGCCGAGGCCAGCGAAGATGAGAACTGGAGCCGCGTCATTGTCGGCGCCAGGGAGAGAGAGGATGGCAGATGCTTTACCCTTGAAGCCGAGCTTGGCGAGCTGAGACGTAATGGCACTGGCGCGGTCACCACTCAGGCCGTGAACATCGCCAGCAAGCTGGGGCCCATTGTCGCCAGAGCTGGTGACGCCGATGATGAGAGCATCCGCCTCATACTTGCCGGACGGGGCGACGGTGGACATGGTGGTGGGAGCGATCGCCGACGACTGGGTATGGTAAGTCATCGGGCGAGAGGCAGTGAAACCAGGCAGCGAAAGTACGCGACCAACGGGCGACGGATGGTGAGGAGATGAGGAGAGGCTTGCGGTGGAGGGTACACGTGCGACAGCGAGGAAGGGCGAGCCGCGAGCAGCGGAGTGCATAGCTCGCCCATGGACGCTGCCGCCACGACAGGCGATCCGGCTGCCGAAGAGCAGAGCCGTTTGAGCGTGGATGGGTGGACGTACCATGGCGCGTAGGCAAGCAATGCTGATGTGGATAGTACAACAACAAAAGGTTGCGAAGCGCCAGTGAAAGAACGGTCAAGACGTCGCGGTGCGCGGCCCGTACATGATAGTTGCGACCGCGTTGGTCCTCGGCGTAACCACGTGACTTATCGAAGGGTGTGTCGCTCAGCGCCGAAGGTCGGGCGCGAACGATGGACGACTCATCCAATCGCAGGCTCGGAAGGCGGTCGACGTCCAGTTTGAGGTTCGTTCGGAGCGGCGCTCTACGTATGCATGGGCAGATGGGATGTACACACATGATACAACGTGCATGAGTCTTATCTAAAAGGATTCAACGCAACAGCTGATGTACGCTACAGTAGCTCCCAGCGCTGCGGCCCAATCGCAATCAAGCGATTGAACAATGGGTCTCGGCGCTCTACAGACTGTAGAGAGACGATGTTTGGGTCCTTCTGACCCTCAGGTACTGGCGGTCCAGCGAAGCGCATAATCAAGCCGAGGCTGTCGACCGCGACACCACCCACGAATCCTGCAAGGAGCCGCGGGACGCTGACGCTTGCCTTTGTGAGCTCGACGATTGCGTTGGCGTCCCAGACGTGATCATCACTTGGGGCATCGTCATTGAGGGCCACCCAAGCGATGCGGCCCGCCTCGCTGTCCACGAGCATGTGGCCAGCTTTCCCATCGAGTTTGCAAGCAAATGCGTCCGGAGACATTCCGAACTTGCGGTAGAGAAGTTGCCTCTTGAACTGGGACGCGATCTAGGCGTGTCAGCACCGTAGCTGTCATGGCACTCACCGGCTTCTCCTTGCCGTCTACCGCCACATCTCCATGCCAACCTGCAACCTTGCGACCAACTTTGCGGAATGCCTTGGCCAGGTGACGCTTCGCGCCTGCTTTGGCTCGATGTCCGGCCGCTTGTACCTTGTCACCGTTGGCTTCCTTTCGCTTCGCCTCATTCAGGTCGTCGTCCCCGGCCTGTGCATTAGGCGCCGTGTCCGTGAGGGCCTTCTGTCCTGCACTAGTCGTCAACTCTGGTGGAGGCGGTAGTGGTTCTCCAAGGGCCTCTCCTGCGCGAAGAAGATACAGGACGAGCTGGGCATTCGTAGGTGATCCCGAGAGAATTGAGTTGCGAGGATCAAGTTGCTCCTTGAGATGTGTGTCGTAACGAAGTATGAGCTTCACACCCCAGGAAGCCAATGGTCGGCCCCAGAGCGCAGCACCCAAAGCAAACGACGCCGCGCGGCCGAACAGCTGCGTAGGAACGAAGTGAACTGCAAGCGCGGGGATTAGGAACGCAACCGCAGAGAGCTTGAAGCGAGCATATGTCTCCGGATATGGTGGGGGAGGCGATAGAGTGCTATAGTCAGCTGAGATCCATATCCATTCCTACTTTTGGAGGATCTCAATGAAGTCGGCAATGCCACCGAGGCCAGTCTCTGTGTTCTTGGCCATCTTAGCCACCAGCTCATCGCGCTTCCGCTTGGCTTCGAGACGGGCGGCCTTTTCAGCATCGCGCTTGTTCTTGGCGACAAGCTTGGTACCACCGACAACCTCTGTGTTGTGCGCCATGTCATCCGTCAGGTCTTTGGCGACTTGCTTGGTCGCAAGAGGGTCACCTTTCTCATCGAGCACAACGTCATCGTCGTCTTCATCACTGTCAGGTGATTCAGTCTTGTGGCCGACCTCGGAGTTCCCTGCTTTCGCCTTGCTTCCTGTGCTTCCGATGACCACGGCTTGCGCGTATGCTTCGAAGATTGCCCGCGCTTCAAACGCTCTCTCCTCAACCTGCTCTGCACGGCTTCGGTGGCGACTTGAGCCAATGACAGTCTGGTCACCAGCAAGGTTGGTAGGGCCTGTTCCCGGAACGGGCTTGCTGCCAGGAGGAGGGATTGGCTTCGTTTAGCACTTCGAAGAGGACCTCCACCGGTGAGAAACGTACTGGAGGGAACAACCAACGGCGTGTGCTTGGGAAGCAAGCCAGGATGCAGGCGAAACATCCAAGGGTTACCATTGCATAGCCAAACCACCATGAGATGAAGTATGCCGCACAGTACGTCCCCGTTCGAGCCGGCCAGTTCGTCCAATCTGTTAGGCGTATAATCTCACTAGCACCCCTTGCAAGCTGGGGACCGGCTGACGAGAACACACGTTCGAAGTTGGACTTGAGAGTATCAGATCGAAACGCGACGTGCGGGAGATTTGTCATGCGAAGATCGGGTTCGTCCACAGGAGAGCGAGCGGGACTGAGGACATGATTGATTTGCTGATGTTAGCTTTCACCGGATTGCTACCTTGTCTGGACTCACGGTATCGAAGCGGCGCATAAGGGTCCACAAGACATCGTCCTCGATGCCTGGGACAACATTTCCTTCAGGCTCTTCGCCAAGCAAGTCCCGCATATCGGCCGCCTTCTTTTCCATGTCCGCTGCCAGTGGATCGACCTCCTCGGAACCATGCTTCGGAGGGGAGGTACTGGGTGCTGGGGGACTCGCCACCCCGGTTGCGGAACGAGTAGATGAGATAGAGGCACGAGCATGCCCGGGGGAGAATGGCCCAGCGGACGGGGCATCCGCAGCTCCCTCCCCAAGGCGAACCGTGATAGGACCTTCGGGTGTGTCTAGGTCTACTGCCGCTGCCATTATTCTGTTGCGAGTGTGACTTGATGGTGTGCGAAGCAGGTTGGGTAATGTCGGGAATGTTAGTACTTCGTCGGCCTGGCATGGTGAATGACGTCACGTGTTGCAAAATTCCCATGTGGCTCGCTTACACCTAGCGAGGTGGGACCAAACATAACGGGAGAGTGTTTGGAGGAGGGCCTTTGAAGGAATTGGTTACCTGAAGGGTGGGATCAACGCCGAACCGCCGAACCCAAAGGGCCTCGTCGAGACCACCGACGAGCGTTCGGTGGCTCCTCCACACTCGGAGATCATTCCAACAAACCGTCATTGACCCCAAGATTCAATTAAGAGTTGGTGGCGCCACGAAATTCTAGAATTGTCCCAAGTAATTTGGTTCCCGCAAGTATTCTACGCCATATCGGGCCAGAATCTAAAGATGACTGTCGATAAGCACAGACAACGGCGCCTTAAGGATCCACATCCCTGTTCAGGTCCTGATATTATGACATGACTACTAGTACTCTCCAGCTCAGATACCAACCAGTTCAACGATGACTCCCGAATGAACGCCAATGGAGCACCGCCGAGCGCCACCCTCGAAGCATTCAACTCCGTCCGCCGTTACCATCTCAATTGTTCAACTCCTTCTGCGCTTGGCGTCGGTCACTGTTAGGCAAGAGGAGTTGCAGAGAAGCAACCATGTCGAAGTATACGCTTTCTGACAATGCCAACTACCTCGAATCAAGCAGGTCATCACAATGGCCACGAATGGAAGACCGCAAGTGAAGCTTGAGCCAACAACTCGCCCCTGCGACGCGGCAGGCAATACTACGCTCCGCTCAGGACGCTCCAGGATGAAGCGTTTGTTCAACCTTACCCATCAAGCCTCGCAGTTCAGCAGGACCGGATCACTTGCACAAGACTCAGCTTGCAGCTCAAAGAAGTCACAATGGACTGTGTCGGATCACGAGCTACGCACCTCAATACATGGTACACGACGCACTGAGCGACGAGGGAGCTCCAGTAGCGACAAAGGGCCAATACAGTGCTTGGTTGTCGACAACGACTTCAAAGCATTCACGACACACGTGGAAGATGGTAACGGTCCCAGCGACATTCCCTGCGGCCTGAAGGATGGCCTACGCCACGACGAAGAGGCTGGAACTCTACGACGACAGAGCTGGGTCACGAGTGATCACTCGGCCATCGCGCTCCGATGTCGACACTTGAGTCGTTTCCTCACCTCCCACGTCATACCGGCACTCAGGGCGTTCGTGCATATGTCGTTTCCGGATAAGGCGCAGGAGCTGGCGTATCAAAGAGAGGTGAGTGACCTGAAGGCATCGTCTGACAGCAGCAATGGCATGCCAGCAAGCCCGGCGCTATCACAGCGACCTGCTTCATACTTCTCTCGACCCTACTCACAATAGGGTTCACTAGAAAGTGGACGGTGTGGAGCTACTCAGTTGAGTCGATGGTGCTCCAGCTGCTAACTGCAGGCTTACATTGGCTTGGCCGGATTCTTCACCTTTCCTCTCCCATTCCTCGTGGTGTTCGACGTGTACTACTCGGCGTATTGGGTCTACCAATTCTTTCTGGTTGGGGCAGCCTGGTGCTGGGGGGTGCGTATCCTTGCCTGTGATTCTCTGACTGACCTCCAGTTCATTCTTGCTTACGAGATGGTGGGTTCGTTCCACAGAGAGGTATACTAATCCCAGCACGTGTGCGCAGTACGTTTCCTCGCCGACACTTCTCACGCCAGTTCTTCGCTACCAATAACCAATGCGGGACCCGCGATTTCCTTAACCTCATGGGGATGCTGGCAGGCATTCCTACGCTTGCTCTGGTCGCCATGCGTCAGAGCCGACCTGTACATCTCTTCGGTGCCTCCGCCTGGGCGATCTTCATGTGCTGCCTCTTCAGACAAGAGGTCACCAGCAACTTCTCGGTGTGGAGAAACGTGCTGCTCTGCACTCTTTACCACTACATCTTCGCAGGCGCAGCCTACTTCCGGTGAGTCGACATCCCGCACAGTACCCGCTGACGATTCCAGCGAGCACTCCGATAGACAACTCTTCATGCTACGATCCCAGCTCAGGTCACAGTATCGGTGAGGATATGCGATATGAGACAACTCACGCCGTAGTGCCGTACAAGCAGCACAGGCTATGGAGCGGGAGGCAGAGCAGTCCAAGAAACGCTTCGTCTCTTACAGTAGGCCACCCTTCGCAACAGCACCTGATGCCAGTCTTTCATGAGGTCCGTGTGCCGTTGAATACCGCCCGGTTGGCACTGGCCAACCTCGACGCTGAAGGCGCCTTCGCCCACACGAAGCATGACCAGCGGGACCTCCTTGTCGGATTGAATGACAGCCATCGAATGATGGAGAAAGTGTGTACGGCGGGATTGCCCCAGCTAACATCAGGTCCTTAACGATGTTTTATCGTTTAATCGCATGGAGAGTGGAAACCTCATTCTGTCGCGCAAGCCGTTCTACTTCCACCAAGCTCTTCAGCACATCTCCCTGGCCCATCGGGCCACTGCAGATTCCACCGGCTTAGAGTTCAGAATCGAACTCGATCCCCGGATTGATGCCATTGGTGGCATAGTCATCGGTGACGACATGCGCTTGAAGCAAGTGTGCTCAAACCTCATCTCCAACGCCTTCAAATTCACAGAAAGCGGCTCGGTGCGCCTGGTCTCCAGGTTGCTATACCCTCTGTCGACCGCCAATCAGCCCTCGACTCCGCAGGAGACGATCGCCGAGCAGAGCGAAAAGCTTCTAGTCGCTGGGAAGGTCCGAGCGTCTCTGGACTTCTCCAATATGTCCCCACAGGCTCTCCTTTACCCTCCTGCACGCCAGCGGGACGACACCGCCATCATCCGCATTGAGGTCCACGATACCGGAGTTGGTCTTTCTCTGTCTGATGTCCGCGACAATCGGCTGTTCTCCCCATACGTTCAAACGGAAATCGGACGCCGACAGGGTGGAAAGGGCTCCGGCCTAGGGCTGGCGCTAGTTACCCAAATCGTCAAACTGAGCAAAGGCCGTCTAGGTGTTGACAGTGAACCTGGCAAGGGCAGTATCTTTTGGTTTGAGCTGCCATACGATATCCCACTTGGAGGCACATTGCCCGCTGGGTCACTGGATTCCCCGTCAGTCCGCCCAGATGAACCTCCAGTCGAGTCGACACCGCCACCCCTTACTCGAACGGCCCCTTCCGTTCCTTCGGATCCCGTTGCCAGAGAAGCAAGGACACAGACAGTCTCTTCCAGTATTCCAACCTCACCGAGGCTAGAGTGTGATATCGCCGAACCTCCACCCAACTCGCTCCCCAGGGAGAGCCAGCCAACCCCTGTTCAACTTGGACACCGTTTAAATGTCTTGTCCTCGTCTCCCATTCTTGCTCAGCCCAACTCCCCTCTCAACACACTGGTCGTAGATGATGACCCATTGACCCGGCGACTAATGTCGCGGATGCTCACTCGTCTCGGCCATGTGGTCCAAGTCGCGGAAGATGGACGGGCAGCGATGACCATTCTTGAGCGTAGCTGGCGAGAAGGGCCGGTCATCGATGTGGTGTTCCTTGACAAGTGAGCCTGACTTGCTGTAGTACGCTGACCGCCAGTCAAATGCCGCACATGTCAGGCGTTGAGGTTGCACGTGCCGTACGCGCCTTGCCGTCTGACGTATTCATCGTCGGTTGCACTGGGAATGCGCTTAAGGAAGATCAGGAGGAATACTTCGCTGCCGGCGCCGACGACATCCTTCCGAAACCCGTCCATCAAACCGCAATTGTCGAAAAGCTCGCTCAAGCTCGTGAGCGCTCGCGACAACGGTCTTTGGATGTGTAGCCACTTGTTCTACCCTTGTCTGGGCTGCCATCGGGCGAACGAACGTAGTGTATCATGATGTAAAGTATTTCCATGCGGTCCTCCTTCATTATCTCATGCGTACGTGAATTCCTTGACAGTTCTGTTACCCGTGTAATCGGTTGGACTAAAATGCCCGTGTCCGCGGAAGGGGCTCAATTGCCACATTGGCTTTCACACAGGATGTCGGCCGAACGTCTGCCGCGGAATGCTAGCCCCGTTCTATACTTTGCCGAACTACACGTAGGATGGACACTTCTAGGTTACTAGCACTGTTCTTCCGTGCTGTCGGTGGCGAGTGGACGCTGGGAGACCGCTCTCCCCTCTGCGTCCGCCGCTAACTCCGGGAGAACCAGGCGCACATCTGGCACGATTATTGAGGGGGATTTCTTTGTACACGAACCACCACACTGCAGCAAATGAAGAGACGGACAAGTGGCATAATCCTAATTATGGGGCGAGTTTCTCTACGTTCTTTGAAGCCACTTTTTACTCTCGCCATCCTCTTTCACTTTGTATGACGTTGCTTCTGACGCTTAGTTGCGCGAGACCTGCTTGATGGGAGCCGACGAAACAGACGAGCGGTCGTCGTGGAGGTGAACGTTGTTCTTGCGGCCGAAGCGGACAAGGCCAGTGGCCCAGAGAGCACCAAGAGCGAGGAGAACGACACCGATGGCGACACCGGCACCGATACCGCCGGCCTCGGGAGCCGAAAGGCCGGACGACGAGGCAGCGGCAGCCTGAGCACCACGGCCGTGGCCTGCGTTGGGCATAGACTCGGGCGAAACGGTGAACTCCATGGTCTGCTCAGCGGTGGCAACACGGGTCTCGTTGCCGATGTTGCCGCACATGTAGCCCGAGGGCTCAACCCAGTTGTCAACGAGCTTGACGTCGGCGCACTGGAAGTTCCAGCGCTTGTTGAAGCCACGGCCGGGAGGGCCGTCGTTCTGGAACATGACCATGATCGTGGCCTTGTCACCGGCCTTGAAACCCAACGAGGCAAAGTCGGGGGCGTCCGAGCAGTAGTGGCCGGCGTCAAGGTCAACGATGGTAGCGGCGCCGTAGGTCTTGAACTCGTAGTCGTCGCCATCAACGAACTTCGACCAGAGGTAGTTAACGTTGTCGGTGGGAGCCTTCTGGCCGGTCGAGATCTTTCCGCCGGTGAGAGGGAAGTCGGAGATGGTGCCAACGGGGGACGTTCCACAGGGCTGCTTGTGGTACGAGCCGGCAACGGGCTGACGGCCGTCGGGGAACATGAAGGAGATCGAAGCCATCTGATAGTGTCAGTGAGGGAAGATCAAATAGGCCTGGGTGGCATATGCACTCACCTCAGCGGTAGCCGACGTCGGGTACGCGGAGACCATGGAGGCCGAAGCAGCGAGGAGGAGCGACTGGACGAGCATTGTTGCTTTTTGGGTGGAGTAGTGGTGGGACTGTTCCGGAGAGGCGGGAAGGCGAGATTGAGCTGGGAATGTGGGCTTTCAGTTCAGCTCAATGACCAGAGGTTATATAGCTTCGCGGCAGTCGTGGGCTGCGGCCGAGGTAATACGCTTGGCACGTCACTTGCTGGGCAACTCGGCCATCCTGACCAGGCAAATGACTCTTGGTAGACGCCTACCGCGGATACTACGGTGGATAGCTGCGGCCGGCTCACCCGCTCAGGTCGTCTTGGCACATTACTCAGCCTCCTCACATGAGGATAGCAGACGCAAGTCGGAATCCGGCCTGAGGACATTTACTCGAGCCGTGGAACCTGGAATTGCGAAGGTTCGGATGAGTGCAGGGTCGCCCTGTAGTTGCCACAGCGCCTCCAGACGGAGCATTTGCCATGCCCGTGATGTCAAGAGGGGGATCGGCAGAGACATGCAGGGGGCCACGGCCAATTTACCATCGTGCCAAGAGTTCTTAGCGTCGCACCCCGGCCGAACATCGCACGGTCATGGCGAGATAACAGAGAGTGCCACCTTCCCCTCTTGTCGCTCAAGTAGATCTCACATGTATAACATAGACTTCTATGCATCCGAACGCGTTCCAGTTACGCAGATTCGCTTCCAGAAGACTGTGATACAAGAGGAGGATGCATTGGCCACTTGGTAGACTGCGGAACATTGCTGGATAACTCGCATCGTAACAGCCAATCACCTGCTTATCAGATAAGATCGGCCGATGTGCCTCGAGACGCTCAAACCCCGCATGAAAATTCCCACCAAAGGTCACCCCGCATTCCAAGCCCTCTCACCCACGTTGCACCGGCCGATGCCGTGCACCTCGTGAAAGGCTCGATAGCGTCGGCTTGCTCCGATTGGAGAATTGCCCGAATAACTCAACCGGCATCCATCATACCACAGACTCGGAAGACCTCCGCTCGACATGAGTACGCATGCCGCCAAGCCAACATGCCGTCTCCGACATGCCTTTGTGGCCATCCAACGTCCCAATGCCACTGGTCGCCGCGCATTGCTAGGCCGGACGGGGATACGATCCGTCGCCTAAGACGCCTCTTCGGGGTCTTGGGTCTCCGGTATCTTGTACAAGCCCGGACAAGTCATAGAGAAGTCTAACAGCAAGCCCACAGAAAGGCCGTATTCACGGCGGCCGGGATGCCGGCAGGGAAGACACCAACCACACCTGGCTTTTACAGTGACCAGTTCCACCATCAGCAGGGCTCCATGTTATGGTACTCACGTCGCGCGAGGGAGCAGCACTGCGACGAGCCGACTCTATTCCAATGCCTGGTATCTGGTAGACTCCAACAGTTCTGTGCTGAACGGCAAGCAAGTCAAGAAGTGCCCCCAACAAGTCGGCAGATATCTATTCGGAAGTATCCTCCACAGTTTGAGGTGAGTTTCAGCGATTGTCGTCTTGCGAGGTAGGTACATCGCGCCGTCGGACTTCTGTCGAAGCCTCACAAAGATGCATTCACCTTCAGTATGCTCTCCAATTGCCGAGATGTCTATTCACAGGCTGGGCGATTGGAATAAACCTTAGCCCGAGTCCATCGTGCGCCAGGGGAGAGTACTGTATGCCCAATCAAGTAGATGTCGGGCGGACATCGGTGATCATTGCTTAGTGGCTGGCCGTCATGTGGATCCTTCAGTCCCCTGTGAACGTGCACGACAGAACCTAGTGTTGCCATATGGGTATCATAGTCTCCTTTGCCAATGCCTGGTCCTATTTGACCTCCGAGCAAACCTGTCCGTGTGGTGATTGGCGTCATTGGACGTCTCCTCGGTCTCTCTCGGCATGGAATGGTCTTGGTATGGCGATGGCGCCGAGCTAGTTGTTGCCACCAAGCCGTTCACGACGGGCCGCGGCCGACTGCAGGTTGACCAGTCACGGAGCTGGCGACGTAAACCTCCCAGATGGTGCTGTCATATCCCGATGAGCAGCGACCAACTATCCCTTGCCCCATGTAGCACAAGATAGAGCTGGACAATGCCATGCCGACGAATGTGAGCTCAGATGGTTTCATCGATGTCAGCTGCGCTGCATGGACGATGTGATGACGGCAGTGGTCATCATCCTCTCTTGCGGAAATGACCGGATGGACATGGGATGCCCGCCCAAGACTTTTCGACGGAAGTGGGCATGAGGTTCGGCCGCTCTCGGACTAACGCCAATGGCGATATGGCGTCCTGGGACGCCTCAATCGCAGGGAATACTCAGTAGCTGTGTTATGGTTCGAATGTGATCCTGGACTGTAATAGTCAGCATACGCCTCGATAACCCCCACTCACTAATGTCCGCATGACATGAGGACATCATATCCACAGCGAGTCGGCCCAGCTCACGCAGTCCGTCACCATCGTACAAACCACCATTCCCGCTTTTCACGAAGTTTGCCACTTGCACGAGGTGAGATAGGGCTGCCTCCCTTCGTCCAGGTGCGGAGAGCTCACCCGGGATCGGGTCTACGCTCCGTTCGGGCGGTACTGGACCAAGCTCATGCTTGCGACACATTCTGTACGCCCACAGAACGAGCTTGGGTTAGTCATCAGGACGACATCATCACATACAAATGCGAAGTAGATTGTCCAGCTGTGCGAGATACTGCCCGGCCAACGTGCGTGGTTCTAACAGTTAGCAAACTAGGGCTCGCAAACTCCTCTTCCTACCTCGATACTGTGCTTGAGGAAGTCGGTAGCTACCAGAATGGCCTGTGATCCTCGGAGGTGCGAGCACCAGGCCCGCACTTTGCGATTTGCCTCGAGGCGGTCGGTCGTCGTAATGGTGTGTATCATTCCTACGGAAGATACTCCCGCGAAGATCTCCAGTGAGATGCTAATTGTTAGGTTTCATTCGAAGCACGCAGACCCACAGATCGGAGAAGATGTCCAACGCCGCCGCAGTTGCCATGTCAAAAGCTTCGGCCGCTATCGGTATCACTGCGCCAGCCGTCCCATCTCCCATTATGGACGGATGATAACCGAGGCTTTGCATTCCGCTGACCAACGCTGTGTTGTTAGCATCACGGAGCACGCAGCATGGCCTTACAGGTAGCGATCTTGTTTTGACTTTCACTTGAGTAGTCTGGAGGAACTGCTGTCAATGAGTGACTGTGAACATACGTACTCATAGCGTCTCGATGCGTAGCATCCCATGCAAGGGCCGCGAGAGCGTGGACAATGACTAGTCGCGCGAAGTGAAGTTGGTCATCGGCAAACCACTCACGCGACCAGTCGGAATTCAACGTCCTTTGCAACGCCGAGGGAATCGTCTCGGCGCTGTGCAGACTTGAACCCCAAGCAAAGCTGTTTGTCGCTGACCAACAGTCGTGCCGACACGGAAGGTCATTCGTCATGCGGAAAGGTGAACGTGCCCGGCTACCGATGTGATGCCCTAGGGTGACAGTGCGTATCTGGCGTCAGAGACGACGTGGCGACAGGCGGAGGCAGAGGTACTCACATCAAGCATCCAGCACAGCCAGAAGGTTCTGGGACGTGGTCAGAAATCATGCTTGGCCTTGTGACACATACCGGCGTTTACTCTCTGTTTCCGCCCACGAATGCCAGTCTGTGTTGTCGTCGCCATGAGCCGCTGTTCCCGTGCTGCTGATGGCTACATAGCCGAACCGACGGATCAACTGCATGTCAGTCTAGGTGACCGGCTCATACACTCACAGTCATGGCATAGCTGACCATGCCTTGCGCATGGTGCTGCTCGTCAGAATCGAGCTGTTCTCCCGCTATTGCGCAGAAGAGAAGCGACTGTATGACGGCGAGTCTTGTCTTTGGGACGACAAGAGGCGCCTAGAAACGTCAGATACGCCTCGTAGATTGCACTTACAGCAGCTGCCATGGCCCGTATGATCGGTTGCAACTGCTTCGCATATGCACGGTCGCGCTTGGTGCTTGAGAATGCAGCGCCGCATGAGATGATGGAGAGGAGGAACACCGGAGGGGCGGCGTTGACGTCAAATGTTGGTTCATGCACCACAGGGTAGTTGGTGGACACCAACTGCCAACCGGACGTGAAATAGGCCATCATGTCCTGCCCATCGCATTGAGGAATAGGCGCACCGATCGCCATCGCGATACCCTGTATCAATGATGGTAGCCTCGCTTGTTCATCTGGCGGCAAGTGAGGATACGAAGGGCCCTCTATTGAAGCGGGTGGAACAGATGGCGGGAAGTACAAAGCTTGCGTCCGACTCAAGCTCGAGTCGCCTGCCTCGCCGAGAATCTGAGAGAGCCATCCGTAGACTTCCATATCAAACAACAATTGTGCTGATTGGCTGATGTGTTGAGCATCCATGCTTGCATCGGCCCCATTCTGATGTGAGTTCGAAGAGCCGAGGAACAACGAGTCTTCCAGTGGGCGGGCTGAATGTGACGTAGCATCTGTCGGATCGACGCCCACTGGGAGCCGTTGGCTGTCGGGGGCTTCGGTGCTCAGGTTCGGTGAGGAACGCGAACGGGGTTGGTGAAGGGGAGGGCCAAGGGAATTCGCAGACGATTTCAAGGGCAATGGGTCGTTGTCAGCTGCTCTGTCACCAATAGGCCGCGAAGGGTGCGACGGTGGGACAGTAGCAGCGTTCGTGATGGGTCGGACACGCGGGTTGCTGGAGACGGGGTCTAGGTGCAGAGCTTCATGCCGTTGCCAGACTTCCTTGCGTGCAAAGCTGGGCAGTGTCAGAATGCGTCACGGCAATCTCTAACCTCTTGTTGCAGTGTCGGCAGATATGTGACCGGATGTTGAGGTGGTTACGCTCATGTCGTCGTAGGTGGCCTCGCGGTTAGTCTTTCCTACGTGCTGGAAGCTAGGCCTACTGGACGTTGAGAAGGATTTCTTGCACCCCTCAGCACCGCATACATACGGCGAGTTGCGCCCCATAGCATCCAGCTCACGTGGCCATCAAAGTGTGATGTTGCGCCGATGGGATGTGACAGATGAGCCGGTTCAAGATGGATGGAGTTGACGAGTGGGATGTTGTGATGCGGAAAGTGGGTTCCTATTACAGTTGGCCTCCATATCAAATCTAAGTGGGTTCACTGTAATCATTTTGCTTCCGCTATTCAATTGCGTGCGAATGATAATCAGCCCCGCCAACTTACATTGCAATTCATGCACATAACTCTCAAGCGATCATGTGGTGAGGCCGGTGCAATGGAGCCCGACTCCCGAGCTCAGCGGCCAGCTGGAGCTTGTCAGCCCGCTCGACCCCCGCAACGCAAAGCTTCACACCTAGCTCGACACCGGCGAGCTAGACACGACGCTGGGAGACCCTCAACTTTGCCCCTGGCGACCCTGCAGGTCGGCTGCAGTTCAGGCGCGACTCCGTGGTCGGCAACCTTGGCAGGCGCGGAGGCCGGCGAGCTGGGAGAGGGCGAACGCGAGCGCCATGTCGTCGGAGCCGAAGGTGACAGTGACTGATTGTCATGACTAACCACTCTCTTCAGGACCTTATCCGCTGTACATCACTCTACAACAGTGGGGGCTAGGCTAAAGTACCGTCACTGGCTCTTGAAGCAAAGTGCTCATCTCGCGAGCGGCGATAAGCCCATGGACCCAGAGGCTGACCAGCAAGCATGCCTGCTTCAATCTCGTGCACCACGTACACTTCATGTGAGGGGCTTGTACTATGCCTGAGTTCATACTGACTGTTCGCACACGTGAAGACCGCGTGGTGGTTGTCCTTATCCTTAACCCACTTCGACCCTCGGTTAGGACCAAATCTAATCGTAAACCACTGGAGTGCCTCGAGTCTAATTCTCGTCGTAGATAGTAGCATCCCCTTCGCGACCGACAGATATTCTAGTTATCGTATAATCCTCAGAGGCGAATGGAACCGGGGCGCGCACGGCGAGGTTTATAAAAGACACCGCTTATCCAGAGCAGGTGCCGAGCTTCTTGGGCTCACAACCGCCGGCACAGCCGTCGTAGAGCACACACTTCGACTTAGCATCGGTGCAGACGTTCTTGATCGTAGCCGTGTCGCCAAACTTCTTGTTGATGCCGGCAACTGCAGACGGAGTCAGCATACTTATACTGTGCAGAGGTGGTCAGATGCTCACGCTCGCCGCCGTCACGGGCCGTGACACCCTCGATGTAGACGTTGCGCTTGCACTGCTTCGAGCAGTTGCCGCACGAGCGGTACAGCTTGCCGTAGTCCTCGGCGTAGAAGTTGATGATGTTGACCGTGCCGCAACCGTTGTGCTGAATGACCTTGTCCGAGGCGTGGTACGCGCCACCGCCGACGATCCAGGTCTCGTCGCCGGCCTTGTCGTTCTTCTACGAGAAGTTAATATGGGATAGCGACTCACTTGGAGAGACTTACAATGGAGATGGCGTCCTCGCACACGTCCTCGAACCACACGAACTCGAGGCGGCAGGGACCATCGCAGTGCACGCCCTCGGCCTGGTGCTTGCCGATGATGACGTTACGGAGCGTCGCGCCGCGGTGGAGGTAGAAGACAGCATCCTTCCAGGCTGCACCAGTCAACCTCTTTTCTCTCCTAAATCTCGGGGCTCGGAAACTCACTTCCTTCGGACTGGCCGGAGCAGGCACCATTGCCACGGTCGTACCTGGCCCAGCCACCGTCAAAGACCTCTCCAGCGCCAACCTCGATGACCTTCTTGTTGGAGTGCGTGGCCGTCGGCTTCGGGACACCGCCCTCCCAACCCAGGCAGGCGAGGGCAGCGGGCACGAGGGCCGAAAGGGCAACAAGCTTCGTGAAGGAGAGCATTGTGTAAGTGAAAGAACTGGTTGAGAAGTAGGACGTTGGATGAGTGGAGCGACAACGATCTTGAGAGGCTTGTATTTATATCTGATGTCTACCTTCGCCTCGTCATAGTGGTGTCCGCTTGTTAAGTTCACAGTTCGCCTGCACCATGATCCCCTTTCGTTTCGGTGCACGATCCCCGAACTACAGTACTGGTCACCAGATATCAGATAGCGTGTGCAACTCCGTCCGTCGCGAGTCTTCAGGGGAGCAAGAGTCTACTGGTAGGCGATGGCGTTCCCTGTCCCTCTCCCAAGGACGGTCCAGATTCATCTTCCAAATGTGACTTTCGACAACCCCCTCACGCCAACCCACATCCACCGACATCAAATATCAGACCATCGCCCCCCTTGGCGCCAACTTACCCCCGATTTGGGAACGCCACAACACAGTGCGACGCGACCCTCGGCTTCGGAACAGGCCACCCCTCTCGGTAGAAGGCTGCCAAGCAGGACACTCGGCTTCCCAACAGGCTGCCCCGCCCGGTAGATGGCCGGACCGCCAAGAAGGCCGAACTTTCTTCTGTCCAATCCGCAGCGCTGCGCTGCAGTTGTATACAACCCCGAACTTGAGATAAACGGATGATCTTCTGGAGCCTCGGCCTGGCAACGCATGCCCTCACCACCCGACGTCCCTTGCATCATATGACTCTGCATACATCTCCTAGATCCCTGCTGCATCAGCATGTTTCAATCACTACCCAGTGACCTCGGCAACCTACAACCACGAACGCATCCCCCTAGCAGTCCTACTCGTACTTGATACTGTGGCGCAGAGTCCCAATACCCTCAACCCACACCTCGACCTTATCCCCATCCTTGAGCGGGCACCACTTCTCCTCCGGTCCTGCGCAGCCCACGCCGCCGGGAGTGCCACTCATGATAACCGTGCCGCGTCGTAGGGTCGTGCCTTGCGACAAGAAGGAGATGATAGCCGGTACCTGGTGTTAGCGTGGTGAACGTCGTGTGCTCCGTCATTCCTCACAGCCTCATCCCTTAGCATACATCCGGGGGAGGGCTGTCGCACATGACAGCTCTCCGCTATGACCACCAGAGAAGCACCATACTGTCAGTACACTCACATCGAATACGAGGTCGGCCACGGACGCATCCTGCCTCACCTCGCCATTGACAGTCGTCTTGAGCTGGAGTTTTGCTGGATCAGGAATAATCTGTGGTCAGATCCCCTTCGCTTCAAACTTCTCAAGACTCACCTTCGGAGAAACAAGGACGGGACCTAGAGGTGCGAACTTGTCGAAGCCCTTTCTGTCAGTCCCATTCTCCGAGAATCACAACGTACCTTGGAGAAGCACCACTGCGGCACGCCACCAGCCCTCTCCTTCAGCCGTTGCCACTTGCGGGTGCTAACGTCGTCGCCGGCCGTGTATCCCGCGACGTAGGTCAGCGCGTCCTCCTTGCTCACGTTCTTCGCGTCCCGTCCAATGACGACGCACAGCTCGCCCTCGTAGTCGGCCTCGTTGTCCTGTGCGCACTTTGGGATCGGGATTGCCTCGCCATACTCGGCATGTGCTGTTCCGGGCTTGATGAAGAGGGATGGGAAGGGTGGGAGGGAGCGGCCGGCCTCGAGGACTGGTGTCAGCTTCAATGTGCTTCATCTCTATCACTCTTGCTGCTGCTATCCCTCATGAGGCCCCATGAGGCCTCATGTCCTCTTGAACAGCGGGAGGACCACCACTCACTGTGTTTGCGATAGTTCAGCCCAATACACTTGAAGTCCGTCACATCCTCGATCCCAATCGGCGCGAGGAGCGTGCCAACCTTCTCAACCCGATCCGTCACCCTCCCGCCCTCGCCCAGAGGTCCGGCAGGCCCGACCTCGACCACATGGGCCTCCAACGATCCGGCATCGGCTATCTTCCCAACGTCGTCTGAGTCTGAGACGAGCGGCTCCCCGAAGAGGACCGAGGTTGAGTTGGGAGGGATGAAGCGGATCAGGCGCGTCCACGCTGGCTGGGCGGTGGTGACGGTCATGATGGAGCTGTAGTGAGTGGACAGTGAGTTGACTGCTCAGATCTTGAGTTGAAGAGCTAGTAGGAGTATGCAGTTGTGCATGACGCCGGCCGCGTCATGTATAGCCATGGAACCCGCGGCTGGCATGTGAGTCGAGGCATGATTGAGTGGGCAAGTGAGATGTGGGCTACCGATTAGCGTTCCGAGCCATCCCCGACCGAGCTGCGGTGTTCTAAATCACCGACCTATCAATCCCCGCGGAAGAGCCGGATCAAGCCTCGGCAACGAAGGACTGGCAATTGTTATGCCCCCTTTGTTATGCCCCCTGACTGCACTACTTGCATCTAGTGGATCCCCTGCGACTTGGGCGGCAATCTGCACCATGGCTTCGGTGGTCATGCGGCAATCGTCAGCGGTCTCCGCATGAACGAGGCTGTCCTACAGAGAGCGGCAACTAATCCATCAATACAAGTTCCCAAAAGCGAAGCGGCGCTGCCGCACTATGATACTACACTACACAAACTGCTGGTCGAGTTCGAGCCCTAAGGTCTTGTACAATTCGTCAAAGTCGAGGTGCGGCAGGTCCTGGAAGCTCGCCATAATGCTTGCGACGGGATCCATGCCGCCATCCGACGCATCGGGGATCTCCGGGACGGCTGTCACCGGTCCGCGATTCGCCTCGTCGGGGTTGGAAGGGAGGCCAAGCGCAGTGAGCAGGTGCTCGATGATGAGGAGCGCTTGGCGCGCGCTGGGGCGGTTGTAGCGCGCGTAAATCTGGCGCACGGTCGCGTGGACGGAGAGGAGGGCGTTGACCATCGACACGCCGGGCGTGCGGATGAACCATGCCCATTGGGTGAGGTCGAGGAGGAAGGCGGCGACGAGGGACATGAACGCGTTCATGGCTGCGGTTAGAGAACCAAAGGCTGAAGGTGTTGGATGGGCTCACAGTAGAAGAGGAGGTACCATGGGGCCGAGAGGACAAGGGGCTGGGCAGCATTGCCATCGAGGACTTGCACCGTCTGCACCGCCGTCTCGATGACGAGACCTAAGCTGATGCCGAACGCGAGATTACGCTGGCGCGACTCTACGTATTGCACCGATGTCATGGCGGATGACGGCGTGCCCGAGCGCGAACGCAAGCCAAGATGTTCGCGGATCGCCGCCAGCATGACCCGACGGTGGAGTAGGAGGCGTAATGTCAAGCCGCGCAGGGCTAGGACAGTGGCGAGAGCCGGCGGCGACCTCTGCGTGATCTTGAGCTCGTCCGTCACAGTGTCGCTCCACTGTGCGTACTCCTTTTCCAGGTGGTACATTTGAGCCGTGACCGAGGATACAAAGTCGGGACTCGCATTGCGGAACGAGATAGGCGGATTGGAGATGACATCAGATAGCCCGCGATACAAGCGGCTATGGTGTCAGTGATTGAACCATGGGTAAGACGTACATGGAGTCGCAGAAGAAGCGCACGGGCTGTTCCTGCTCACCAGGCAAGACGCTGGGGAGGGGAGTGGAGAACGCGTCGAAGCTGATGACGGACGGGCGGCCGATGGAGACGGTGAGAAGGCTTTGCTTGTCAGTGACACGAAGAAACCACGGCAGACTCACCGATCAAACGTGTAGCAGGCCCACCACACGCGGGATCGCATCTCTCTCTCGGCGGGTGGGAAGCGGTCGTTGTTTCCTCGGTCGTGCAGGCCAACAGCGTACGCGGAGCGAATGGCGTAGCCGACAAGGTCCCAGCTCACTCCGGGACGGTCGATGCCCTGCATGAGAAGGGCGGCAATCAACAGCGTCTGCACTTTGAGCGTGCTGTGCGGCCAATCCAGATGCTTGCGAAGCATTCTCATTGCCAGGCGATGTACGTCGATCCTCGTGAATGGTGTCTCAGAGATGGACTGTACAAGGGCGAACACGACGAAGTGCAGTGCGATGATTGGCTGGTTACGAGGGAGGCGCAGAGGATCGACCAGCGGCCGCGAGCTATCGATGCCGTTGCGATTTGCGTACTCGGTCGCGCTGTCCAGCAGCTGTTCGTAAGTCGACTTGAGATTGGCAATGTCGACCAAAGGGTAGATCTGCCATGTGTGCGACTGGAAATAGTCGATCATAACGCGAGCCTGCGAGAGCGGAGGGAGGTCGTCTGGTCGGATGAAAAATATGTCAGGCAGCGGGCCCATGCCGAGGAAACCGACGTCGTCTGTGTCGCCGCCACCGTACTGCTCCGTCCTGGATGCTGCTTGGTCGTTCATAGGCGCCATGCAGCCATACCCTGGCAGAAGGGTGTCGAGGAGCAGGCGGTGGAAGGAGATGCCGGACAAGTCGCCGAACACCTCTCCTTCGGGCGATGCGCCCCATGCCAGTGAGCCACCGGGGAGACCCGAGCTTCGCGGTGTAGTTCGCTCCGGTGCGAGGAGCAGACCCATGCCGTCGATTGCAGGTCCATCAGCGCTCGCCGCAGTCGGTGACACGACGGTGGCTGTTGCTGGTTCTGGCCGAGCCAATGCGGCATGGAGGTGGAAGCCGCCTGTTGGTATGGATGTCGACCGCTCGGACGGGGCGGTGACATGTGACTGGCCGACGAAGGGTGCCCTGTACAATCCGCCTCCACCATCTTGGCCGAACTCGTCGCTGTCCTGTGGGCCGGAGACGTAGTCTCTAGGCTGCATCCCGGCATTTGATTGGGTATAGTTCGGGCGCGGGCGCTCGTCCGTAGAGCTCGTTGTGCGAGGTGTGCTTCCATGCCGTGCCGGGTTCTCAGGAGGGGACATATAAGTGGACAGGCGCTGCGCACTACGTCGGCGCTCGCTGGGCGGTGGCGGCGCCCATGACCCTCGGTGCGATTCGGGCTCAAATGGGCCGCTCGACTCCAAGCGCATCAACCGGCGCTCCAGTGCGGCCAAGTAGCTGAGTGTCAGCGGCGAGATCGATACGGCACTTGTGGACGGCCGCTACGATGTCAGGGTACTCACTCTTTGCTGACAACCACCGAACCCGTCGGTGGAGCACTCGAGTCCAGAGGGTATGAGCACTCGTATCCGAGCGAGATACATGGTGTGCACGCGGGATGGATGCCGTCGCACTGGCATCAGTCTCTGTTGTGATAACACCCATGATTCAGGTGACCAGCAGGGACTCGGGCGACTCACCTTAGTCTTCTTGGTACGACATTGACCACACGCCTGAGCAGTGCGCTTGCGCTTCTTGCCGGGCGGGGCTGTGTCCGAAGCGCTGTTACTACCTCCGACCGAGGTTTCCGGTGGTGGAGGCATTTAGCGGAGTAGCGGAGTGGAGATGGATAACGAATGGAGAGCGGATGGGATGTAAAAGGATGGATGTAGAGAGATAGGGGATGAGACGGGTATGGGAAGATGGTAGATGATACTAACCAACCATATCAATAATAATAACCGGATCATCCAAGCCACACCGACCTTGCGACTACTGCTGCATTCCCATTCCTCCATGTTTCTGCAGAATGCATTGCGAATCTATCATCCGAACTCTCTCACAAACTGCATACGATCTGCGGAGCATGGAGGAATGGAGTCCGACGTGCCCTCCTCGCATAGGTGTGGGGCCGACCACCTTCGGAGCTCTGTCTACGGTTCGGCACTCGCTCTTCCGAGGCCGACGCAAGAGACTTTGGTTATGCCGAAGAGCTGCCCAGCTGCCTCATGATTGGTTGCTTGACCCGAAATGGCCGCTAATCCAGTTTTATTAAACCGGCCATCTTGAATAGATTACCGTTCATTTTCTATCTGGGCTGCTAATCCGTAGTCGATCCTGATCACATCCTCTTATCCGGCTAGCTTTCCGCGAAAACGCGAGCGCTCAACTTATCATACTATCATGACACCTCTCGAAGCACTAAGGTAATGGAACTAGCACCACATGCATGGCATTTGCCTGTTATCCAGCGCCCTAAGGGCCCTTGACGCTGGGTGTGTCACTGGATCCCACTTAGCTCGATGCGAGCTTGTTGTGTTGTGCATTCTTCGCGGTTACGGCTGCATTGATCGTATGATGAAAAGACTGCCTTCATCCGTAATGTTACGTTACTATCCCCTACGGTCAGAGTTGGTTGTAGAAGTCCTCTTTCTCGTTGCGGTAGAAGCCAAGCGACGTGATCATCGGCCGGTCATCAAAGCGGTAGAGGTACGTCTTCTCGTCCGCCTCGTGAGTATATCTCTGCCAGCTGGGAACGGTGAACGTGTCACCCTTGATCCACTCGATTACTTTGTCGCCCACCGTGGACCGCCCCTGCCCGTCGATGACATGGTAGACAGCACTCGTCGTCTCCCGGATGGGCTCGCTCTTGGCGCCCTTATCCAGCCGCTCGCACTGCGCTCCAATGATCTTGGACACCTCCTGCCCTTCCTTTCTCTCCTCCTTCGATGTGTATCTCGCAACTGCGTGCGCACCAGGCGCAGCATCTAGCTTGGCGTGCATCTCCGACCACGGAAAGACGATCGAGCTAGTCGGCGCATCGACGGCAGGATACCGCGGCTGCTCGTAGTGCTGCACAAAGTGGACAGGGAAGTGCTGGAACTGGGGCAGGTCGAGCCCGTCGAGCCAGATCATGGGTGAGGCAGCGGACTCGTTTCCGTGGTCATGGTAGCACCAAGTGGGTGTCAGGATGAAGTCGCCACGGTGCATCTTGATCCGCCGTCCGTGCACAGCCGTGAAACCGCCGTTTCCCTCAATGATGAAGCGGCATGCGAAGGCGGTATGGCGATGCGCAGGGGCAGTCTCTCCAGGCATCACCAGCTGAAGTCCGGCGTACAGTGTGTCTGTAGTGTGGGGCGCCTCTGTCTATGTCAGTCCGTGGGGACTTTGCTAAAGGACAAGCCACTCACCCATTGTAGGGTTGATGAGCATCAGCACGCGGCGCTCCGCCTGCTTCTCGGTCACGAGCTTGCCGGCGCGGATGAGGTGTGGCCGCAACTTGGCATACTCGAACTTGTGGGCGACAGCCTTGGGCTCCGGAATAGGGGGGTTGAGACGTCCCATCTTTGGCCACAGAGGCTCAATGTTCTCCGCCTTGATGTCCTCAACGAGTTGCTCCTGAGTGTCGTTGGTAATGTCGAACTCGTAGGACGGAGGTGGGGCCAGCGGGCCAGATATGGGAATTGCAGCGTTGACAGTCATGCTTGAGTAGCCAGGATGGAGACCGGGCGGAGATCCTATGCGAGGGGGATTGTGGGCTGTGAGATTCGTTGTGAGTACTAATCCTTCTGAGCGATTCTTATCCCTGTCGGCACTAGACTGTTGAGAACAATAGAGGTGCGCGCTGCATTCCCCCGGTGGCAGCGCCACATGCCACGCTTAGTACTAGCCGGTACACGGGTCTCGGGAGGTCTCGCGGGCCTCGCGGGCCCGCGTCAGCTCCGCGCGCGTATAAGTAGTCAGTAGAACGCCGTCTAGATCGATGCAGAACTGGTCCATACTCAACAGATTAAGAGTCATTTGATCCACCACTACTGCTCGACACCCAGTACCCGATTCATCATGGTCGCCACCAACACCAAGTCCATCACGAAGCTGGACTCTGGCTCTAGCTACTTCAAGTGGCGGTGGGATGTTCACTCGACTGCCACCCACCATCGAGTCCTCAACATCATTGATGGCAAGGACATCGACCCGTACCCACTGAAGGAGGCTGAGGACGATGCCACCCGCCTCGACACCCTTGTCGAGAAAGTCAAGAAGGCAAACTCACTTGCGACAGAGGCTGAAGCACAGCTTGAGAAAGCTGGTGCTCCCCTCACGAGATCGAAGTCAATGCCAGCTGCAGAGGCAGCTCCGGGTACCGACAAGAAGGCCACCGACAAGAAGGAGGACCAATCCCTCCTTGCCATGTCTGCCCTAGCGAGGGAGATCAAGGCCATGGTCGAGCAGACCAACGAGTCCAAGATGAAGGCAGCTGCGCTGGCTGCCGAGGTTGCAGAAGAGCGGCTTCGCGACCGAATTGCCAAGAGGATCAAGGACCAACGCGAGTGGCGTGAGAGAGAGCTCTCCGCTCGCAGCCTCATTCTCGACAGTATGAATGATGGCTACCGATCGATGTGGGAGAAGCACGAGGACGCCCATACCATCTGGACGACAGTCGAAGCGTACTTCAAGAATGTCGTCGAACTGGAGCGGACTGAGGTCAGCAACAAGCTAGAGACCATCCGACTCCCCCATGGGGCGAGTGCCGAGGCTATGGAGCAACACATGGCTGCCTTCAACTTACTCTGCCAGCGGGCGGAGTGGGCAGGTGTTGCCAAAACGGCCCAACAGAAGGTTGAGTTCTGGGTCAACTCCCTTCCTCCCAGCATGATGTCGTACAAGTTCCACATCAAGGACAGACGGCCCTCGCAGAATGAAGACGAGTGGGCATACGCATCCAGCCAGTTTGCATTACTTGTCCAGGACCAGCGTCGGTACGACAAGGAGGGCACCGTGACTGCTCTCATTGCCCATGGCAGCGGCCAGGGCAACCCCAAGCCCAACAAGTCCGACAATGCAGGCGGCAATGGCCGTAGCAACAACCGAGGTCGGAGGGGTGGCAGACGAGGAGGTGGCTCTAGCGGGAGCACCGAGAAGAGGGACCGCAAGGCCCGGTGTTACACCTGCGACTCAACAGAGCACCTAGCCCGTGACTGTCCCATGAAGGAGAAGATCAAGGCCTTCATCAAGGCTGAGATGGGCAAGAAAGACGATGAGAGCGCAACCTTCGGAGTTGGTGCCGCGGCCGTTGTCCAGGATATCAAGAACCAGGGCTGGCCCGGGTGGGATACCCCCACAGCCCTAGCCGCAGCTGGAGTCGAAAAGATGGCCCTCAAGGCCACCACCGGCCCGACAGAGGATGATGTCTGGATCCTGGATTCAGGTGCTACACAGTCAGTGACGCCCATGAAGCACATGCTTACCAACCTCATCCCCACTCAGCAGTGTTCGATCAGTTCGGCTGATGCCGATGCCAAGCCAATGGCAACTGTCGGAACAGGCGAGTGCGTCCTGCAGCTCCTCAATGGTGTCCTCGTCCAGATCCCCAACATCTACTACAGTCCCCGCTCTCGATACAATCTTCTCTCCCTCGATCAGCTAGTACGACAAGGCTGGTCGGCGCCAACACTCACTTGGCAAGGGAGACCGACAGGGGACCACGACGGACGATATGATGGAGGATACCTTCTCCATGGGGACGGACGCCGGATTGAGTTTGAGCGTAGTGACAATGGGCTCTGGGTTGTTCGGACAACCAACCAGTCGAGCAGCAAGATGGCAGTAGCGCTCCTGGTTGAGGAAAGCTTGGAGACCGAGCACCGCAGGCTTGGCCACATGGGACGGAAGAAGCTCCTCTATCTGGCCCGGCAAGGACTGTTGCGAGTGCCATGGATGTCTGCCAAGAGGGATGACTGGCGACAGAGCCACTGTGCAACCTGCAATCTCAGCAACACAGTCAGAGTGTCGCGCTCAGGCAAGTCCCATCGAGGGACCAGGGATGCCGAGCTCATTCATATCGACCTCACTGGCCCCTTCAATGAGTCACGTGAGGGGCACGACCACCTAGCCGTCATGCGAGACGACTACTCGAAGATCTGCATGGTCGTACCAATGAAGGGAAGGGCAGCCGCCATGATTGCCCTCAAGACCTTCATTGCCCTCCTCGAGAGACAGACTGGTCGACCTGTACGCTTTGTTCGCTCCGACAACGGCCCTGAGCTTGTGAGCACAGATGCCCAAGCCTTCTACAAGGAGAAGGGCATCATCCACGAAACCTCGCCGCCCTACTCACCGGAGCACAATGGGCCAGCTGAGGCATTTGTGAAGGTCATCAAGAGGACGCTTCGGACCATGATCGTGGACAGTGGGCTCGGACATGCCTACTGGGGGACGCGGCACGCTACGCAGCGATCCTGTACATGAAGACGAACATCGGAGGTGACGGAGTTGCTCCCTGGCTCAAGTTGACTGGCCGGGAGCTTGGACTCAAGAAGATGATGGCCTTCGGAGAGGCCTGCTGGGTCTATACGCCAAAGGCTCACTTGGGCCCAAAGCCAGGTGCATCTTTCGAGAATCCAAAGGGGAAGATTGGTCGAATCCTTGGCCAACAGTTCGACTTGACAGGATGGCTCGTGTTGCTCGAGAATGGAGAGGTTACTCGGACTGCCGATGTCCGCTCAGCCGATGGTGCCGAACTAGAGGCTGCACCAGTGAGCAAGCCATACCCTGTTCGACATGCTCCTGAGGAGGAGACAGCCGAAGACCATGACAGCGACGACAGCAGTCAAGATGGAGATCGGCAGGGGACCCAGGTCAAGCACGATGAAGAGCACAGTGCCACAGCAGAAGAACCAGCTGAGCCACCACGGAAGGTGCCGCGCATCAAGCACTCTTGGACGTACGAACCTGTGGTCGAGACTGTGGATGAGACACCTCGAGGGACGGACACTGTCAACGGAGTCCGCCGCAGCCTGCGCTGTGCAGACCAGGCTGCCCTGGCCCAGTTCGAGGGGGAGGCTGCCTATGCCAAGCCCCCACCAATTGTCGCCTGTGTCGCATCAGCGGCTATTTCAGCAACCCATGAGCATGATGACCCACGCTCTGTTCGTGAGGCCCTTGCTGGCCCATATGCCAAGGAGTGGCAAGCGGCCATCAAGACAGAATTGGACAAGCTCACTGCGATGGGCACATGGGCCCCGGCAACCTTGCCCAAGGGGAGGAAGCCACTCTCAGCAAAGTGGGTCCTCAAGATCAAGCGTGATGCAGCCGGGAAGCTGGTCAAGTTCAAGGCCAGGCTTGTTGCCCGTGGCTTCATGCAGGTGGAAGGTGTCGACTTTGACAAGACCTTCGCACCAGTTGGACGGACAACATCACTGCGCATCCTCATCGCCATTGCAGTGTCACTGGACTGGGAGCTTCAGCAGGCAGATGTCGAGGGAGCTTACCTCAACGGGTACCTCGACAAGCCGATATACATGTCGTACCCTGAGGGAGTCAACCGGGAGAAGGGGAGGCATTCCGACTGCGTCCTCCTCAAGCGCTCCCTCTACGGCCTCAAGCAGAGTGGCCGAGCATGGTGGGAAGAGCTCAGTGCGGGACTGGCGAAGATCGGATTCCAGCGACTCGAATCAGAGTGGGGACTCCACTTCCGGCCAGCCACAGCCCACCGAGGGGCTGCCCTAATGCTCGTGTACGTTGACGACATCGTGGTAACGACCAAGACAGCACAAGAGGCCGATGCCATCTTCAACGAGCTCGGTAAGCTGTGGACGATCACCAAGCTA
This sequence comes from Cutaneotrichosporon dermatis, assembly GCA_020011015.1. Taxonomy (NCBI): domain Eukaryota; kingdom Fungi; phylum Basidiomycota; class Tremellomycetes; order Trichosporonales; family Trichosporonaceae; genus Cutaneotrichosporon; species Cutaneotrichosporon dermatis. Next base: position 2,290,825 of record JAIGNX010000009.1, on the reverse strand, counting down.
GGCAACGTCAGCACAATCCTCGGGATGCAGGTAGTGCGCAACCGGGCCAATCGAACTGCCCACCTCAGCCAACCTGGCTATGTGGACAAGATCATTGAGCGCTTCCCCAGCCCGTGGCTCTCTCGCAAGAGCATGCCACGTGCCCCACTTACCAAGGAGAGAGGGGAAGACCTGCCGTCAAGCAGCAATGATGACGAGAAGGCAGAGCTGACACCCTACCAAGGAGTTGTCGGCTGCCTGCAGTGGCTGGCCTCAACGACACGGCCAGATATTGCCTACACTGCCAGCAAGCTAGCCCGCAGGCTTGTGTCCCCGACACAGCATGACTGGCAGCAAGCACTTCGAGTCGTGGCATACCTCAAGGGTACGAACACTCACGGACTGGGGTTCCATGTTAGGGGCCACCTCCGACCAACTTCGGATCGAGCGCGACCAACATTGGAAGGATGGGTGGACGCCGACTGGGCTGGAGACCTTGAGACACGGAAGTCAACAACCGGGTACCTCTTCAAGATGGACGGGTGTCTCGTCTCGTGGTATGCCCGCCTCCAAGGATGCGTGGCACAGTCAACAGTCGAAGCAGAGTATGTTGCCTTAGCTGAGGCTACGAAGGAGGCCATGTGGCTGCGTGGTCTGCTAGAAGAACTCGGACTCAAGCCACCGACTGCCACGCCCATCCACATCGACAACCAAGGGGCCGTGAACCTCGCCTTCAAGCCTGCTGGTCATGGGCGGACCAAACACATCGAGACGCGATACCACCTGGTCCGGCATGTCGTCCGAGAGGGCGTGGTCCAGCTTCGGTACATCCCTACCGCTCAGCAACCCGCCGACATCTTTACCAAAGCACTTCTCGGCCCACGGCATCAGCAACTTACAGAGAGAATTGGAGTCTCACCTGAGGCAGAGTTCATTGGACGCTGGGCAGAGGCCCTCGTGAAGGAAGCTGAGTCGCCGAAGTCAAGGCTGCCAGGCCAGAGGAAGAGCCAGAGGGACGGTCACAATCCTGGCGATGACTGGCACACTGGACGTGGCCAGGATGGCGACGGCCGGCGCACCAGACGTGGCCAGGATGGCGACGGCCACCCTAGTGGGCCCGTCGCGCTGTCGTCTAACCGACGGAAGGATCCGACTGCGACAGGCAAGCGAGCCCGGGGGTCCCAGCCCACCCGGACGTGCTGAGCGGCCAGGGGGACGGCAGAGCGCAGGTCGCGGGCAGGTAGCGCACACCTCCCACCGAAGTGGAGAGGTCCAGGGGGGCACGTCCCTTGCGGGAAGTAGAGCCGAGGCATTGCACAATGCGCCCCCCCAAGTTGAATGGATGAAGAGAAGAGAAGATGGCGACGTGCAGCGAAGAAAAGGCAGTCGCCGCCGGTGGAGGTGAAAATTTGGTCAGGGACCAGCCGGAATTTCAGGCACCTCCACCTCCGGTCACTGTGGCATTTCCAGCAAGTTGACCGAGACTTCAACAACAACAACAACAACAGCAACAACATCGATACTAGCGACGAGAGGGCGTGTTGAGAACAATAGAGGTGCGCGCTGCATTCCCCCGGTGGCAGCGCCACATGCCACGCTTAGTACTAGCCGGTACACGGGTCTCGGGAGGTCTCGCGGGCCTCGCGGGCCCGCGTCAGCTCCGCGCGCGTATAAGTAGTCAGTAGAACGCCGTCTAGATCGATGCAGAACTGGTCCATACTCAACACTAGACCAAGTGATGATGAGCTTGAGGGTGTCGTTGGGACATCACCGCATGCTGTGTCTATGAGTCCATTGCAATGCTGCTATTCATACGGCATGCAGAAAGAGAATGCCGCACCCAAGTATGTCACCTTTCGGGTAAGGATCGATTCGCGGCGACCATGACAGACGGTGGGCAGCATGTGTTCGCAAGTAGTAGCGAACGATCAGATGATCTAACATCCGCGGATAGATCGGAAGCACCACCTCCACCCCAACGCCCACTGTATGGAATGTCTTAGCTGCTGCTAACCGAGTACTTGTTTACACCAGCGCAGATGGAAGTCGCCGCATGCATGAGAAGTATGATCCACCGTGAACGCCACCGGCTGGCGACTGAATGCTGACTTCGCGAGTGGTCATGAGGTCGACGTCGCGTTAAGAAGTAGCACCGGTAAGGTCGCTTGGGCTCAGCTTCTAACTCGCCCGTTCCATCTTGAGAGAGGGGCAGCACGCTAGCTATCATGACTATCCAGAACACAAGGACCACATCCAACGGCATGAACGGCCACAGCACCGCGCATGGCGCCAATGGGAATGGCGGGAGCAGACCACTCCACATCCTCATTGCCGGCGCAGGTCTCGGCGGCCTGGCGGCTGCCATCTCGTGCTCCCTCGCCGGACACAAGGCCACTGTCCTCGAACAAGCAGAGAAGCTCGGCGAGGTAGGTCCCGCTTCCCTTCCTCCCGCTTCGCTGACAGTGTAGGTCGGAGCAGGAATCCAGCTGACGCCCAACGTCACCCGCCTCCTCCTTTCGTGGGGCGTGTACGACGAGCTGCGGCCCTCGGCCGTCGAGCCGTGCAACATCTGGTTCCGGCGGTGGCAGACCGGCGAGGCTATCGGCGTGACTCGCCTCGTCCCGCACTTCCAGGAGCAGTTCGGCTCGCCCTACTGGGTCGTGCACAGGGCACACCTCCACCAGGCGCTGGTGGACCGAGCAACTCTGCTCGGAGCAACGATCGAAGTCAAGGCGCGCATCGAATCAGTCGAATTCGACACGCCCTCAGTCACAGTGGCGGGTGGGAGGGTGTACACTGCCGACCTGATTGTGGGGTGCGATGGGCTGAAGAGTGTGACTCGCAAGTTCTTCTTGAACGGCAACGACCCGGGACCGAAGGAAACGCCGTTCTGCGCCTATCGCTCGACAGTGTCTATGGACGCACTGCTGGCCGACCCCGAGCTCCAGGGGCTGGTAGAGAAGCCCGACCTCCATCTCTGGGTCGGGCATCAGCGGCATGTGATGAGCTACCCCATCAGCGGAGGCAAGACATTCAACATGGTCCTCAGCCACCCCGACGAGGGCGTGTTCGACCCCTCCACCCCCCAGGATGAGCTGTTGAAGGAGATGCGCAAGAACTACGAGTGCTGGGATCCTAAGTGCGTCTACTCTAACCTATGGAGTTGTGACTGACGGGGTAGGCTCATGAAGATCATATCTCTCATCGACAAGACGAACAAGTGGAAGCTCATGACGTACCAGCGTCTCGAGACCTGGGTACATCCCTTAGGGACATATGTGCTTATGGGCGACGGTGCACACGCCATGGTAAGTGAAACATCAAACCATCGTCTAACGCCAGCTTCCATATATGTCGCAGGGGGCGGCACAGGCCCTAGAGGACGCAGCGGCGCTGGGCAAGTGTCTGGCCAGGGCAACGGGGGAACAAGACCTGCCAGGCTTGACCAAGTTGTTCGAGGAGATCAGGAAAGAACGCGCATATCAGGTCCAGGCGAGGAGCGCCCTGAACGGACGTATCTGGCATTGTGAGTTGTTATGGGCTATAATTCCGGTGGTAGCGAACACAAGACTCGGAAACCTGCAGAACCTGACGCCAGACCCCGACGGCCAGGACCAGATGGCACGCGATAGGGGCATGGCTGCAACCCTTACTGGGGAGCACTACATCCGAAGCACGAACCAGTGGTCCGACCCGCCGACCCAGATCTGGCTGTATAACTACGATGCGGAGGGTGAGGCGGACCGGTTCCTCGATGAGAAGCTGCATACTTTGAGGAAGGGCAGCAAGACAGGCGTGCAGGAAATGATCGAGGTTGGGCTACTGCCAGTGTAGGGCTCAGGCATGGGCATGACATTGTTGTTGGTGCACTAAGCAAAGTGCAATCGCTACTCTGTGTGCGTCGAAGGCTTCTGAGGTCAGATATCTTGACGGGGAGGCGAGATATCTCATAGGTAAGGTGAGATTTCTCGATGTGATGTGAGATTTTCGACAGGAGATTGCTTTGCAGATACGCCTGGCATGGACGACAGATGCCCAGTTCACGGGTTCCTATACCCAATCTATGAGAGATCAGATAGCCAATGCACACTGAACGGCCATTTCTTTCCTCGGTGGTTAGCTGCTCGTGATCAGAAACGCCCTCCTCTACGCATCAGCCACGTCCTCTTCTACGCGTCGAGCAAGCATCAAGAGCATCCTAGATCATCTCGCACACTGGCACCTACGCGGAAGATGGACGGAAGCCGCTCGGATGTTGACCGGGGCGCGGCGACACCCGGACGCTGATTGGGTCGGAGTTGCCGATCTAGAGATGTCGGCGCCTAGATACGGGAGACGAGTCATGATGGTGGGCAATGCCGATGACTGTCGACCATGCGATCTACCACAAAGCCGACGATGTATGGACACGAGAATACCGATGATCCATTCCTCTTGTTACGCGGATCACCGTGACAGACCACTTATAACAGCATCGCATCTCACGATCACCGCTCTTACACACCCAACAAACCCCGCACACAATCCATGATGACCGTGTCAGCAAGCACCTCAAAGTCCGCCGCCGCCGCCGCCGCCTTCCCCGAACCACTCTTGGTGTCGAGCGACGACTGGCACACGGCCGGCGAGCCGTTCCGCATCGTCTCCACCCTCCCTCCGCAATGCACGACCGAGGGCGCAACAGTGATGGAACGGCGGCTCAACATCATGGCGCAGCCCGACCACCCGGTGGACGTCCTGCGGCGGCAGCTGGTACAAGAGCCACGCGGGCACGCAGACATGTACGGCGGTTTCATCACTCCTCCAAACGACCCGGGGGCACACTTCGGTGTCCTGTTCTGGCACAAGGACGGCTTCTCGACCGCATGCGGGCACGGGACTATCGCGCTCGGATGCTGGGCGATCGCCAAGGGGCGGGTCAAACCTAAGGAGTCCGGGGGCGAGGGGCTGACAGACGTGGTCATTGATGTGCCATCGGGCCGCGTGATTGCGCAGGTGCGGACGCGCGGCGGCAAGCCCATCAGCGTCGACTTCATCAACGTCCCCAGCTATCTTGTCGCCACGGACATCCCCGTATCCGTCAAGTCGCGGGGCATCGAGATCTGCGCCGACCTCTCGTACGGCGGGGCGCTGTACGGCTACGTCGACGTGGCGACGCTCGGTCCCGACGTCCATGTCGTGCCCGCGCGGCACGACGAGTTCGTCGCCCTCGGCCGCGAGATCAAGGCTGCCATGCGGCCAGTAGCGGCAGCCAACGGACACGACTACCTGTACGGCGTGTGCTTCTACGAGCTGTTTCCCGACGAGGAGGACGGGACGCTCAATCAGCGCAACGTCGTCGTATACGCGGAAGGCGCGGTCGACCGCTCGCCGTGCGGGTCAGGAACAGCGGCGCGCGCTGCCATGCTGTTCGCTAACGGAGACCTTGCCGTCGGCAAGGGCCGGCTAGCACACTCCTCGATCGTCAACACCGTCTTCATGACCCAGATCGACTCGGAGGTTGAGAGCCCAACCAAGTTCCCTGCCTGCATCCCGCGTATCACCGGCATGGCCAACCTAATGGGCCGCAGCGAGTTCTACATCGACGCCGCCGACCCGACCTTCCCAGGTTTCGTCTTCCGGCCAGAGTAGTTCGAGTTCTAGGGTCTATTGATACATATGCAGTATACCCAGGTACTAATACAGTCGATCATAGCGCCGCATCAAAGGAGCCAGGCGAAAGCCTTCTTCAGCTTGCCCTTCACACCCTTGTCCTCTTCTGGCTCCTCGTCGGCGGCCGTGTACACGTCCGTTTCGAGATCCATATCGTCGAGGCGCACGAACTTGGTGCGCTTGATGAGCTTCCACGCAGCGAACATGATGAGCATGATCGGCAGTTCGATGTAGTAGCTGACGAAGTCGACTGGCGAGAACGTCGGGCTGAAGCAGCTCCAGCCCTGCACGAGGACGATGAACGAGTTGAGGATGACGGCGATCCAGGGACCGAATGGATAAGTCCAGTTCTTGAACGGGAGGAGGTGGGTCTTGCCCTGGCGGTCGAGACCGCGGCGGAAGCGGATGGAGGCGATGCCAATCGAGATCCAGCTGAGCTGGTTCGACACACCGACAAGGTTCTGCAGCCACGTCCATAGCTGACCTGCGCCGATGAACGACGAGCCGAAGCAGAGGCCGGCAACAAGGGCAGTCGTGATCGTCGCGATCCAGGGCACCTGCTGGCTGTTGAGGCGGGCGAAGAAGCGCGGTGCGTGACGCTCGGAGCCAAGAGTGTATAGGAGGCGCGCACCGGCGAACAGGGCGTGGTTGCCCGCGGAGATGACGCTTGTAACAATGACCGCGTTGACGACGCTGCCTGCCGCCTTGGCACCAGTCATCTGGAAGACGATGGTGAAAGGCGAGGTAGCGGAGCTCTTCGTGTTGAGATTAGGGTAGTCGTATGGCACGTTCAGGCCAATAAGGAGGACTCCGAGGATGCTGAGGTCAGCCAAGTACAACCGAAGTGACCCACTAGAAGAGCAGAATACGCCAGAAGACGTTCTTGACCACACGCGGCATGTTCTTGGTGGGGTTCTTGGTCTCGCCGGCCGTGATGGCAATGGACTCTGTGCCGCCGTCTGTTTGTCAGCCTACACTCATAGACCGCGCGCCGACACTCCTAATGGTGACTCACATGCGAAGGACGCCGTCACAAAGACCGACGCAAACCCGCCAATGCCACCGACAAAAGGCGCATCGCCGATGTGCCAGTTATGCCCGCCAATGTACCGGTGCTCGGTGTTGCCGCCTACGTTGACTGCGATACCGACGAAGATGAAGGCGACGATCATGATGATCTTGAGGAGCGAGAGCCAGTACTCCACCTCGCCATACACCTTGACAGCCATGAGGTTGAGGCCGAGCAGCACAAACCAGAAGATCAGACTCAGTGCCCATCCCGGGAACTTCGTCGTCCAGTATTCGAGCAACAGCTGGAGCGCGACGAGATCGGAGGCGGTTGACACGGCGTCATTGAACCAGTAGTTCCAAGTCAGGGCGAAGCCGTAGGCATCGTCGACAAAGCGGCTGCTTGTCAGCTTCATCCTCCGTCTGGTCCACGCCGCCACCGACTTACCCGACATAGGTGCAGAAGCTGCCTGCGACAGGGATGAACGCGGCCATCTCGCCGAGACACAGCATCGTCACAAACACGATGCCACCAGAGATGGCGTACGCGATGAGCATCGACGCAGGGCCACCGGTATGCAACGACTTGCCCGTCCCGAGGAACAGTCCCGTACCGATCGTACCGCCGATGGCGATCATCTGCACCTGCCGCGCGGACAGTGCGCGGCGGAGGTTGTCCGACTTGGCGAAATGTGCCTGCTCCTCGGGATGCAGCGCACCGCCCTCGACGGCGCCGTCGCGGTTGTAGCCTGAAGCGGCATCCCCGCGGGGCTCGCTCCACTTTTCGTGGTCGCTTTCGAGCGATGATTGCTTCTCCATCGTTGAGGATGGTGTGCGGGTGGTGTTACTGTTGAGAGAAATGGGAATGTAGTAATGCCAAGAGTTTGGCCAATGCTAGTTATAAACTTGCCCAGCCCATGTGCTCTTGTCCTCAGCCACCCCCGCTCGATGCATGACTGATCTGCCATCTCCATAGTATAGTGTCAGCAAAGGATTGCCGGCGATGGTGTGCTCGATTATTATTGACATGACCAAACCCATTCAGGGACTTAAACTAGCACGAGGCACACGACCGATGATGCTCATCGCCGCGGCCCCGGCCGCCACTAGACTGAGCTCGATCTCCATACGACTTGTCGCGCTTATGCTAATCGACATTCAGGCTGGAATGGTAGCTGTAGCAGCGCGGGTAACTGTGCGTCTCTACGAAATCCCATGAAAATCGAGTACATTGATGATCAGTAGCGATTGTATGAACCAGGCGACTGATTTCATGGCAATCTGCCAAGGTGGGGCAAAAGTTTGTGTTGCAACTCGAGCAGCTTGGCATCACCACGTGAGACCTAGGGTAGTATGGCCAAGATCGGGCAACCTCGATTCGAAGCGAACCCGCCGCTCGCAGCGAAATGGCACTACTTCGTGGAGTGGGTTAAGGTGGGGGTGGGGGAACGTTTTCACCGTCACACGACCACCGACAAGGTCGTGCCGCAAAAGCGCCAGTAATCAGCCAGCCCCCAGTCATGGACAGGCAGTGCAACCTTCATCTCCTCGACTACTCAGATGCACGCAGCGTCGGCGCTGACTCGCAACTGGAAAGGCGCGATGAGCTGCCGTTGCTGATCTCAGCGGCGACCTCACTGCAGCTCGGGGACGGGATCAAATGCTTGGGCGGTGCAGGTCGTTCACCCTACCAAATTTGCTCATCTGCACCCCGCTTGATGCTTTCCGAGCCCCCCTTTCTCGCCCCAGAAACACTTCCTGACTTGGCAAAGGGTACGATGAGCAACTAAGGCTCATGCTCATAATGGCTCTTGCGATGAACACAACTCGCCCTTCAGGGGACAAGTAACGAGCGAAGACAGTCAACGCCCAAGCAACGCAAAGGGCGTGTAGCTCAGTTGGTAGAGCGTGTCATTAGCACCGCATTAGCTCCGTGATCTTGACAAGGTCTTTGGTTCGATTCCTAACTCGTCCAGAGTTGCTTCTCTTTTTCTACCTGCCCTCCTCAGACGGCTTTGGCGCAACAGCCCTACCGGTTGCCCGCGTTGCAGATCGTTCTTGTTTCCTTCTTTTGGACCATTTGCATGTCTAGACTTTAAAACGGACTGGGATCGTTTCTATAATGGACGAAGATTGAACCCGAATTCGGCTTCCTCTACCTTGACCACATACTGTGGGAGCACACCAGGCCCGCACGACGCCGTGCCCAGCCCGCCATGCTTGTAGTCGAGGTTAACCCACACGTTATCGCCCGGGATCAGGTCGGTGGTGTGATCTGCAGCGTCAAGCTGCTCGCTCGTCCACCGACGGGCCGTCAGGCCGAGAGTCGGGACGCCATCCACTTCCACACCCGCTAAGACCTCGACGGCAATGCCGCCGGCTGCACTGGAGAGCTCGGCGCGACGCACGCCCTGCCGCAGTCCGTTCTCCTGAGGGAAGACGTAGGGCGTCTGCATGTCGTCCACACTGGCCTCCCATTGACCCATACGGGCTGCCTCCATCGAGTCGGGGTAGCTCTCGCCCGGGCCGAGTCCGAACCACTGCACAGACTCTATGCCGGAAGGGAGGCCCAGCCTCAGTCCAAGGCGGGGGAGAGGAATATCGCGCCCGTTCAGGCGCCAGTCGCCTTTGGGCAACACATGCACGCGGACGCTCAACCCTTCCCCGGCCGATGTCCAAACGTACCGTACGCGCAAAGCACGCACAGTGTTGGCTGCCGCTGCACGGGTGCACACGACAAGCGTGTTGTCTTTGAGAGTGACAGATTCGACGCGCTCGTGCATCTTGTCCAAACGCAGAGACCGCCACAAATCTGCGTATCGGACAGCCTCGGCACGCGTGCCCGAGAGATCCTCGCCGCGGTCGTTGTCGGTAGGCGCACGCCACACGTCCAGCTTGCACCCCGAGATAGGCATGGAGCCCAGAACGAGAAGAGCGCCAGTGTGAGCATCGAAGCGCGCAGGGCCGAGCGTGATGATTTCACCCTCGCGGGAAGGCGGGCTGCCGGCGTGGGGGGTAGGTCGGCCCTGTGAAGATACGGAGAATTGCCCCCATGCGACCTCGTGGCCCTTCGGTGCCCAAGTCTCATCCTCGGCGAGGGACGCGGTGAGGAGGAGGTATGAGTCCTCGGCAGGGTTGAGGTCGGGTAGCTTCACGGTTGCAGTCTCCCCAGAGAGGATGGGCTGCACCTGAAGCTCCCCTTCTGCCACAACCTTGCCAGCCGTTTCGAGGCAATACGCAAATGCAAGATGACCCGTGTCGCCGAAGTCGAGCTTGTTCTTGATAGACACTGTGTCGCCTGAGAGTGTGAAAGCAACGGGAGCAATGACCTTCTTGTACTCGATGAGACCGGGGCTGGGGTCGCGGTTGGGGAACAGCAGGCCGTCGCAAACGAAATTGCCGTCGTGCACCTCTTCACCAAAGTCGCCTCCATAGCCGTAGTACTTGCGCCCGTCTGCAGTCGATTTCGGCAGCCCGTGGTCTATCCATTCCCAGATAAAGCCTCCCTTCTTGTCAGCGACAGCTGTCCAGCACAGCCAGCACCAAACTCACTTGACAGCGCGGATACTTTTCAAACAGCTTCTGGTAGTCGGCAAGTCCGCCTGGGCCGTTGCCCATAGCGTGCGCATATTCGCAGATGATGAACGGCATGGCGTCCCTGCGCTTCTTGAGCGCAGACAGCTTGTCATCGCTGTGCTTGATTTCCTCGACGTTCTGGTGGGGGTCTGGGCCAAATGCATCAACGCCGCGGCCAATCTGGTCGACTATCGCGTGGGGTGTGTACATCCGCGTATCGATGTCCGAGTATTGGTATGTCCAGTCGCGCTCGTAGTGGATTGGGCGAGAGGGATCACGCGCCCTCGTCCAATCAGCCATGTGCCCGACGTTGCGTCCTGCCCCGCTCTCGTTACCCATGCTCCACATGACAATGGAAGGATGGTTCTTGTCCCGTTCGACCATGCGCTCGACGCGGTTGAGAAGGGCCTCTTTCCACATCGGCTCGTCGGCGGGATTCTTCTCCCACCCTGCGACCTCGAAACCGTGTGTCTGGGGTCAGCTTAGCCGTTGTGGCTGACGTACCTCCAAGTCGCACTCATCGATCACCCACAGACCATACTTATCACACAGGTCGAGGAAGTGGGGGTGAGGCGGATAGTGGCTGGTACGGACCGCATTGATGTTGTGCCGTTTCATAATCAGAATGTCCTGCAACATTGTCGCCTGGTCCACTGCCCGGCCCTTGTCCGGTTGGAACTCGTGCCGGTTAACACCCTTGAACAGGATACGCTTGCCATTGACCTTGACCAGGGCATCTTCAATGACAACAGTGCGGAAGCCGATACGAAGTGGTACCTTCTCGCCGCCCTCCCCGGTATTGAGGACGCCAGTGTACAGGCGTGGAGTCTCCGCCGTCCATGGCTGCACTGGCAAAGAGATTTCCTCCCCTGTCGCCACGTCGATGCCTAGCTCGGCGATCGTGACACGTCCAGCTGGTTCCGAGTCAACTTTAAGAGTGCCTTGCCCATTGTTATGATCGAAAGATGCGTGAACGAAATGGTTCCGGACTGCGTTCACAGGGCGGTGAAGAACAGTCACGTCGCGGAAGATTCCAGGCAGCCACCACTGGTCCTGGTCCTCGACGTATGAAGCAGCGCTCCACTGATGGACGCGAACGGCGAGGAGGTTGCGTTGCTTGAGATGAGGCGTGATGTCGAACTCGACCGGCAATCGAGAGCCGGAGGTGGTACCAATCACCTCACCGTTGAGCCAAACCTTGGCCCACGACTCGACGCCATCGAATCGGAGTATGGTCTGATGTGGTCAGTAGTGGCTCATAGTCGGTAGCATCAAACTCACTGAGCCAACATTGGGCCATGCCGTGGGCAAGTCAAACGCGAGCCTGTAATCTCCGGTTGGGTTCTCGGTCGGCACATGCGGCGGATCAATCGGGAATGGGTACTGGACATTGGTGTACGCTGGCTGGCCATACTTTCCATCGCTCTGCAGAACCCAGTGGGAGGGCACTGTCAAACTGTCCCACTCGCCATCCTTGAACGCTGGGCCAGCGAAATCTGTCGGTGCAGTGGCAGTCGGCGACAATCGGAACTTCCATTCTCCGTTGAGTGAGAACCGCTGGGCATCTGACTTGTGCCACGCGCGCGGTGGGAGTGCGCCGCTTCCGGGCCGAGGGTCCTCGTGCTCGGCGTAGTGCCGGGCCGTTGCAGTTGGCATGATGCTTGCTGGTGGCTACGACAGGAAGTCATGCCTCGTTTCTTATGACTATGAGTTGCCAAGATGAGCATGACGGCTCCCAGCCCACTATCAGTCGGTATTTGACATCTCATCGACATCTCGTGACCGAGATTCCCGTTCGCCAGCGCTGATATTCCCGTCGAGAGCTGGAGATTACCGTTGGATAACCGCTTAGCTTCGCCCACTTTGGTCATTGTTCGGATTGTTTGGCTACGCACTGTTCACAGGCACGAGCCTTAATCAATGCAAGCACTACGCCTTTCAGGAACGATAACCAAGCATCTCCCGCCTGATAAGTCCGCGTGGGTTCTGCAATCAATAGGCAACATCTTGGGCCGACCGCAAGTTGCCGTCCCACCCGCAAGCAATCACAAGTTCGCATTATAAGGCCATCGGCGCCGGTCCGGAGTAGCAAATCAGGCGATGCCAAGTACCTCATATTAGCTTGCATGTTGCCAACAGCTCTGGATATTCCCGTTCGCAGAAGCATCCTTCCCGTTCGCAGAAGCATCCTTCCCGTTCGCTATCCTTCCCGTTCGCACGCATGTCCTTCCCGTTCACGAGTTTCAACAATGCCAACGCCGGGGATGGTCGCGTTCCTGTCGTCGGGCCGGATCAACAAAGCCCCCACGGTGGGCGTGTTATAAGATGATCTGGGGGCCCAGCCAGCTGGGGAATGTCCAGCCATTCCGTCTGGGGCCACATTCCCTCTACTCCACGCAATCATGTCCGCTGTCCCAACCATGGACTTCGACCAGAAGCCACACATAGAGCAGATAGACACTGCGTCGCTCGAAGAGGACAAGCAGCGCAACCCTCAGGCAAGCAAGTACTTTTCAGTGAGTCCGCAGACCAGTACTAGCCTTGTATCTCGATCCGAACTGTCCTAATAATAGGCTGCCCTTGGCAATGCGGTCGAGGGAACAACGATCAAGAAGTGGAGCAAGTCGTCCTTCCAGTTGTACAGTGAGTTAATGCAAAGAGTTAAGGTCTGATATCAGCCGCTATCTTCTGCACCCTCTGCTGCGCATATGCCAATGGGTGAGTTACCTACCCAAGCGCTAATTGACCTCCCAGTTACGATGGCTCGTTGATGACTGCCCTCAATGCCATGCCCTTCTGGCAGGACAGGTTTGACAACATCGGCACGACTGGTCCCCTTATCGGTGCGGTGTTTGCCCTATACAACGTCGGATGTCTCCTTGGAGGCCCTGTCGCGGCTTGGATCTCGGACAGATACGGTCGCCGCATCGGTATGGCATCGGGCGCTGCGGTAATCATCGTGGGTGCGGTCGTTTGCACCACTGCCACGCATATTGCCCAGTTCATTGTCGGCCGTCTCATTCTCGGGTTCGGCATCGCGATCGTCCAGATTGCCGCGCCATCGTACTGCATGGAGATTAGCCCGCCTCACTGGCGCGGTCGCTGCACAGGCATCTACAACTGTGGCGTGAGTTACCCCTTCCCACTGTCATAACCACTTTGCTCACCTATGACAGTGGTACGGTGGCGCCATTCCAGCCGCAGCGATTACGTTCGGGACCAATTATATCCAGTCGAATCTGTCGTGGCAGCTCCCAGTCATCTTCCAGTGCTTTGCTTGTGTTATCGTCATCAGCCTGTGCCCTTTCATCCCCGAGTCGCCTCGATTCCTCATGTCGAAGGGTAAGGAGGAGGAAACCCACGCATTCCTCACCAAGTACCATGGCGGCGGCGATCCCGATGCCCCGCTCGTCCTGCTTGAAATGGAGGAGATGCGCCAGAGCATTGAGACCGATAAGATGGACAAGCGCTGGTGGGCGTACTATGAGCTCTTCAAGACCAAGGGAAACCGATGGCGCATGCTTCAAGTCTCCATGATGGCCGTCTTCGGGCAGTACTCGTGAGTAGTACCGGCATATAAGCATGCGTGGCCCCCAGTCAGGTTCAGATAAGCTAATGTCAGTGGTAACGGTCTTGCGTACTTCGCGACTGTGATCTTCGAGGTGAGATGAGTGATGGGGAACGAGGAGCCTCAAGCTGATGGAAGAACATCGGCGTCACGTCCGTCACCGCCCAGCTCGGCTACAACCTGCTTTACTCGGCCCTTGCTGCCGTCGGCGCACTTGCTGGTGCCTCATTGACCGACCACATGCCGCGCCGCAAAGTCCTTACCTTCGGCACCCTGCTGCTCTCCGTCACCCTCGGCGTTTTCGTCGGCCTCACCTCAATTGTCCAAAAGGCGATCGACAATGACCAACCTATCAACGAAAGTGTGGGGCGTGGCGCGATCGCCGTGTATGTCCTGTTCGGAGTCTTCTGTGCTTTCACGTACACGCCGCTGCAAGCTGTCGTCACTGTCGAACACCTCAGCACGCCCATGCGTGCTAAGGGACTCGCATTCGCCAACGTGCTGTCCCAGGCTATGGGCTTCCTCAACCTCTTTGCGGGTCCTATTGGTGAGCTTCCTATGACTAGGCGATGCTGACCGCGATCAGCGCTCCAGAATATCGGGTACCGCTACATTCTGTTGTTCGTGTTCTGGGATCTGTTTGAGGCCGGATGCTGGTGGTTCCTTGGTGTGGAGGCCCAAGGACGTACTCTGGAGGAACTGGATTGGGTGTACCAGCAGCCCAACCCTGTTAAGGCGTCGAAGAAGCTGAACTAGGGGAAGAGACGTAAACAAATCGGTTGCAAAACGACGACGGCCTACATTGGTTGTTGTACGGCAGGTGGTGCTCGTTGAAATGACGGAAGTACTTTGTAATAAGCAGTTTAGTGGTCTGGTTAATGAAAGTCTCCGTTGGATTACCTTCGTTGTAATTGAATTTTCTAATCTTCCTTCTTCCCTACCCAACTACCAAAGTTAGATTACCGACCACGTGTTGCTGTCCCGGTCACCTTCATAACCGAGCGCTACCCACAACTCACACTCGGTGACAACTGCCCGTTCATAATCTCATTCCACATCTCTCTTCACACTTCTCTCTATCCCTCACACTGTCACACACAATGTCCAGTGCCAACGCCTCAGCAGCTAACCGGGTGGCTACGGCCTCGCGCCACCTCGGCAATGACTCCGAGTCGGGCGTCAAGACCATCGTCGTCTTCGGCGCCGGTCTCATGGGCGCGGGAATCGCGCAGATCGCGGCCCAGGCCGCGTTCAACGTCCATCTTGTGGACGTCAACGACAAAGCTATCAAGTGAGGCTCATCGCGGCTGGCACGAATGGCAAGAGCTGACGGAAGCAACGGCTTGGATATCATCCAGAAGTCGACTGCCCGCGTTGCCAAGAAGGTCGCGCCGAACAACGTCGAGGCCTTCGTCAAGCACGTCATGGGTAACATCAAGACCTTCACTGACCGGTGAGTGGGCGGTACGGCTACTCGCATGCCGGGTTCATGAGGATTGTCTTGCGGTTATGTGGTCTTGCCGTCTAACACTGCAGCTCCAAGGCTGTCGGCGACGCCGACCTCGTCATCGAGGCCATCATCGAGAACCTCGAGATCAAGCAGGAGCTCTTCGACTTCCTTGACAAGAACACCAAGCCGTCGTGCATCCTCACCTCCAACACGTCCTCGCTCCTCATCTCGGACATCGTCGCCAAGATCCCTGAGGCGCGCCAGCCCTACTGTGGTGGCCTGCATTACTTCAACCGTGAGCCCAATCCTCGCCGCAGTCAGCTGACAGCAGCCGTGCCCGTCATGAAGCTCGTCGAGGTCATCAGGACAGAGAAGACGTCGGAGGAGGTGATCAAGACGCTCTACGCCGTCAACAAGAAGATGGGCAAGACCGCCGTCCTCGCCAAGGACAAGCCTGGGTGAGCTCCGTCATTGTTTCGTTGCTGAAGCCAGATTCATCGTCAACCGCCTTCTCATCCCGTACAATCGCGAGGCGATCCAGATGGTCGAGCGCGGCGACGCGTCCGTCGAGGACATCGACACGGCTATGCGCCTCGGTGCTGGGTATCGTGAGTACATCAGCTCAACTTCTATGTACTTGAAGCTGACGGCAGCCATGGGCCCACTCGAGCTCGCCGACTACACTGGCATCGACCTCTCTCAGCTCATTGCCAAGGGCTGGATAGAGTACAACAAGCGTGGACTCGTGCCGGACCACCTTGTCGGATACTCGCCATTGTTGCAGCAGATGATCAAGGAGGGCAAGCTGGGCCGCAAGACGGGCGAGGGATTCTACAAGGTGAGACTAGCAGTACAGGAGCCATACTGACTGGCAGTACAAGGACGGCAAGAAGATGATGAAGAAGAGCAACTAGAGGTATCACTGTATGGTATGTATGCATTGTTTCCGTGCTTGCGGTCGAGGGACGTTGAGGGACGTTTTGTGGCCTGCACCAGAGCAGCGCCAACTCGAGACCACTGCGAGGATGGCGCAGCGACAATCTGCGCTACCATTGTCGCGTTCACAGTGGCCGCAGCGACATGCGTTCTGGCGTACACCGAAGCATTGCGCGGCTTCACCACATAGTAAGAAGCCCTCAGGATACATACGAGGACAAGCTGCGACTAACAACAGGGACGAGAGACGGAGGTCGCTAGTGGACGGCTTGGCATGCGCAGGGCCGCAAAGTGATTTCGGCCGTGCTGAAATGGCGTCCTTGCACGATTATCTCTTCTCTATCCTTTCAATCCGGTGATGGCCCCGCCGGGTAGACACTGTGCTCTACACCTATTCTCGAGGTCCAAACGCCGATCCGAGCGCATCTCCAAGCTCTCAAGGCGGCCCCTTGCCGTCTCTGCGGCTCAACGGCCCATCGCCAGTTTCAATCGCAACAACGATGTGCGTTCACAACGACCTCCGCTTCATCACGTAGGTGGTCCATCGCGGCACACATCCTATCCATCCCCACACGACCACCCACCTTCACGCCTGCGTTGGCATAAGAAAAGGCGGTCCGTTAGTCCTCTCCCCGGGGTCCTCTGGCTCCGCTCCACGACCACGACACCCGGACTACCGCCATGAGCCTCGACGTCCTCGTCAGCGCCATCGTCGGCGCCACAGCTGGCACGACAATCATTGCCGTCTCAGCCTACTTCGGGTACCGCTACGCCGGGCGGACCAGGACCACCCCCCTCCATCGATGCTCGTACGTTACCTGCATACGTTCGGCGCTCAAAGCAGCGGGAAAGATATCGAGGCCGGCCAAGCGATAACCGGCGTAAGCAACGTCGTCCCCATCGCGATGCCGGGCGCCGCATATACCTCGACGCCGGGCGGGCATACCGGCTGGGGGCTGCGGATGCCTCGAGGGCCGGGGGCGAGGCGGATGATGCGATCGCCTGCGCGGCGCGCGAGTGAAAACGCGCTGCCGGCGCTGTGGGAGCTTGGCGAGAGCGAGCTTGGGGATGGGGACGAGAATGGGCGGCATGATGGAGGCGCTGCCGGCCCCGGGGCCTCTTCTCGTCCTGATCCACTCGGCATGGGGAGGATGGACGAGGAGCAAATCCCCTCTGCTAGCGTGTGCAGGGGCCACACACCATGCGGCACGGACGCGCCTCCACGAGGTCATAGCGGTGATCCCATTGAGATTTCGGCGTTCAAAGAAGTCAAGGCGAACAGGTATGGAGCGACCGCCAAAGTCAGCACTGACATCTAGCTTGACCGAACAGGAAGGGGCACGCGCACACGCTGTGGCCTCTGAGCACAGCAGCTCTGACAGCTCCCACTCAACCTCCTGTTCAACCTCCACAACGGCACCATCGACCCCATGCACGTCATCATCCGGGACGCCACACACGCCTAATCTCCTATCCAGATCCGACAGCATGTCCTCAGCGGAGGACTCGCTGCCTTCGACGCCAGGGAGCAACACGCCGTGCGCAGTCCGGGTCGCGAGTACCGGGCCAGAGGAGAGGTGCCCTAAGCGAGGGCATGCGTGCGTGCACGTCCCTGTGCGATCCATGTCTGCCCCCGGCTCAGGGGACAGGTGAGCTCTCTTACGAGGAGGAAGACGGCGGAGGAGAAACGCGACGAGCGGAGCACAAGTAGGTGCGATGAAGGGCATAAATGAGTGATGTAGGGCGCAACGATTAACTCAGCATCTAGCGAGCCGTGATGTCCGGCATGCAGCGTCAGATTATGCACCGAATCGCGGGGTGCAACCGTATCCGCTGGCGGGCCGCCTTCATGATCACATGTATCCGCGGCACTGGGCGGGAGTACGTAGCTCGGAGGAGCGGGAGCATGGCGATATATTCGATGATCGAAGCTTGGCAGCAACCTCCACCACGTGCGCCGCGCGGGTAGAGACGCATGCCTGCTTGCGAATAGGGGAGGCCTCATGCACTATCGGGCTGAACTTGAGGTGTGGATTTTGATGCTGTCGTGGGTGCAGTGTCTATCCTCGATGACAGCGAGGTCTATGGTGACCTCGGCCGCGCATGCTCTACACCAGGCCGTCGTCGTCGTCAGCATCCTGATCCCGTCAGAGCACACCGTGGCAGAAAGGCACGTTCACCAAGGTGCAGAGCTAAGCTTGGTGCATAATGTGCATCCCACTTCTACCCGTCAAGCTGCCGTCAACAGGTTCCAAGAACACTAAGTGACAGAGCATGTGTCCTTTCTAGGGTACCAAGAGCCCCAAATGTATACATCGTGAACGACATGAAACAGCTGTACGAGAGCTGGAGTAGGGGATCACGTCCTCGACAAGCTTCATGCCGTTGTCGCTGACAAAAGGTCCGAGCCAAACATCCAAACACGCGTCCACGTTTCATGTCGGACGCGTCGCGGCAGTTTGGCGCCGCCTAACATCTCACGGTCACCAAGGCCGACAAGAATGAGTTAGGCGCGTAGTTGAGCTTGCTGAAGAGCTTGATGGTAAATCTGACTCGGTACGTCGCGTCGACGCGTGGAGAGAGGTATGACTCCGGTACGGCTCCCGCAAGGTGCCTTGACCATTGCTGGCCGGTTTGGGTCCAGCTTTAATTTCTGCGTGACCTTTGTAACACCGGCTTCAGGCCAGACTCAGTGGTGTAAGTGCCTTTCAGTACCCAACTGTGAGTGCGTGGAACGGGAGCTAGGGAGAACAGTAGTGGGAGGGTTCGGGACAGAGGCACAAGGATGGTGAACGTGGTTTTTGTTGGAGACGGCGTCAGTCCGAGTGCGCAGGATGCTAATAGACATTACTGCTCATGTGTAGGGAAGCGGCGATTGCTCTCGGCTCCAGGAAGTATGTTAGGCATCTCAGCTCGGCACCGAATGTACTAGCCGTACACGCATGTTGCTGAGGTCATGTCGGGAGCTGCTCATCATCTGTCTGATACAACTGTATGCGCCATGAGTAATGAGCAAGGGATGACGGCTGCAGCGGGTGCGGTCGGGTAAGGGGCTACAGGTAAGTTCTGAAGCACAAGGGGCCGGTAGTCGGAGGAACGGGATGGGGCAAGATGCGGTCTCCGGTGGGCTTTACGAGACAAAACGATGTCGATTACGAGAACGGCTGAGGGGGCGGGAGTGGCATCACCCCCATTCCAGGTCATTATGAAACGTGTGAGCCGCCCGACACCACACTATGTTGGTCTTCCAATGATCAGATCATTGCCCGCCATCCAGACTAACCTCTGCTGTATTGCCTGACTACCAGATAACAACCGCATAGCTACTCTGGGTCAACTTCTGGCGGCTCCCTGACAAACTAGTGTACCGGCTGTTTGCGACCAGCGGGGTCGAGACATCCAAGCAAGCGCCAGGTGCCAGGTGGCCTCGTTGTGCCTCCCTTACCAAGCCTTGGCCAACCCAGATCCCGGAGGGTGCTGCACCTGGCCCCTTTTAGCATCCTCTGACTGTTTTTGACATGTTTACACCGTCGTCAAGTCTCATGCCGGCAGTTCAGGCGGCTGCAATCGACCCGCCAGACACTTGTCGTAGTACTTATGCCAGACTTGGTCATGCCCGCGCCCAAACGTCCCACCATCTACAAACTCGCTCACTGACACACTCCCACCCATCACTCTGTGCTCACCATCACCATGGGACTGCTGCAGCGGCGCAGCGTCTTTGTCAATGACGAGCCCGACCTCAAAAAGGACAAGGACAAGGGACGCCGAGGACGCAAGTCGTCGATGCCCAGCTCAAAATCGCCACCACAGGTAAACGGAAAGGAGCTTCGTGAGTTCAAACGCGCCGCGGACTGAATGTGGGTGGTCGCTGACCGCGCAGCAAAGAGGAAGAGCCTCGTCAACATCCTCCGGTCGTGGAAGAAGGATGACCATAATGTGCTCCCACCCCTCCCGCTGCCCAACGCGTCATTCTCGCATGGGCGTGACTCTGCCATCCCCTCCGCCACGAGCCCTTTTGACACGCGCCCAATGTCAAACTTTGAGAACAACGGGTCTCAAGCAGGCATATGCTCCACGTTTCCTGTCCAGCAAGGGCCAGCCTACGCCAGTTCGGTGACACTGCCCAACTTCATCCCCGGGCCGAGGAGATTCTACGGACAAGGCGGCGCAGGCCCTGCAACGTCCACATCGAGCTTTGGCGCGTCGCGGTCTACTTTGCACCTCTCCTCCCCAGCACCGCACCGATATGCCACAGTCAACGGCCCACCCTCGCCAATGAACATCTCCGGTCCAATGCACTTCTCTGGGCCGTCGAGCAACCCACCCCCAATGCCGAGCTCAGGCCCAATGATCATTTCAGGCCCCATCCCAGGTATTGGAGACGTACCCCCCACGCGTTACAACGACTTCGTACTCCCTCCTCCATCTGAGATCGGTGTTGCCCTTACGCCACCTCCTGAGAGCCCACATTCCACCCTACGGAAACGTGAATCGAGACAACGGATCGCTCGGTTGTCAACCCAGACCACTCAGACCATCACCACAGCCTCGACGCACGCGTCGAGTAATACCTCGCAGAGCAACCACTCTGCCGTGCCGATGCCCCGCTCGAACACTCACTCGAGGCGACAGAGCGCGCAGGTCGGTGGACAGCAGGGCACAGCGGTTGGTGATCCTCAGGATGGGCAAGCTAGCGTTCCGCAGAGCTCACAGGCAAGCAGCCGGCAGAGCGTGCAGACCATTAAGCCAGCCCGTACTCCTGGCATGCACTCGACGCGTGCGAGCGAGGCCGACTTCCTTGTCGACGCCGAGATCGCCGCCCTCCTCACCGAGGCCCAGCTGCCTCCACCACTCGACATGCCAGGGGTGGCTGCAGGGCGTGCGGCGCTCGAAGGCCAGGGCCACAGCAATGGCATCCCACCAGCACCGGAGCCTTGGTCGCCGACACAATCCGTTGACACCCCGCCAGCACCACCACGCCGGTCGAGCACGAGGCCGGAGATGTCGGGTCTCCCACCACCCCCGCGGCAGTCGTTCGCTTCTTTGCGACCGCCGCCTCGATCGACACCTGAAGCCATGCCGTCGTACACATCCTCATCCACATCTTCGTCCACGCCTACAATGCACACGCCCCCAACGCACACGCCATCCCCACCACACTCCGCCGAGAGGCTACCTGCCCCGTCCTCGCCCCGCCCTGACTCCCTCCTCTCTACCGCCAGCTGGGGATCGTCCGCAGCGACTCGCATCGGCCGCGGTAATGGGCGTGTCGAGCATTCCGTGCTTCCGTGGATGCGGCGAGATTCCCCTCCAGGGCATGACATGTCAATGTCAGAGTACGACACGAGCAGTGAACAGGTCGAGGCACTGGACGAGACACCGAAGAAGCAGGAGACCAATGGAGGAGCCAGGGCCGGCGATGACGAGAGTGTGCGCTCAACGTCGTCCTTGTCTCACTGCCCCACCGCCCTTCTGTCGCCAGCATCGTCGGTCGCTCACTCCGCAACGCACTCGCCTTCGAACTCCGGCTCCGACTTCACAAGTCTCGGCCTCGGAGTCATCGTGCCCGGCCCACGCGCAGTCACGCCCAGTAGGGAGATCGCGGGCCTCAGGACACGCAACTCTGTCCTCGAGTCCGCGAATGCGCGCCTCGAGGCCGAGCTGCGGAAGGCGCGCTCCGACGCCGGCCTGCGTACCCGCTCCACGAGCATGTACTCCATCCACTCTGCGCTTACTGTCCGCGATGACGCGTCAGTGGGGTGGCCAAACCACCCGCTGTCAGTGTACAGCAACAAGGACATGGACCTGGCGATGCCCGCCCTCGTCGCCGAGATCGATCAGCTCAAGCGCTCCGGGGCGATGCTGCAGGCCGAGCTACAAGCGGTCAAGTCCCAAGTCTCCCTCCTCCTCCCGCCGACACCGCAGGAGCTCGCCAGAACCGAGGAGCAGGACGGATACGTGCCAGGCGAGGGGTATATCCCGAGCGAGTCATACGTCCCGCCGAGTGGGCACCTGCAGGAGATCCACTCGGACCTCGACAACAGCATGCACGAGTCGGACGCCGACGACGAGCGGGACACGCCCACGCCCCATGCCCTCCAGGGAACCGGCAGCGGGCATGCGCGCCAACCCTCAGCAGGGCACTCGGACATGGAGAACTCGGTGTCGAGCCACTACTCCAACTCGAGCAATTACTCGAGCTCGAGCACGGATTCGGCCTCCCCCTTGACACCCGATACGTCGACCGACTGGCCCGTCCTCCCGCCGATCATGTCGCTCGCGCACGACTCGGAGGGAGCCGAGTCCGTCCTCACTGGCCTCCCTGGCGACCGCAGCTCAGTCATCTCGGTGACCAGCGGTGGCGCGCCGCTCACCAAACTGCCCGTCCGCAGCCACTCGCGTCGCGGCGCGCCCAACGCGCGCGTCGCCCCTCTCAACATCTCCAAGGCGAATGGGCTCGGCGTGACCAAGGGCTCCGACCCGACGACCCCCAAGGCCCGCCCACGCGGACCGCGTAGCTCGATGCAGCTCCCTCCCCGGGGAGCGATGACACCTCGGAGCACCATGTCGCCCCGCACGTCGGTGTATAACATGAGCAACGGCATCGCTCCGCCTCCGCGTCCCCCTCGCCGCCGCCCGGCGACGACCGCCGTCCAGCGCGACACGATCGTCGAGGTCGGCGCCTAGTTGTACTGTATAGTAACGAATGGACAACGACATATATCACTATAGTATTAGTAGAAGCAGCACAGTCGTAGTATATGCCATTACTGTAACTCTTGACGGCGCGACTGGACATTCAGGGAGATATGCTTAAGCCGTGGAAGTCATATGGACGAGAGTGTGATGCATTTATAAGCCGGGTCTGTGCATTATATCGGAAGTAGGCCAGTACCAAGCCCTACACACGAACGTGTAGCTAACTACCTCCAAGCCTCTCCCTCCGCGCCGCCTCCCACTCGGGCCGGTACTGGGGAGGTATATGCACCTCGCCGTCCTGCACGAACCCCGCGTCCTCCTCCTGCAGAGTCTCCGGACTAAGCGGGACCTGTGCCCGGGCCCTGGCAGCAGCAGCACTCGCACTCCTTCGCCTCTCAATGTCCAGTTTGGTCACCACGCCTGCTGCCGCAGCTGCTCCTGCGCCCGCCACTGCTGAGCTCATTGGCGCCGTCGGAGCTGGATCCGTACCCGCCGCCTGTGACAGCGTGTTGTAGCCGTAACCACTCGACTCCTGGGAGTACGGCCCACTGGAGTGATATCCAGCCTGTGTCGCGCTTTCTGGCGACACATATCCCCCATCGCCAGTGTGCAGTAGCACGAACGGATAGGGATCGGGCCGGAGAGGGTCAATCTCAGCCATATCCCGCTCGTCGTCCTGATAGCCGTACGGCGCGTAGACGTACGGTGCGGGATCGTTGATCTCGAATGGCACGGACATCCGCCTGCTCCTCTGCTTGCGCCGATAGAGGAGGAGCAGGGCGATGAGAATCGCAATGGCGGCCACGCCGCCGACCACGCCGCCGACAATGGCACCTGTGTTGGATGACGAGCTGGATGTGTGCCCTGGGCTCGGAGTCTGGAGGCCGCCACCGGACGTGTGTGTCACTGTCGTCGTGGAGGGAGAGGGTGGAGGTGGCTGTGGGGTGTGGGAGGATGAGGAGGTGGGCGAGCTCGTAGGGCTGGAGCTTGAGGATGTGGATGACGAAGAGGGGCTGGGCGTAGTAGAGGAGGAGGAGGAAGGCGGTGGCGTGGTCGAGGACGAGGTGGATGAAGACGGCGGGGCTGAGGAGGACGACGAAGTGCTGGAGGAGGAGGAGGTAGACGACGACGACGTCGATGTCGTCGTGCTTGTCGGTACCGGCGTTGCCGAGCAGCCGCATGCAGACCCAGGCGGACAGGGAAGCACATTCTGCGGCTCTGAGTCGATAAATGCGCCTAGAGACGAGTTAGTGACGCGGACCACGACCCTCCACCCGGCGGCGAGGTTGATTTCCGGCCATTGGACGTTGGCATCAGGCGAGGTGAAGGTCGCGAGGTTCATGTCCATGTTGATCGGCATGGCTGACCGCACGTCGCTGGCGTCAGCAGACGGAGCATCTACAGACCTACACAGTGTACGGCGGCGTCGAGTTGGGCCATGTCCATTCGATACCTGCGGGCTGGCAGGTGCGGAGGGCCTCGACGGCGACTGTCGACGGCGGCGGGTCGGTCGGCCCTCCGCCGCCGCCGCCTCCCGGTCCGTCGCTCGGTGTCGCCATCGTCCAGAGGTCGCGAAGGTGTCAGTTGTTGACGAATGTGGAGATGAGTGAGCGTGAGTTGGGCGTGAGCGGCGCATGCATACAAGTGTCAGACGACTTATTGTTCTGGAGATCTGGAGAAGGAATCTGCGTAAACACAAGAAAAGTGAGAGCCGCCGAAAGTGTCGGGCGGCATGCGGCACGGAATGTATGGCCGGGTGGCGGTGCAGGACATTAGCTTCTATGGGCGAAGTGGCGTGCGTCGGCGAAGAGGCCAAGAGGCGGCCTGTGTTCCGTCGGCGCGTGCTCCCGCCTGCCCTACCACGCATCCCTGGTATACGTCGAATCTTCCGCGCCGCGCAGTATGCCGCACGGGCTCGAATGGTCGTGCCATCGATGACTGGCAGAGCGGTGCGCGATGTCTCGGAAGGCAAACGTCAGGTGTTTATGAAAGGTGGTTGAATGGCGAGGGAAAGCCGGCGAGATTGCCGGTGGCTTTCGACGAGTCCTCAGCTGTTTGGTTCTTCTGCTTGGCGTGGGTTATTGAGAAGTCGGCAAAAGCGGAGCGGAGGTCGAGCATGGCTACAAGTAGCCCTTGTACGTCAACTAGGATCAAGCCAGCACAGCCCCCGTCGATCGCAAGTGCACAACACTTAACGAGGACGTCCGGCACTAGCCGCCCACACTCATTTCAGCACGCTACCAAATAATCTCAGCATACCAGATACGACATAGGCAGATTATCGGATTGGACTAGGAACAGTACTTCTACACAAGAGGGTGACACTCTGACCAACGGCTACACGGGCGGGTCTAACATGTCTCACTGCCTGCACACCTTGCACTCACTGCGCGGCACTGATACGTTGCCGCCGCTCCTCCTCCCACTGCTGGCTATACGCAGGTGGCAAGATACCATCCTGCACGAACCCCGCGTCCTCCTCATGTCTCACGCTCGGCCCGGCCACATCGTGCGCGGAGAAGCCGCCCGTCGTGACCGAGCTGCGTATTTCGGCTTGTGATCCCAGCCCTCCCACCTCCGTGACCATCGACGTCGTCCGGCTCGGCAAAGGAGTATGGCGCGTGACGGGCACCGGGACCCAGTCACTTGTTGACTTGCGCGGGAGATGCTCAGGGGCAGCAGCTGGTGCGGCGGTCTGGTTGGACGTAGCGAGGGCGAGGGTGGCCATCTGGCTGCCGATGCCGGCCATGCCGGGCCCACTGCTTCTTGACGTTGTCGACTCTATCCCGGAAACAGCGCCGGAGCTGTATGCGCTGCTCCGAAGTGGTTGGTGGGGCGGGTATGGGATGTGGATGGGTGGGTCTGGGAAGATACCGCCTGGTGGGACGGCGGGGTCGGGATAGATGCTCGGAGTGCGGTGTTGGCTGGCATGGCCATTGCTTCGAGGGTAGTACGGAGCTGGAGGGGCTTGCAGGATGTCCTCGTCGATGGCGAACGTGTCGGATGTAACCGAGGGCGCCTTCTGGGCTCTGTGCCGGCGACGAAGGCAGACGGTGATGAGGATTCCTGCGACCACGGCCAATCCGCCGACGATGCCGCCCACAAGCGCGGCGATGCTGACGGTATTGGATGGCTCCGCGGGAGCGTTTGGATCGGTTCCGTTCACTGTCGTGTGGACTGTCTCGAGAGGCGTGGAGAAAGGGGACGGGGACTGGGACGGTGGAGGTGTTGGCGACGAGCTGGCGGATGAGTTGGTAGAGCTGGCCGACTGTGCAGTGGATGGAGCAAGGACTGCGGAGGACGTAACACCCGACGAGCTCGCGGACGACGATCTCGACTGCGCTGACACAGGCAACGACGCGCTCGTCCCATTCTTCGGGAGCTCGGACGGCCCGGCCGTCGGCACTGAGTCCATACAATCGCACGGGCCAGAGTTACAGGCCTCGACCCACCCGCCCGCGCCCTCAAGCCTCGCGCCGGTCGCATTCATGATGGTGACCATGAGGTAGTTCCCTCGGCCCCTCTCGTTGATCGCCGGGATGAGCAGCTCGGGTATCGTCGTGTGCGGGACCATAGAGTCGCCCTGCCACACGACCTTCTGCATCGGCGACGAGGAGAGCTGATACCGTTCTCTCAGCGCTGCCACCGTTGAGACTCACCATGCCGTGATAGTGTAGGGCGGGCGCGAGCCTGCCCACACCCACTGGATAAGGACTTCGCCGCATTCCCGTATACTGGGACTCCCGAGGATGCGGTGAGTGCCGTCTTCTGGCACGACGTATTGTTGTCGAGCAGCGAGGGAAGGGGGAGAATGGGGTGAGGGAGGGTAGGCAACGGCCATGGTCGCGTGAAGAACGGTGGCCAGCGCCACGAGCCCGCGCATGGTCGTGTCGCGATCGTTTCAACGGCGATGTTCGTGCTGAGGTGGTGCTAGTCAATCAAAGTGTTGGAGTTGGAGTGGAGGAGTTGAAGAATGAGTTAGTGCGTCGCAAAACTGAACGCCGTGCACACTAGGCGGTGGTGAGAGTAGCATACGTGCGCGGTGAGGCTTTGTTGACCGCGAGCTTTGTGTGCAGTGGCGAGCGGCCATGGCGCGACACCCTCAAACTGGACACATCCGGCACTCACGGACAAGTTCACCTCGCACCTATCCTGTCCATTCGCCAGACCTTATACTCGCCACTCCCATCCTCTCCTATCCCCTAGTTGTCGTTCTCATCTATTTCCACCCTGTCTCAAACACCCCACTTCGTCACCGACTTCCCAGCGCGACTTTGCGTATCGTATGTGAGGCTGAGCCTTGGTCACCCCATCATTATGAGGAGACGACGGCGTCCTCGCTAGTTAGTCGGCCGAGACATGTGGAACGAGGTGAGTTCAGGATCAGAAGCAAGTGTGGCGTGCACCTGAGCTTCTTGGCTCGCACGGAAAGAGCCCAATGAGCAGGATGAGTGCGGTCTCAAACGTGGTCCGAGCTCCTGCGTTCGAGTTTCAGACATTGCAAGAGGTGAAACGCGCAGTCAGCACCCCGACGCTCCGGATCGATATCAAACGGGGTACCAAGAGGGTGAGTACAATGTCATGTTTGGCACAGCGTGAACGGGGAGACAGAGAACAATCGTGAGACGTCGGCCGACATAGAAGGGCAACGGCAGCGTGGTCCGCGCACACCCGCGTCTCGGAAAGTTACGGGTCCTGCGCCGAAGAATCGCGAACGGAAGGTCCATTGGCCAAGTGGTAAGGCGTTCGTTTCCTATGTAGCTCGCACCAATCAGCGTTCTTCTAGCGAAAGATCGCGGGTTCGATCCCCGCATGGACTTCGACATTTACTTTTTGGTGGCCGTCAGTGGCCCCCAGTGGCGCTCTTTACTTGGATTGCGTGGATATGTTGCGCAATGCATGCGAACTGTAACTGGTAGTGGGAGCCCAGTCGTGAAAAAAGTATACTATCGTTCGTTTGTGCAGTCTGAACTACACAACCGAGCGGAGAGACTCACAGAGATTCTCTTTGACTCGCTTTCATCATGTCTGCAGTACACAAACGTCAGCACCTCTGGCATACCAACGAGTTGGATACGCAGCGGAATGTAGCCGGTCGCCAGCTCGCATGACCATCTGGTACGCCTCGGCTCGGCTTGCCCTTGCATCACCGTCATTCGATATCCAGCGACCGGCTGCCAAGCAAGGCTCGCAACATGCCTCACCGCAAGAGGCAGGCGATTCGCAGCTCCGCTCTACCTCTATTGATCAGATTAACTATTGCCGAGCACACCGCTAACCTCTCCTAGACTGACCACCAATCTCAAGGCAACCCCTTCAGCCAGCCAGCGATACTCGCCTCGGGCCTGGTCACCTGTTCCTATGTACGCTGGTTCCTAACAAGATCAGGTCGGAGGCGAGAGGCACCCAAAACAAACTCAAGCATAAGCCTATGCTCCGTCCCTACCCCCCGTCCCTCCTTGCTCCTCGGTTAGTCAACGTACAAATCTCCTGCGCTATGCACACTGGATCGCTGGAGACCGAGTTTGGTTGGAGACAACGATACTCTGACAGCAACGAGTGAGCTACGAGCGAGCTAGAGCGGGCCCAGCAGGGCCGCCGTCATGCTTTCCTCATGACCTGCTCATTGGTAGCAGTATGATTTATGTCTGTCGCCTTCGCATCTCTTAATACCTGCCCATTACCTTTGCCTTTGTCTCTATCGTCGTCTTTGCCTTCTGGCTCGGATATTCACGACTGAGCACTGTTTCGGCGTAGGATCTCGCCTTGTCTCGCAGCATCCCAACGGCTACCCACCCACCTCGCCGCCTCGCCCGCCGGAGTACCCCGCACACGATCATTGGCGATGTTGCACCTCGCCCCCTTCTCCCTCCCCCTCCTCGCCTCCTTGCCCTCGGCAGTAGCTGCCGCCCTCGCCGCAGCCGCCGAGATCAACGCCCCCGCGGCCCCCATAAACGGGGAGGAGGGCGACCCCATCGCCTCCCCCGACACCGATTCTGACAACGACACGCCGGATCCACCATCGTACGGGGACAGCACCCCGACGACGACCGACGTCATCCTCTTCGTCGGGTTCATGGTCTTCCTCGCGGCGCTCATCACCGGCATCTGGATCTACGCCCGGCGGCGGCGTGCTGCCCGCGCTCGAGCTCGGGCGGAGGCCGAAGACCAAGAACGGAGGTGGCATGGGCTCGGAGGAGGGTCGCCGCCGGTGTATGTCCAGCCAGCGTTCTTCCCGATGAGGCCACTGCGGAAGGACAGGAGAGAGGGGGACAAGGAGGGTCACACGCTGGGGCGCACTCTATCGACGTCGTCGACGGCAACGGCCGTGAGCAAGGATGACCACGATGACGTTGTGCGCCTAGAGACGCCGGCGCGGCCGGCGGCGGCGCATAAGAGCTCATGGCGCGGGCGGATCGGACGCATGGGCGACCAGTCCTAGACCCGGCCTCGAGGCCGCTAGGCCGTGGAGGATACGGCTGAGGCCGAACACAGAGGGAGAGAGGCGGCCGAAATGGCCAGATGGGCATCGACTCTTGTTCCCAGTCCCACCTAGGCAGCCCCGTTACTGTCGCAAGAGTCAAGCCACATCAAGCGGCGTCGAGCACGGATCTCGCGCCGACCTCGCATTGACGAGAGCGTTGTAGCCTCGCCCTCACATGCACCGCATGACAGCTATACTAGTCGGGCGACTAGCCAAGCGACCAGTTGTTAGTGCCCGAACCGTGGCGAGATGACCACAACCTCTAGTTTGGAGTGAAAAGGTGAAACGCGTGCCTCGCAATAGTAGATCCCAACCCGAGCCAAATGAGCGCCGAGCCCTTTCTGGTCATGGCCGTCATGCCGGAGGGTACTGGGGAGGCCGGAGGAGGCCGGAGGAGGCCGGAGGGTATGCCGGCGCCAGTGCCGGTCTTGGTGCGTCTGCTGGCGTCAGTGCCCGGTGCTTTGTCGACCAGGCGACCATGCCCAAGCTTTGCTGGTGAGGCCTGGTCGAGTGACGACAAGTAGGGACGGCAGCTTAATGCGGCACCGAAGTGACGAGTAGCTCGAGTAGCTCGTGCCTTGCCAGGTCGAAACTCAAGCTGAGCTGGTTGGGGGCTCGAGGGGTAAGAGGGGCGAAACGCTGGCCGAGTTTGAGCTGATGACGAGAGGCGATAGAAGGGGTGAAGGTGCGAGAGCTGGGTTTGAGTAAACGCGATCTGGCTAGTGTTTCTTTGGCTCACCGCTGCCGGCACCTGGCCACCACAAGCAGGGATGCGGTGATGACCGCACTGCAGCGCAAAGGAGATGGGGGGAAGGGGCGATCGACAGCGAGACAGCGAGACGAGTCGTTCCTTTCGGCCGATTGTCACGGCCTACTGTACACACCAACGCAGAGTGACCACTGTACTACCGTGGCGCCACGCTCGTTCGAGCACCACCGTCACGCGCCTTCGCCATCGCCATGGCTCTCCTCGTCGCCCCGACTCCAACACTGTAGATTGCGCAACTGACAGCACTGCTCGATTGCAGTCAACTCCTACCCCTCCGGGCGTCTTCCGACTGCACTACATCGTGTGCCGTGTGGGTATACTTTTCGCCAAAGGACCAAAGGACCACTCACTCACTCACATCATAGCCCCACCGGATGCAAAGGCACAGACCATGCCTTGTCCTCCGGTGACGGACGCACAGTTCACCTCGATCACCCGATCGCGGTACTGAAGTCGCAGACAGGACAGCCTACTTGCTCCCATTGCTCCCACTGTCCCCATTGTCCTACAAGATCTGCCTCCCGCTTCCAAGAGTTCTGAACTCTGGCGAACGATACGCCACATGCCTTTTGCTGCCTTCCACGAACAACCAGGACGCTGGAAGCAAGAACCAGGACGCCGAATCTAACCGCCGTCTCGAATAAACGAGAACAAAAGGGCGGTCAAGAAGACAAGGCCTACTCTCCATCGAGAAGAGTGTCCACGATCGGGGCGTCCACGATCGGGGCCTATGCTCTGACCTCCCCAAGCTTCGCGCCGTCACGGACGTGTCCCAGTGAGTGTGAGTGCCGCCTCGCCAAATTCAGCAGTGACGCTCCGCACGGAGATCGTCAGAACAGTGACACCGCGGGGATCGCTGCCTGACCCAGGTCATGTGAGCCTGGTGAACCTGCCAGAGAGAAGGATCGCGCGAGCGAGGGGTCGAGTGAGTGGCGCCTTGTCCGATACCTTCGGCAGATCGCCGATCGGGGGTGTGTGTGGTTCAAGAAGCATGCTGCGTGGCGCCGACCTGACGGAATGCGCCAAGCCGAGATCCAGATGCGGCGGACGGGGGCTTCCATCCGTGCAGCCCGGAGATGGGTGCGATTGGAGTGCTAGGCGGTTTGATGGCGGCAGACGAAGGAACACATCCGAGAGCGTTTGCGAGACCGTCACACGGTCTTTCCCGCTTGGACCGCCGACACAACATCTGGAAGGACGGAACGGGGCAGCAGCACTCACCTCGCGCCACAGTTCTGAGCCTGCGCCACTGCACAGACCGTAATCGGACAGCTGCCGGCGGCACCGCTCATCCTCTCCATTGTCCCCACGCCCGTCTCCTCAAGCGCTCACCCGGGGGCGGTTCGTGGCCTCCCACTCCCGTCGCCGAACTCGTTCACTCTCCTACAAGCACACCAAATTTAACACCGCCAAACGCCCCAATCTCGAGAGAGATCGCGAGAGAGAATGTGGCACATCCAAATCGAGCACCAGCACACACAGCCTGTGCGCGTCCCACTCCCGTGGCCACCGAGCCAGAGCCGAAGCGAACAGAAGCGGCGGTCAACAAGGCCGTCGCCGCGACACGCGCGGATAGACGGAAGCCGCTACAGATGTGGCTTGACACTCGACTTGGCCTTTGTTTAGTCTACAGCGTTTGGAGGCAGAGAGCTCCTTTGCCTCCTTCGGATTCTCCGTCCGACAGGCCAGTCGTGGCCGGCTGCAGGAGATATAAGCCGCCTTCTATCGTCTCCTCAAGGCTCTCATCCATCTCCAACTCACAGCACTGGCGTAACTCCCGAACTCAAGTCAACCAACAATGAAGCTTGCCGTCGTCGCTGCTCTTGCCAGTGAGTCCTCCCCCTCCTCCCCCCCCCCCCCCCCCCCGACCGACATCTCGACCCCATCCCCCTCCCCTCCATCCCCACACCCCTCCCTCCCTCCCATCATCCTCATCCGATGTCGTCGGCAGTCCATGCTCCCAGCCTCGCGTCCCTATGCCCTTCGCAGCCGCTCATCCCAGCCGCTCACCCCAGCCGCCACCGCCTACGCGACGCCCATCGAGCTCGTCCCGCGTCAGGGCCCCCTTTTCCCGCCCGCCTGCACCGCGCAGTGCTCGGCCTTCTTCCCGACCTACGACGCGTGCATTGGCACCACGACCGATGCGGAGCTCGTGGCCTGTCTCCAGCCGATCTGTGCGGTGAGTCTGCGTCTGCGCCGCCTACTCGAGCTGACCCCAGCCCGCGCTCTGGTCCCAGCTCAGCCCCTGCCTCGCGTGCTGGTCGGCCGAGACTGGCCAGTCGGCGCTTCCGTACTGGATGCTGTTCCAGTCGGCGTGCGTTTAAGTGCGCCCAGGTCCGGGCCTGGGAAGGTCAGGCGAAGTCAGGCGGTGTCTACATTACACCCACGCCGGCGAGCCAGCCTCAACCCTCGTCCCTGTGGTGATGGCATTGTAATGTTTACATGCACTCCTATAGTTAGTTACGTTGAGTATCATGGGCTGTCCGGTGCATTGCGTCGTCGTGAAGTCGCTGCTGTTGTTGCTGTTGTCCAGGAGCAGAGACATCTTTTAAGGTTGGCACGACTCGGCTGCCTCGGCTGGACAGCGGGCGTCAGAGTATGCCCGGCGGGATCAAAATTCCACTCTCCGCCACTGCAATTGTTGCCCATATACCACAGCGGAGCATGGCAACTCCGCATTCTCTCTTCTTGTCTTTATCTCTCCTTCTTGTCCATCTCTCTCCTTATCCCCTCCAACAACGACATCCTCAGAACAAGATGGCTGACCGCGCTTGTAACCGCTGCATATCGAAGAAGAGGCGGGTGCGTATACTCTCCCTCTCTGGCCGGGATCGCACGACCGCTGACATCGAGTGCGACCACGCGCGCCCCGTCTGTGGAACGTGCAAGAAACTCAAGCTCGAGGGCGAGTGCGCGTACCCTCCTCCCCAGGCTCGGCGGTGAGTCTCCCTCGCTCTCATGCGTTCCTTCGAGGCCTGTCCCACGAGTATCCACTTGGCTGGGTATCGTGCGATGCTGCGATGAGATTCCCGCCGATGAAGAGATGAGAGCAAAGACAGGAGCTGACGGCAGTGGACCCGTAGCTGGCATGTCGCGGCGCGCCGAGCACCGCGCACAACAATGCGAGAACGCGCTCTGGTTCCTCCTCAACCTCCCCGGCGTACAGGAGGCGATTGAGCGCGTCGACCCTGATGCTGTGAGTATGCCCGCGTGCCGGTTTTCGACTCCCCCATTCCAAGCATGGTGCATGCCCCGCCGTTATGACACTGCTATCTTTCGCCAAACGCCTCAGCTCTTTACTGACAACAGCTAACCAAGCCGTTCACACCGGCACCCACCGCTAAGCTCGAGCGCGCGCATCGCAACGACTGGTGGGGCGAGCACACGATGCGCCAGCCGGCCGACATGCTCGGGTTCCGGGATGCGTGCCGAGAACTCCAGACCGAGCTTGGCATCCCTGACGGTGAGTCCGCCGAGATATCTTGGGCTTTGGATAGCCTATGCTGCGGCAGTAGTGTTGACGACAGGCCCTGGGCCGTCCACCGAAGATGGGTTCGAATATGAGCCAGCCTATGACCCCGCGCTGGAGACGTACGACTATGAGCGCAGCCATCCGCGCTCGACACCGCCCCACGGCAACAACAGTAACAGCAATGGCAGCATTCCTCGCAGCCGCCGGCCCGATGAAGCGCAGGCGACAGCAAAAAGCCACGACCAACAACACGCCGAGTCTCAGCCTCAACCTCAAGAACGAAGCCGGGCCCAGGCCCCGGTCAGCAAACGGCAGCGTAGCGAAGCCCCGCGTCGACGTGATGACCTGGCGATGCGCAATGCCATGGGTCCCAGCCTGTGGCAGCTTGTCACGGCCGCCATCCCAGACGACGTCGAGGACTCGCCGCAGGCACAGCGCGAAGGGCCGGCTGGGCGGGAGTGGCCAGGCGCGCCGATGTGGTCGACGCCGCCGCCGCAGATGCAGATGCCGGATGGGGACGACTATGAGGGGACGAGGCGGAAGCGCCGGGCGGATATTTTCTGGTAACCATTGAGGCAGAGAACTGGGATTCTGCGGCGGGAGGTTGGCTTGAGCAGGCCTCTTGCAGCCTGTACGGGTGTCATGTATCATATTGTATGCGGAAAGAGCGTTCTTCACCTCATCGACCGTGCTGTGCGAAGCGCCGTTGCAGCAGGCACCCCAGTGATGGTAAAATCTTCATGAACGAGGACCCACTATCCCCGTCCCTTTCATGACTCGGAACGACACACGAAGCCACCTTCCTGGCACTCACGGTCGCTGCCTGTCCCAATAGGACAATACAGCTTCCGCAACGCATAATCATTACTATACATCTTCACTGGCCGGACGTGTTGGAACGCCGGCCGATGCCCTGCGAACAAGCCCGAAGGAAAACGTCTACAAGATGCCTTCTGTCTACGCCGGCGTGCGTGTTGGAACGCTGCGGCCTTTTAAACTGCTCATCGGCCCGTGCCGATTCTCTTTCGCCTCATCACACCCCGCGGTTGCCTGGTGTATGCGAAACACTTAAGCAATAGACTTGAGCGACTGCTCAAAGTCGGCGATGATGTCGTCGATGTGCTCGGTACCGACCGAAAGACGGATGAGGTCCTCGGTGACACCCGACGCCTTGCGCTCCTCCTCGGTGAGCTGCTCGTGGGTGGTGGTCCAGGGGTGGATGGCGAGGGAGCGCGAGTCACCGACGTTGGCGAGGTTGGAGAAGAGCTTGAGGCCGTCGACGACGGCCGAGACCTTCTCGGCGCCGCCCTTGACACCGACCGAGAGGACACCGCCGAAGCCGTTGCGGAGGTACTTCTTGGCGTTCTCGTGCGAGGGGTGGCTCGCGAGACCGGGGTACGAGACCCACGAGACCTGGGGGTGCTGCTCGAGGTACTGGGCGAGGGCGAGGGCGTTGGACGCGTGGCGCTCGCAGCGGAGCGAGAGAGTCTCGGTACCGAGGAGAAGCTGCTGGGCGCCGAAGGGGTTGAGAGCGGCACCGAGGTCGCGGAGGATCTCGACACGGACGCGGATCGCGAAAGTGATGGGGCCGAAAGTCTCCCAGAACTTGAGGCCGTGGTAGCCGTCAGAGGGCTCGACCATCTGGGGGAAGCGCTTGCCGTTGGCTCCCCAGTCGAACTTGCCCGAGTCGACGATAACACCGGCAATGGTGGTGCCGTGGCCGCCGATCCACTTGGTGGCCGAGTGGACAACAATGTCGGCACCGTGGTCGATGGGGCGGCAGAAGAAGCCGCCGGCACCGAAGGTGTTGTCGACGACGACGGGGACACCGGCGTCGTGGGCGATCTTGCAGATAGCCTCAAAGTCGGGGACGTTGAAGCGGGGGTTGCCGATGGTCTCGAGGTAGACGGCCTTGGTCTTCTCGTTGATGGCAGCCTTGAACTCCTCCGGGTTGTCGCCGTTCACAAAAGTGGTGGTGATACCGAGACGGGGGAGGAGAACCTTGAGCTGGTTGTAGGTACCGCCGTAGATATTGGAGGTCGAGACAATGTTGTCACCGGCGTGGGCGAGGGCTGTGAGGGTCATGAACTGCGCGGCCTGGCCCGACGACGCGGCGACGGCGGCAACACCACCCTCGAGGGCGGCGATACGCTTCTCGAAGACGTCGACGGTGGGCTGGGGTCAGCGCTGTAGAGTAGGTGCGTGGAAAGGATATGAGTCTCGGGGCTCGGATGTCTCTGGCATGCCGCGCGCAGCCTGGACAGCGGTGGCAGCGTACGCGGACCGCTCTGCATTGGATCGACCGACACCGATCTCGCACTGATGAAGCCAACCTGCACACGCTGGTCTGGCCGCGGCCACCATCTGCGTGCTCGCCAACGCCAGCATGTCCCTGGGCGCAAACAGACAAAGCCCTCTCCATGACGAGCACCGGTGGTGTGATCGTGAACACCGCGCACGCCATAGCCCCGGCGCAATAGGCTCAGGAGTCCGAGTGTCCACCCCCGCAGGGTGCGCTAATCTCGGCCGAGTCGAGAAAAGTGCTCGCGCCCACGTACTCCGAGCCAAGGGTTGCGGGGAGCAGGGGCAGCAGAGGGCCCCGCGTCGCCAAGTGAGGCGATTCGGAGCTCCCCCAGTGCAACCTTCCGAATCCATCTACTTGCACGACATCAATGCCCACCCTGCCGCCAGTCACTGTGGACTAGCTAGCTACCAGGGCGGAACGGTGCGGTCGGAGCCATCTATGCCACCCCTCCCAGTCTGTGCCAGTACTCACGTTCATGATGCGCGAGTAGATGTTGCCGAACTCCTTGAGGGCGAAGAGGCGGGCGCCGTGGGCCGAGTCCTTGAAGGTGTACGACGAGGACGCGTAGATGGGGACGGCGGTGGCGCGGGTGGTCGGGTCCGGCTCCTGGCTGGGATGTTAGCGGCTGAGTTCAAGCGACCATCTCTGAGGGGCGCGATGGAGGGCAGTGGAGGCGGATGGGACCATGGCAGTTAGCGAGCTGCTCAACATGCTCGCTGCCGTGTTGCCCACCATCCTCCTCTCGTCTTCGATCAAGCCCAGACATAACTCACCCAGCGTGGAGCTGGAGGGTCGCGAAGTGCTTGCTGTCGGCCATTGTGAATGAGATGGGGGCAGATGTGGATGTGGAAGATGGAGGAGGGAGAGAAGAAAAGGCAGATGTGGCAAGGGGATGCATCCTCTATTATATCCTCTGCCTTAGATCCAAAGAGGGGCGCAGGTGCCCTCCCTTGGCCCCCCGTCTCGGACGCGTCTAGGTATGCCAATCGCGCTCACCGCCATCGCTATGGATGGCCATGGATGGATCCCATTTGAATGACGTGATCTCATTTCGCTGGCGTGCTCAGAACTTGGGGTCGGCGCCGCTCTCGGAAATCTCTAGCTCAACTTGGGTGTCCTTTGTTCCTAATTGTATCCTATTAACCCGACCAATGGGTTACAATTACGAGAATATGGAGCATTCGACCTATAGCAAGACAAGCTTCCAAGAGTGAACAATGAGAGTATCCGCCCATAGCGTATGCATAACGTGCTGCTTGATGGCCCAGCACTCCTATTCCCGGGCACATCCGACCTGTCGGCACGAACCAGTACAAACTAAGCACTGCCCCCCTATCCTCTCCAGCTAAACAAGACCACCGAGATCATCGCTTTTACACTGCTGGCTGCGTGGAACCAAGATCTCATAGCGACACAGCCTACCTACCTGTGCAGAGCCAGACTGGTAGATTGCTGTCGAGCTGGCGGCGTCGATGTACTTTTGCTGGAGGATGAGCGTCTCACCCGCTCGCTTGATGGGCCCGAACGATCCGGAGTTCGGCTACGAATCGGCTACGAATAACAGAACGAGGACGACCGTGGGAAAGTGTTGCAGGAGGGAAGGGAGCAAAATGCCATCGTCTAGCTGCGAGATTCGAACTCTCACCAAGTGAGCCCCACGATATTACATAAGCCCTGAAAGTAGCTTTATTACGTAAGATCTTTCCCGAACGCCCTGTTCGATATTGATTGACCATGATGGGCCACGGTTCGATTCCCCCATCCTCCACGTCGTATCGTTTTGCGAGCCAATGTTGAGATGACAATCTGAGGGTGGCCTACGCTCGTCATCGTCCGCACGGCTGCACTGAGGAGTGGGGGATACCCAGACTTACGGAGCTTTGGTCACTTTGGGTGCGGCTGCGGGCGGAAGCAAATGATTATGGGCGGTGAGCTGCGAGGGGCTGGAAAGGAGGAATGGTGGCTGACAGGGAAACAACCCGAGAACCATCTACCTTCTTCCTCGTCGTCGTCCATCCTCCTTCGTCTTCGGACGACAATAACAAACCAGATCAAGCATCTCTTTGCATACCGCAACATCTTATCGTCACGAAGACCCAGCAATAACAACTTGTGCAACATGGTTAATGAGATCATGGAGACCGTCGACATGGTCAAGGCGGAGAACTCGACGGCAAGACAAGGGATGTACCTAATTGGTGGACCGAGATTACGACAAAGTTGGACTTGCCGGCATCTCCCTTGGGGTCTCGGCCAAACATCCCACTCGACTTGCTCGTCACTCCCGCATGCCACCAAGCTGAATTTCCAGGGAACCCATCCGAGTCTACGACGACCACAATCTGCTGACCTTTGAGAAACTCTTTGATCCGACTGGCGGGCCCACTGATTTGACCTTACCCGTATGGCCCGCGGTATCATCGGCTTGTCACTAGCCTCCGCTTCCAACTGACCGTTTCATTGCCCTCGTGTTGTCACACTCCTCCCAGTGAACCCTCCTTAGGCACTTGCTCGATGCCGTTTCAGCTGGTTTGCCTATTGCACCATGTCGCATCAACCCGCAACCTAATACATGGCTTCAAGGCACCATCCCCTCCTCCTCCCTCTCCTCCTCTCTCTCCGTCTCTCTGTCTCTCTCATCCCTCCCGTAATCCCCAAGCCATCCCGCTATCCGAGGATGTAAGCATGCCTGTTTGCCGCCGACCAGGGTGAGTTGGCAGGCGGCTTTCTCATCAACATGACAGCGGGCCAAACCCCAAGCGCCTTCTGGTGGGAGACGACCATGGTGATGATGCGCCACCAGCGATAGACAACTAAGAGACACCGGAACGGTCTACACATCTCATCTCCTTAGCAACACCCATCATTCTCTCCTCAACCCATCTCTCTAACCTCTACAGTGCAGTGCCGTGCAGAACCGACAGCGCACACGGAGTAGCATCCGAGATTTCGACATTTCGCTGATCACCAAACTCTACTTGACCAGCTACCCTATAGAAATTCGTACGCCTGGCCAAAGCCCACCCCCTCATTCGTTCGCCCATCCAGGCGCCCAGCAGCCGAACCGACGAGCTTATCCACCATGGCCGCCCTACCCATGGTGTCGACGGTGACCGTCGCGCAGACGACTACGGCGTCGGAGTCGACAGAATGCCTCATCCCACACCGTGTTGGGAGTCGATGGGCGACGAGCTGGACGGATCCGAGCGGATACGACGAGCCAGTGAGCTCGGTATCCGTCCGCATGACATGGGGCAAGGGCGGGGTTAGTGTGAAGAAATCGCGCGCGGGAGGATACTCTTCGGACGAAGATGGGGGCAGCACCTCAAATGACCGGCGGTGGACACTTGGGGGCGGGGGCGAGGAACGGCGCCGCCGACGCACAATCGGTGGTGACTCTCCATCAAACACCTCGTCCCACGACAAGAAGAAGAGTCGTTACTCGTTCAAACCGTCTCGGACCGCCCCCGCTCCTCCTCCCGACGCCCCTGGCGCCGAATCTGCAGAGGCTGCGCACGCCGACGCCCTTGCCAAACTCACCGGTGCAAGCCCCCCCGCCGCCGGCACCGTCCCACTCCCACCGACCAAGAAGAAGAACCGCTTCTCACTCCGCTCCCTTCCTGCACGCCCTCCCTCGCCCGACTTTGACCACCTGCCCCCCAACCCCACGACGCTCAACCCCGACCTCGCCATCTCGCTCAAGGACCTCAAGGGCGGCATGTCGTTCGCCGTGCACGAAAAGCACAAGCGCGGCTGGGGCGAGTACGATGCGTTCGGTGCGCTTGCCGACGGCAAGCGCGGTCCTGATCGCCCCGCTTCCAAGCACGGCGGTGCCGATGAGGAGGGAGCCGATACCGTCCCACCGTCTCGTAACCCCTTCACTGGCGGGTTCACACCCGTCTCGCCGCACGTCGGGGAGGAGCGCCGTGCCAAGCGGCTGAGTCGCCACGCCACTGGCGAGCGCATCAAGCCCCCCGAGCTCCCGCCCACCCTCGTTGACATGTTCGCCGACGTGTCGAGGGAGGAGCGTGCCAAGCTCGAGGCCAGCCGGCGCGAACAGGGTATGGCGGCGCAGAGCGAGCGGCCCAAGTCGATGCCGCCGTCCGTCGGAGGGCGCGGCGTGCGCAAGTCGATGCGCCGCAAGCCCCCGCCCAAGGACGACGACAACTTGCCGCGGACAATGGCGCCGTTGGCCAACGGTGGGGCCTCGCATCCGTCGTCCAACTCGCACGAGGCTGCCGAGCCGGCGGCAACGGCCGGGGCCACATCAGGTGCTGCGATGGGCGTCGCCGCCGCCGTGTCGGTCGGTGCCGTGGCGGCGTCCCGGGGTACTGAATCAGGGTCAGGCCCGGCGCAGGACTCCAACCCACAACACCAAGTAACAGAACACGTCCAGACCACATCGCTCGCTCCCGGCGTCACGCAAGGCCCTACGGAGCCATCTCGCAATCCTTTCATAACAGAGGCCCCAATGGCCAGTGATATATCATCACGCGAGCTACCATCGACCGCTTCCTTCGCCACTGATACTCCAGAGCGCTGGCATACCCCTCCTCTTGCCCAAGCTCCCAGCACAGAGCCTACCAGCACAGAAACCACACGTTGGCACACTCCTCAGCCAGCTCCAGTCTCAGCCGCGGACTCGAACGCTACCTCGGCGAGTGTTACCCCTGTCGCTCCTGCTCCGGAGGCATCTCGTAGCCCATCAGCGGCAGCAGAATCAGCAACACCAGACCCCGCTGGTGCCGCCCCGCCGCCCCCGCCTACCCCGTCCCAATCGGCCACCGCACCCGTTATGGCAGCGGCCGCGATGGGGGCAGTGGCAGCGTCTGCACCGGTCGCAGCGTCCATGTTCCGCGCCGCCGAGCCCTCGCCCGCGGATGTCGAGGGAGAGCAGCCCCAGGACCAGTCGCAGACCGCACCGACAGCTCAATCGCCAGCTCCCCAGGCTCCAGCTACCCGGACTACAGCAGCCCTGCCAGGTGAAGGTGCAACACCCCCCTCAGCCCCGGCACCCGTTGCCGCGCCGACAGCCCGCAACCCACGAGCAACTGCGATGCCCATCATGCCTGTGGTCCCCGTCACCACGCTGTCGCCCGAGTCGCGCTCCTCCGCGTCGCTTGCGCCCTCACCGGCAGCTGCGCCCTCGCCGCCCACCTCGAGCCCCGTGCCGGCCGACGCGCCAACACCGGACACCGTCCCCGCCGTAGCCGTGTCCCCTCCATCGGCGCCTCCCACCGCTCCGCTACCTGATACCCCCGATACCCCCACAGGGCGCGGCGCCACGCCGCCGGGAACGCGCGCCCCAGCATTCGGCGCCTCGCGGTCCGCCGGCCGCCCGTCGACCGCGCCCTCGAACATCCTCCTGGCCGGGTTCCCACAGCCGCCCGCGACGATCCCCATCAGCCCGCCGACGAGTCCCCGACGCCGCCCGGTCGACGCGGCCACGCCACCCCTGTCCGACGACGGGCACGGGAGGGAGATGCAGCTCGCCCCGGAGGAGAGACACGACAGCATCCCGCAGCGCATCCGGCAGTCGGATACGCGTTCGCGGGCTCCCATCCCCGCGTTCGGGATGACGCCAGCCTCTGCTGGCCGCCCATCGACCGCACCTACAGCGTCGGCGCGTCCAGCTCCGCTGGCGGGGTTCAACACCTACCTCGCTGCACCCGCCGAGGCTGGCGAAACAGCGACGACGCCGCCCGCGACCGCCGAGAGCGACGTGTTCCCCCTCCACCGTGAGGAGGGGTACGTGAGTGCCCACGCGCGCCACAACGGCGTCGTCACCGACTCAGCCGGCGCTCCTGTCCCGGCGCCCGCTCAGCGCCAGCCGTCCGCACCCCAGCCGTCGGCTTTCGCCAGCGCTACCGGCGCTGTGGCGGGTGTCGCTGCTGCCGCTGTCACCGGCGCTGCAGCTGGCGCCGCTGCCCTTGCAGCAAGCGCTGTCGCCGCCGCCGCCCCGAAGCCGAAACCCCAGCCCTTCCCCGCCTCCAACACGCCGAGCGCCTCGAAGCTGCCCAAGATCCGCCCGTCCGAGATCGCGCCCATCCCGCCATTCTCCCCGCCGAAAGCCCGCGCAGCCCCCGCTCCCGTCGCGGCGGAGTACACGTACGAGCGGCCGGCAGCGCACGCGGGCGCCGCCGAGTCCCTGCGCCGCCGCCACGGCCTGTCCCCCGAGCCGCCCGAGACGGCACAGCACCTCCGCGTGTCGCAGTACGGGGATATCCCCGAGCTGGACTTTACGCGCACGCCGCCCCCGGAGCGGCAGGCGGAGAAGGAGCGGGAGCGGGCGGAGCGAGACAGAGCCGAGAGGGAGCGGGAGGGGAGCCCGTCGTCGACGTCGGACGCCGTGCTCCAGACCCCCGCGCTGGGCTCGGACGTGCCCTCCGTCCCCAGCTCGGCTGCGTTCCACTCGGCGGGCGAGAGCGTCTCCTCCTCGGGCTCGCACTCGCACTCTCTCTCGCACTACGGGCAGCCATACTCGCACTCGAACTCCCACTCTCAGCCGCAGGCATACCACACGCCCGCGCAGTCTGCCTCCCATCTCCACCAGCTACACCAGCTACACCACGCGCCATGGGTGCAGGGCCACTCGCGCTCCGGCTCCGCCTCGACGCCGACGGCGCGCACGCCGTCGAGCACGTCCACCGCCTCGTCTGGGGTCGCATCCATCCCCGCCTCCGTGTCAGCATTCACCGACCGGCTCCCGGACCGTCTCACGCGCGCCGACGGGAGGGAGCGCGACTACTCGGAGCACCTGGCGCCGGACGCCGTCGAGGGCCTCCTGACCGCGCAGCACACAGGCGCGACGGGCACGTCGGGCGTGTCGGCCGGTACGGGGTACGCGTCGGGCATGGCGACGGTGGAGAGCTCGCCGCGCGCGCCCAGCTGGATCGACCACGCGAAGCCGCCGAAGAACCCCGAGCTCGCGGCGGCCGTCGCGGCCGCCGCTGTGCCGGGCACGACGGGTGAGGACAGGGAGAGGGAGCGGGAGCGGGAGATCGCACGGGACAACATTGGACGGGAGCACGTTGGGAGGGAGAGAGAGATCGCAAGGGACAACACTGGGAGGCAGGAGGTGGGGAGGGAGCTTGACGCCAGCACGACGCGCTCGCCGGACCCCACGCGCGAGAGCAGGCGGTACGGCATCATCTCGCCGAAGGGCAGCGAGAACAGCTCGCCCGTCGCCAAGGGGCGGGGTACGGACGCCGCTGGTGCCAACGGCTCGGCCATGCCTCCCCCTCCCAGCGGCAACGGCAATGGTAACGGCAGCGCTACTACCATCGGTGACGGACGTGCACTATTCGTTGCGCCGGGGTCCAACACTCCGCCGCCACCTATGGCTCACTCGCCACACGTCACATCCCCGCCAGCACCCGCCAGCCAGCCCAAAGACCACTTCCACCCGTACCCCGCCGGGCACCCGCACGCCGCGCCCGCCCCCGCCACGGTGTCCGGGACTACGCCCGCAGCGGCCCCGGCACCAGCCCACTCGTCGGTGCTTCCCCCGCCCCCGGCCCCGGGTCAGTTCACCAGCGCGCAGTGGGCGAAGCTACAGCCTATCCCGGCCGCGTACGCCTCTCCCACAGCAGCGAACGGGGACGCCGCCCACCGGCCGCCGCCCACCTCCTCGGCCGCAGCAACAGCCGCCGCCACCGCCGCGTCGCTCGGCCGCAAGTCCTCCATCTCGCGCCCCGGCTCCGCCACGGGCCGCCGGCCGCCGTCGGCCGCGAGCACCGAGCATCCCGACACGCCCGAGGACGCGCCGCGCCGGAAGCGCTTCTCGCTGCGCCCGACCACGCCCTCCGGCTCCCAGTCGGGCCGCGAGAAGAAGAAGCGCTTCTCGCTCCTGGGCCGCGGCGACCCGTTCGCGGCCGACGGCTCCTCAGTCTCGCCCCCGCAGAACAACATCTCGCTCCCCGTGCCGGCGGTCGAGTCGCAGCCAGCGGCGGGGACGGGCACGTGGCCGGCCGGCGGCAAGGGCGCGCGCGGGAGCGTGACGCTCGCGAGCGCCGCGCACGAGATGGACGCCGCGTCGCCGTTCCCCTCCTCGACGCCCGTGCTCGGGTCGTCGAGCCCGCCGCCGCCGCCGCCCCCTGCGTCCACCAAGCCCGCCGTCATCGCGGCTTCTGGCGCCACCTCCAACCCGGCCTGGGGCGGGGTCTCCGGCTCTGGCGGCGCCACCGGCTCTGGCACTGGTACTGGCTCCGGCTCCAGCTCGACACCAGCGCCGGCACCTGCCTCCCACCCTTCCCCGCCCGCGCCTGCGCCCAAGTTCGGCTCGACGCGCTCCGCCGGCCGCCCGTCGACTGCCCCGGCACCTGCCACGCCCAAGCCGCCGGCTGCCGCTACGTGGTCGCCCGCGCGGTCGAAGGCGTACCTCGCGACGCACGCCGAGGCGGCGGACGCCAAGCCGCAGCCGCCTCCGCCCACCACGACCACCTCCACCTCCAGGACGACCTCACCTTCCGCCGCCGCGGCTGCCCCGACTCTAGCTCGACCACCTGCTCCGCCGGCTCCGCCGGCCGAGGAGATGCCCTCCCGCTCCCCGTCTGCTGCATCCAGGCGGAGCCGGCGGTGGAGCTTCAAGGGGAAGAAGGACAGGCCCGAGCCCGGGCACGTGCCCCCCGTCCCGAGCCTGCCGCCCGTCCTCCCGCTCCCCTCGTCGTTCGCCGAGGCCACAGCCGTCGGCCTGCCGAGTGCGTCGGCGGCAGAAGGGCGGGGGAGGGAGCAGGGCGATGAGCGGCGCGGCGTACGCCGCACCGATACCAAGACCCGCCGCGCCGTGCCG
Organism: Cutaneotrichosporon dermatis; assembly: GCA_020011015.1. Taxonomy (NCBI): domain Eukaryota; kingdom Fungi; phylum Basidiomycota; class Tremellomycetes; order Trichosporonales; family Trichosporonaceae; genus Cutaneotrichosporon; species Cutaneotrichosporon dermatis. The sequence goes on along the minus strand of JAIGNX010000009.1, from coordinate 2,246,133 downwards.
CTCCACATGGAGGTCGAGGGGGAGCGGCCGCGCAAGGAGAAGAAGGGGATGGGCAAGTTTATGCGCAGCCTCCGCGGCTTGTTCGGCAAGCACTAGTGTTGTGTGACGAGACGACTCGGCTAACGAGGATAGGAGCGTAGTCGATAAGAAAGGAGAGAGCAGACGATATATAAACAGAGAACATTAGATCCATTATTTACGAACGAATGTATTTATTACAGTGTCACAATGGAGCAAGGAGGCGGCAAGCGACGGATGAGCTGCGGACGGAGAAGGGACTGCGCGATGGGTATGCGATGCCTGCTGAGCATGGTGAGAGGATTAAGGGGCTCCAGGCTGGCCAGGCGGATGTCACAGAGAAAGACGAACAGTCGTACGAAGGAGGATGCACAGGGGGCTCGGAAGGGGCGAGCAGTCCGAGGGAGAAGGGCAGGCCGTCGTACCTGAGGGGCGGGGACCTACCCCGCGGTCGGCCGGCTCGCGACACGGACAGCGCCAACACTAACACTGGCACCGTCTGTCACGTCCGGCCCGCCCCCCTACGCCTTGCCCCGTCCCCGCCCCCTCCCTCTCCCTCGCCCGCGCTTGGCCACTCCTCCCCGCGACGTTGGCGCACCCCTCTTGTTTCCGGCCTTGATCTCGTCGTCGTCGTCCAGCTCACCGCCCTCCTCCTCGTGGCCGTGAGGAGGGAGTGCAGCCTCCACGCCCGCTTCCTCCTCGTCAATCCGCGGGGGAAGATCTAGCGGCGGGGGCGCGTAGTCGTCCATGATCGGATAGACGTCCTGCCCGCCCTCGTCGTCTTCGGGGGACGACGGCCCGCGGGCACGTGCGTGGACGCGTTCGGCGAGCTCGTCGATCGCGGCGACGTCGGAGGCTATGGCTTCGTGAGGGCGCAGGTTCGACGTGTCGAGGAGCGTGGAGGGCTTGTGTTTGGGTCCGATGCGGCCTTCCTTGACGCGCTGGTGTCAGCCTAGGCGACTAAGGTATGGCGAGCTGGTTCGTAGGGTGGCCAGATTGAACTCACGTCCAATATGATCTTGCCCTGCTCGATATGCCGCCGTGCAGAGGACACGAGCGGATGGCTCGCGGGGAGCCCCTTGACGAGATGCTTGATGAGGCTCGACGTTCCCCCGACATAGTCCGCGACGAGGGGCACGTCATTCGACGCCACCATCCACGCGCCCGAGGAGCTCTTGTTGCGCGGCTCGAACGAGCACATCCGCCGTCCGCAGGGGAGGCAGCGGAGGAAGCCGCCGTCGCGCAGGCCCGCGTAGCACGTCTTGGGCCGTTTACTGTTACTGCATCCGTCGCATCCGGCTGGGTGTCAGCTTGCCTAGACCGTGGGGGAGCTAAAGACCGCCGAGGGTGCTCACGAGTGACAAGCGCCATGGGAACGGTGGGGACGCCGTTCTCGACGTCGTACTTGCCCAGTACGCTTTGGAGGAAGCGTGGGTTCTCGACCTTGGCGATGCTCTGGTTCATCCCCTGGATGAGTTCCTGGGGTTAGCGCGTTGTACATGACGGCGAGGGGCTCTTCTGCACTGTTGTGGCCTGTGGGTTCCCAAACGCGGTTGCGCTGCTCCAGGACGGCGGATGTAGGCTCCATCACTAACGCGTCGACTATCGCCGCCGAGTGAGGAAGGTCGACACGCGTACCTCGCTAGCACCCCTTCGCCACCCAGATATCCAGACGGGGGCGACAGCGGACGCAAGCCAGAACATCCCCCACGCACTCGCCTCTCGCCGACGACGCGCCGCGGCGGATGTCCAAAGCGGCGATCGCATTGTCGAGTGGGAACCATCGGTGCAACGTGCAAAATGACCGTGTTTCGCCGCCCTCGATCCCGTCCCTTCCTTGTCCTCGTCCCATCTCATCCACTCCGAACACGCTCATTGAACTCACCTTAACGCTGTCGTCATCAGGGGCGACCACTGTATACGTCTGGTCGCCGATAGATCTCTGCTCGCCGACGGTAGGCATGTGGTTTGATGGATGGATGATGGAGTTGGAAGACGAGAGAGAGTGAATAATGAATGGCGAAGAATGGAAGATTCGTTTTAAACGACCACGTTTTAGTTTGTTTGGGTAACCCAACTTAGGGTCCCCCTCGGCGCAACCCAACCATCGGACTTGGGCTTAGTCCGTCGACGGATGCGGCTCTTCCATAAGTACACCACATCACACCCACTGGGCTAATGAACAACGGAAGCACATATCGGACCGGCTTATTTCATTATCTCACAGCGGCGAGCATATCAAGACCGGATCCGAAGGCAGAGGGGCTGCAAGTGTTAGGTGCGGAACGCCGAGGGATCTCTTGGTGGGCAAAAGCGTGTCGACCAAGAACCAAGACGTATCGCACTGTAAAGTCTCCAAGAGTGGCAAGCACACTTCCAAGACATGTCTCAGGCCCTCGCCATGTCATTGCTCGCCTTCAACGAGATGCACAAATCTATAACCAGCGACACGGTCGACACCCACGGAAGCATGTCTCCGATTGTTGTCGTCATGTGATAAGGCCCCACCCGTACACCCGCAATCGACCCGATCGCGCCTCTTCCGATGCTCCGACACTTCTGAAGCACGTTTCCGCACTCACTTTGACATCTACTCACGTCGCATCCATTACTAGAGCCCTAACAGTTCACCGCCGTTCACCGTCGCCATGTCACTGTGCGCGCACTCGTTCCCGCACCTCCTCGACCTCATCCTCGACTTCGCTTCCCCGCCCTGCCTTATCTCCCTCCGACCCGTGTCCAGGGAGGTGTGCGCGCGCATCGACGCCCGCCTGTTTCGGCACATCGTCGTCTCGTCCATCCCCGGCCCGCCCACGTCCACCACGTCACGCCCGCCCTCGCCCTCGGCGTTCTCGACCTCGCCCTCGGCGCTCACCTCCAACCCGCCGACGACCGGCCCGCGCCTGATCATCCTCACCACGACGGACGGGCACCGCCTCCCGGCCCCACCCCTGCCGTCGCGCACCACCGAGATGGGCGTCGGCGCGACCCTCCGGCCGCTGCTGCGCAACACCCGCACGGTCTCCCTCCGCGCCCTCTCCCTCTCGGCTTGCAACACGCTCGCCGCGGTCCTCCCGCGCTTGGACGTCGTGCATAGACACACCACTCAGCCGTGGGACTCCAACCTCCTCAAAGCCGACACTTACGTCGACTACATCGACCTCGACAACACCCTGCCGAGCGGGGAGGCGCGCATGCCCCGCGGCGACACGCCGATGGACCTCGAGCGCCACGTCGTCCGGTTCGCGTTCTCGTACGAGCTCGCAGCCCCGCACGTCGCCGCGGCAGCCGGCTCCGCAATGGCAGTCCCGCCGCTTCCCCGCCTGGAGCCGGCGTTCGTCCCACAAGCAGTGGTTGTGCTGGATCCGAGGGGGACGGCGGAGCTGACACGGGCGATGGTCGGGCACTTCACCGTGGTCGTCGCAGCGCTGTTCGGCAATGCGCGGCCGGAGGGAGTGAGATGTCGTCAGGGCGAGCTTAGACGGAGTATCACGCTTGTCGCGTTTGATGAGCTTGAGCGCCCGGCTGAGCTCCCGAAGCCGCCTTTGGGAGGCATGAAACGCGCTCGTCCGCCTATGCTGCCTGAGACTCGGGAGTGGTTGGAGTACTCGGCACGAGAAGGCCTGGAGATGTGTACCCAGGGTGTAGACGAGCTGCGCGTCCTGTCCCGCGCCGAGTGGGAGGCGATTGAGTGCCCGGAGGTCCTGGCTGGCTGAGGGTGCAGGCTTCCACAACTAGCTCCCAGCTGCCACCTGCCCGCGAGCAGGATCAGTTCTTGCTGCCACGCCGCGAACCCGTGCTCGAGTACTGCTGCAAACGCGTTTCCCGGTTCACTCGCGGCGCGCTTCCACTCTGCAACGCGGGATTGGGCATCGACTCGAGTACAACCGGCGCGGACCTCTCACGACGGCCGCCTCTCACGACCGCCGCCTCTCACGACCGCCGCCTCTCACGACCGCCGCCTCTCACGACCGCCGCCTCTCCCGAGCCTCTTTGTCGACGTCGGCAAGAAGACGATGCGTCTGGGCGGCGACAATGGCAGCGGCTCCTCAGCTACGCCCCCTGCCATCCATGGGAGTTCCGACTTGCGATGTTATCATACGCCCCTACATCCTAGCACTTCTGCATACATGCTTTTACTACGACGCCGTCTTTCTGCTGACTTACCTTCACCACCAACAGATACAATATACACTCTACATCTTGCCGCCATTCGCCTCGTTGACAAGGACGTAGCGGAACTTGGGCTTGCCGGCATCCGCGCCGGCGATAGCCTTGTTCATGTCGTCCCACTTCCACTTCTCGATCCAGGGCTTGAGCTTCTTGTCCGCCGCGAGCTGGAGCACCTCCTTGATTTCGGCGGGTGAGGCGATGTTGGAGCCGGAGATGGCGATGCAGCCTACTGTCAGCTTGTTTCCAAACCGAGGCGAGCGGTTTGGGCCGTTACCAAGACCCCGACAGCTGGACCACACAGGCAGAGATGTCCATCACCATTCGACAAAAGGACTTACCCCGGATGAGCTGGATGGCGGCGATCTCCATCGGCTTCGGGACGACACCGACGAGCGTCATCGTGCCCTCGGGGCGGAGGAGGGAGGCGTACGCCTGCAGGTCGAGGTTAGGCGGGTCTGGAGTCAGCCCTACCCAGTAGCCTATCCCACCGCGTTCGTAACTCAGCTCTTGCCCCAGCCACTCACTGATGGTGCAAATGAGCAAGTCCACTGCCCGCGCATGATCCTTGAAGTCGGCAGCCAAATCCGCGCCCGTCGCAATATACTTGTCCGCGCCCAATTCCGTCGCCAGCGCTTTCTTGTCCTCCCCACGGCTAACGGCCGTCACCTCCGCACCCATTGCCTTGGCGATCATGATCGCCATGTGCCCCAGACCACCGACACCAATCACGCCCACCTTGGGTGCCTTGCTGGGCACACCGAAGCGCTTGAGCGGGGCATACACGGTCATACCCGCACACATGATCGGGCACGCGAGGTCGGGGCTCAAGCCGGCAGGAACGGGGATGGCGAAGCGCGCCGGGCCGCGCCAGTATGACGCGAAGCCGCCGTAGTTCTGCGCACCCTTGTTGAGCCCGCGCTTGTAGATTCCAGCGCCGAAGGTGTAGAGGAAGTCGGGGCAGTGGTTGTCCTTGCCTTCTGTCAGCTCACCCTTCGGCAGTATGGTCATAGGCTTGGATAGATAGTCCTGTCCAGGGGGGGGGAAGAAGAGGAGGGGGGGAGGGGGAGGATTGTGGGAATCATCTCCTGGACAGACCTGATTCACATGAAGATGTGGCGTGCCCGATGCCCGAAGTCTGGTCTCTCTGGACTCACCGGCTTGGCACCACTCGCACTCCCTGCAGCAGTCGCACTGTGCGCCGATGCCGACGATATCGCCGACCTTAAGGTCGGCGTTGGGACCGACTTTGACGACCTCGCCGACAATCTCGTGCCCGCAGACGATGGGACCATCGTATGGGCCGAAGTGGCCCGCGAGCTGGGACGTGTCGGAGCCGCAGATGCCCGAGTACTGCACCTTGACTGCTGTGTTAGATTGCCTTTCTGCCTAGCTGCGTAGAAGGAGAGCTCCCGTAGGTTGTCGGCAAGCTGGATACCGTACTCGGGTATGTAAAGGATGGAAGAGGCACTCACCGTCGACATAGTCGTCGTCGAAGCCAACGGGCTCGAACTCGATGTACTTCATGTTACCCTTGACCGAGTCGGGGCCGTAGCCTGCCCAACCTTCGAACTTGTAGTCGCCCATGGTGTCGTTCGTACGTGAATGTGGTCTTGGATAGTAAGTAAGAAAGTGTGAGAGAGGATGAGAGCAGGCGAGCTACTGCACATAAGCTAGTCGGTAGCCTTATCACTTGCCACTATCGGCGCTAGCCGTCGGACTCGTATTCGGGAAAAGACAACGAGATCTGTCTGAGATGTCTGAGCATTGTGTGAGTAAGTAGTGGCCAGTTCATGTGACGATAACGGGAGTCACCTCCACATTCCAAGTGTTAAACCATGACGAGAACCAATGCCGGCCCAACGGCCCGTGCCGAAGCCTGGTCGAATTCCTCGGCTTCGGCGAATGAAATGCCACCTGCGGCAGCAGTAGATCCAGACCTTGGCCAAAGTAACCATTGGCGATTCCGGGCTCTTGAGCCTTAGTAGCTTTTCGTAGACATGCGATACATGGCCGTCGGCTCACGCGTGCTACCCTGAGGTGGGCTCTTGCCCTACGGTGGACCTGCTTACCAGGTGATGATGCGATATAAGCTTGTCCGGCGACCGCCGCCGCTCAGTTGCTGCAACACATAGAGCCAACATCAAAAGCATGGACAGAATACGGCTGATCTTAAGACGACTAGCCACTATTGGCTTCACCCAGTCTGTGTCCGAGAACTCGTCCACGTCAACAACGGCAGCCATCACGGCACCTGACACACTGTCGCCGTGGGGCGGCAACTCCCTCGGTCCCCCGCCTGCGGACGGTGGAGAGTCTGGAGTTCGCTAGGCGGTGATACGATAATCATGATCTGTACACGGCAGTTTGCAGAAGGACTCACACCAGGACTCAGATGCGTCGCCATTACGGTTCAGAGACACGCTGGGCGAACTGACCAGTCCAGTCGAACCACACGCCCCAAGGAGATGAGGCACGGCGGCTCTGGAGCTTGTGCGTGAGGGGAAGTGGGCAGTATGGCAGATTAGGGCTGGGGGACGGATGAATGGCTGATGTGCCTTCTGTGACTCCGAGAATCCCGGAGAGCGGAGTCGCCCAAGCGAAGTTAGCGGGTGAGTAGGGCCCAGCATTGGGCTGGTGAGTGTGGGAGCGAGTGGTCACGAATGGTACAGAAGCCCGTTTCCATGTGATAATGCGTCGGACGTGCACTCGTTCTCCCCAGAATCATACAGTGCATCCTCCCCATACAATCTATGTACAATACCGCGTCGTCGTTCATGCCAATCACGCCCAGCCCAGCTGCACGCTTCCAGATGCACGCTCATGATCCCTCGTCGTAATGAAGCGCTCAACCCTGGCCCATCGACACCCTCACTGATTCCCCGATGTGCCGTTATGCCTCTGCTCCCACTCGGGCTGGTACTGCGGAGGGAGCATCTCGACGACGACCTCCTCTCCGTCCTCTACGCGCACCTCGCCGCCGTCCTCTGCCACCTCAACGACGTGCCGGGTCCGCCTGGGCCGGCGGGGCCGCGGCCTGCTCCCGCGCGCCTCCGTCTCCTTCGAGTTCTGCCGCGACGCCGTCATGTCCGTGAACCCGCTCATCTGCGAGTCGGCCGACATCGTCCGGTCGCCCGACAGCGTGCGGCCGCCGGACACTGTCGGATCTCCTGACATCGTGCGGCTTTGGCTGCCCGACATCGTCCGGTCGCCGGACATCGTGCGCTCGCGGTCCTGCGAGCCGTACCCGGACAGCACGGCCATCTTGGTCTCCTGCTCGAGACTCATGGCCGCGTCCACGCTGTCCATGCGCATGGGCACCGGCGACGCTGAGCGCGGGATGGCGACAGAGCCGTACGGGCGCTTGTCGGGCAGCACGGCGGGGTCGGCCATGGCCGAGTCGTCGACGACGAACGCGTCCGGCGATCTGGTGTCAGTGTCCAGCGGGTGGATCTCGACGTACGAGGTGCGCGAGTGCGGTTGGCGGCGCTTCTTGGTCCGGCGCCAGAGGAAGAACGCTAGTGCGCCGAGGATGAGGAGACCGCCGACGACGCCGCCCACAACGCCACCGATGAGGGCGGATTTGGACTTGCCGCCCGCACCCGGGACCTTGCCGTCCTTGTAGTACGAGCAGTATGTGATGCTGTCGAGCTTGATGAGGTTGTTGGCGGGCGCGGAGAGCGTCAGCTCGTACTGGTCCGTCGGGTCCAGTGGCGCCTGGTAGATGATCATGTTGGACGCGGGATAGCTCCTGCGGCTGTTGAGCGTCACTTGCTGGTAGTTGAGCGGGTTTGTTCCCCGGCTCATGAAGATGCTGAGCTGATTCTGCTCGAATGTGCTTGAGATGGCACTTCCGTTGATCCAGACATAGGAGGTGTTCTGCGGCAGCTCGGCAACTACGGATCCACCCCACGCCTGTGGGGATCCGTCGTCAATTGTCCAGCTGCCTTGGAACCTGAGTGGAAGCGTGGCGTTCTCAGTAAACCCCTCGGTCACGCAGTGAGCCGCGTTGAGCGTCGAGCTGGGAGTCAACGCCGTTCGGCCGTAGGGAGCTTACGCCTGAGAATACATGCCAGTCTCGATCGTCACGGAGTCGATCATGACAGGCCGCGATACCTCATGGAGGATGGCGAAAGTGTAGAGCATCTCCGACGTCGGGCCGTAGTGGTACTCCCACCGCCCGTCGCCGAGGTTCGTCCCGTTTATCCTCGAGTTGGCCAGTAACAACATGGGCTGTTGCTGCACCTCGGCATCCGGCTCTCCCGCGTCGTTGACATGCGCATAGATGTACGCAGCAGAGCCGGCGCCGTAGAACGACATGTTGGCGCCGGGGTTGAGCACCGTCGGTGCGCCGGCAGTACCGCCGTCGGTCCAGTTGCCTCTGTAGTTAAAGAAGGGCGAGTCGGCGGGGATGGAGAGGTTGAAGACGACATCGGGCCCCTTGCTCTTGAATGGGCTCACATACGCCGCCGAAGCGGTGGGTGTGAGCAGGAGCATGCCCCTCGCCGCGAGGGTGAGTAGGGCCGCTGCACCCGGCATTGGCAGTGATGGCGGGTGGTGGTCGCTCGTTGGTGGTGTTGAGTCAAGCGACGGCTGTGAGAGATGGATGGAGAATGATGTAGGGCGTGATGATGATGGGGACGCTACTGCCTGGCACCATCGCAGCTGCACTCACGGTCAAGTAGAGGTGGGAGAACCCCAATCCCCGCGCATCACTGATTGCACGTTCGCCTATGAGAGCTCAGCTCAGCTGGCTTCGGCCGTCGAGGTGTCATGGTTCCGCCTCCATCCCACAGTTAAGCGTGAACGAGGTGTATTCCTTTGGTTTCATGAGCATAATTGTTCTGGCACCATGACCCGCTGCGAACGAGGGCCCCAGTCAGCAGTCGCGCCCGTCGAATACCCCGCAGCGTTCCCCCGAGATCGTTTCCGATGGAGGTAGCGAGTACAGAGAGGAGTATGTATGTCTGTAGTCGGCCCCCTTGGATTCGTTCCTCATTCCAAGTCGTTCCAATTCGTTCTCGGCGTGTGGGGCAAACTGGGGTACTAAGGTTGGCTCTTAACGTAACGCTTAGGGAGAGACGTTTCCAGGCGACTTCACCCTATTTACAGTCTTCAGCGTGGAAGCCATGCAATTCAGGCCCGGCGAAGTAGAGCGCCTTTGTAATGGGCACCATCAGAGGCCGCGTCGTGGGATCTTTGCGGAGCCGATAGCAAGCGAGTAACCTCGACATCGCTGGAAGCCACCGCGCGCGGTGTGGTCCCGGGGCTGTGTGCTCATTGACAAGGAATGAGATAGGCCACAAGGCTTGCAGACTTCCATGCGCCTTGGCCCTCGCGCAGACTGCCATTCCTCCGGGAGCGTTTAGAGTTACTCGCGATAGGCATCATCCATCACATGTCCGCTTCTCATGGCGCTGTTCGGTACACTGCACATTCCGTGTGTGGAGCGCCGATTGAAGCTGATCGTGGGTGGAGCTCCCTAGGGGTGGGGACGGGGGGATATCCGCCGGGTCGCCTTCCCAATGGCTCGCGCCGATGGAAAGATTGACTTTGGTATGGCAAGTGATGTCAGCTGTTCTCACTGCCTCTACGTCGGCCATTGGAAGATATTCCAGGCAGCCACCCGGAGTCGGCAGCTATTGCCTCGTCTTGGGGTCCTCACAACAGTGCTGGAGCCTCAGCCTCTACGGCCCGAAGCTATCCTATCCATACAACCACGGCTACAACCTCCAGCCGCGCCTCGCATTCACGCCTGCAGTCAGCACGCGACAATCCTCGCCCAGCCCACATTCTTCTTGTCATCATCAAACATCCCCATCTCCCTCTCGCGCTGCGCGATCTCGTGCTCCGTGTCGTCGCTGCCGTAGTGGTGCGCCCCGCTCTTCTCCGAGTGGTGCTTGTGCGTGCCCCCGGCAGCGTGGCCCTCCCCGCTGTGTCCCTTGGACGCCGAGTCGCCGCCGTGCCGCGAGATGTGGCCCTCCTGCTTCGGGTGCGAGTGGTGGTGTTCGTAAGCGGACATCTGAAGGCTTGGGGTCAGAGTATGGCTTACAGCGCTGTAGAGCTTGTGCTGCTTTATATTCCGTTCCCGAGCAGCCCTCACTGCCGTCGTTCTCACACTTCTCAGCACTAACCCACCGCTTGGCCCAGACATGCCGGCAAGCCGTACGGTTGCTGGTGGTCGGTGATGTCACGGACCGGGAAATGAGGCACACTCGAATGTTCGAGGCCGAGTCCGAGTCGGATGGTTTACGCTGATCTGCAAAGCGCCGTCTCAAATCCAGGTGATATCCCGATACGGATGGGCAGAGACGATCCGGATTATTGGCAGATAATGAGTGCCCAGAGCCAGCAGTGAGATCGAGGAGGTCCAGATGCAGACTCCGCGGCATCGATACGCGAGGCTACCACGACACCATTTCGGCGGCACGTCGCGCCGCCTCGCATCCGAAAATTCACCTCGCCCATACCTAGCCGATCACTCCGCCCTAATCGGCCTCCGCCGATCCTCATCCCGGACATGACGAGCACTTCAACGTTGTCCGCAAAACGGTAAAAGGGTCTCCCGCGACCGTCAGCCGCCGAGGAGCATGCACAACAGTCGCAACGACAAGGGCGTGTAGCTCAGTTGGTAGAGCGTGTCATTAGCACTGCTTCAATCTGTGATCTTGACAAGGTCTTTGGTTCGATTCCTAACTCGTCCAGAGTTGCTTCTCTTTTTCTCCTGCCCTTCGCTGGCTGCTATGAAGCAGCAGCGCCTCTCTTTTGGGTATGGGCCAGTGCGTGGTGCCGTTGTTTTGCTCCTGCAGACCTAGGTCGGAGGTATCGCGGTCGGCGACTCCCTGCGGCGTCATTGCTCCTTCATACAATCTCACATTTCTGCCACAACTCAGCGCAGACCAACCATCCCGAGCATATGCAGCTCTGCAAAGTTCTGCACTTGACAAATGAACCCTTGCATGCATATCACATCCCCTCCCTCCTCATACACTACCAGTTGATCACCTTCTTGTAGTACGCGGCGTGGGACTTGCGCAACCGCTTACCGTACTTGATCATCGGGACGAAAGTGATGTTGATGGCCAGAGAAATGAAGACCGAGGTGATAGCGAAGTTCTTGAACCCAAAGTTGAAGGCCATAGGTGTTATAAGGTAGTTCTTCAATCAGCTGCTGTTCACGCGCGTGCAGAAATAATGCCTCGGGGTAGGTGGGATGTGGAACACGAGGGACGACTCACGAATCCGAAGGTCATGATCATACACAGCGCGATAATGGCCAGGAGGTACGGCGCGCACTGCTGCACCTCGTCCTGCGGGCCCTCGCGGCTGTCGGGCTGCATGGCGTGGAATGTGTCGAAAGCATACATGAGGCACAACAGTGCCGCGAGCGGGCCGATGAGGGAGAGCACAAACATGCCCGCGATAAACACCATAGCGTGTGCCTCATAGTATGGCCCGAGCCCTAGCATCAGGAGCGCGAACGGCGCCAGAGCTGTAGGCACGATGAGGAGCTTGAGTTTGTGCTCGGCCTCGGAGATGCCGCCGTTCTTGCGCGCCTGCCGGATCGTAAAGCGGTCGGCGATGTGGCCGCCCAGGACGGCACCGGGCATTGTGGCTATGAGCGGGGCCAGGTACGTCAGGCCGACGTTGTTGGGTGCGAAGTTGTACGGTGGGGCCGAGAGGACGCCCGAGCAGAGTGCGGCTTGGACTGCAATTAGCGTTGCCCAGAGGTACTGTGTAGAGGTAAGGACTCACGGTTGAAGAAGATCTGGTAGAGACCGTAGATCAGGCCACACCACAGGACGATGGGGTGGCGCATAAGCATGATGGGGTAGACGATGCCGCGCAGCATGATGCCCCGCGCATTGGGCGAGATCGTGAACATCTTCCAAGGGCGTGGGCCAGGCCACGGCGTGACGATGCGCTCAGACGAGTGGACGGCGCGAGTCGGGTCAGGCGTGATCTTGTCGTCGTCCTCGTGGACGGCCTGGGTGGTGGTAGTAGTATCGTCCTTGGCTGGGGTGCTCTTCGTGGGGTCGAGGGTGTCAAGGGCCACTGGAACGTGGGCGTCGTGGGTCGTGGCTGTGAGGTCGCGGCGGTAGTTGGTCTCCTCCAGGAAGATGATGAGAACGACCGCGGAGATCAGGCAAAAGCCACCGGCCATGTACTGTCGTTAGCCGCCGCCTGTCATTTGATGTGTACAGTACGTACCGGAGGAGCGCGCCAGCCCAGCCCCGTGTAGATGTACCCGCTAAGCAGAGGGGCGAGGAGTGCAGCCCCGTACTGGGTAGCAACCCAGATGCCCATAGGCAGGGCTCGTTCATGGTAGAAGAACTTGTCGTCAGTTGGCTGTGCCATCGATGCCGGTAACAACTCACGACATCAGAGACGCTCGCCTCGGGGAGCACAAACAAGATGGAGGTAAAGAAGCCCGTGACAACACAAGCCCCAATCCACTCGCCATTACTCTTCAGCCTCGTGACCCAGAAGGGGAACACGGACCCAACAAGCGCCGAGATAATGTACACTGGTCGCTTACCGATCGAGAGGGCAAGCGGCTGGCTGATGATCCCAAACAGCCCAATGCAGAGATAGAGGTACCCGATCCCGGCGTTGAGCTCAGCGAGGCTCAGCCCTGTCTCCTCGCTGACGGGTGCGTAGATCGAGTAGAGGCAGGTGGCGCAGAAACACGTCGCGGTGGTGTAGAGCACCACGCAGGCGAGGTTCAGGTATTTGCGCCCCTGGGACCAGTTGAGCGGATCGGCGGGGTCGCGGCTGGGCGTGGCCACGAGTGTGAAGTTGTTGGTGTTGATCGACTCGCCGAGGTCGTCGAGGATCACGCTCGTGCCGGGGACCGTGAGGTCGTGTTTGAGGTCGGTGGGCATCGGTGCCAGTCAGTGGAACAAGTCAGGTGTGGTGAGCAACTGGTGGCCAAGGGTGTCGTCTTAACATCCTGGAGACTATACTTATAATGGACATCGACTCGTCGCGCCGAAGTGGGCACAACGGGATTATGGCGCTAGCGCTAGCGGCTATCCCGCGGAGCTCAGGCGTCGACGATACGATACGCAATTTCAGGCCTGACATCCAAAGGCACTTACAGAATCCAGATGGGGATATACCAAGAATAGGGATTGGACACGGCCCAACACAGGGTTCCGCACATGACGTACCGAAGATTGGGCCGAGATAGCGTACGGCGCCGCGCGGAGCCATGTCGACTAGATCTCGGCAATCATGAAATAGTCGAGGTTTGGTTTGGCCGGCCCTCTACGCATGTTGCGCGCTTGTCATTGTTTGGACGCTCCCGGTGTTGTAACTGCCCACTTCGTTGACGCGGTCCAGACTTGCGCTCTTGTCAGCCTCGGCTGTACTTATCTTCCCCACCACAATGAGTATTGACAGGATTTGCCCGCCTCCTGACAGCTAAAAGTAGTACTTCGCGACTGATCTCGTGACTTGACATCTCCCCATCGCCTCAACATGTCCAAGATCCGCATCGCGACGGCACAGACCATCATCCGCAACGAGGAGGACCACGCCTTCGATGGCTCCTCGTCACCGTTCCCAGCTATAGACGCCAACCTCCGTGACATCGCTGCGAAGACTGCCGAAGCGGCGACGCGGGGGGCCGATGTGGTCGTGTTCCCCGAGTTCTGCGTCCAGGGCATCGCGCGGGCACAATGGGTGAGCAATCCTTAACAGCCAGGTCTATACAGTGTCGACTGCAATGGGCGTAGCGATGTGACCCACGCCTCTGTGTCTGACCCCAGTACCTCGCCTGGATCGACCAGGCGATCTACGCCTTCCTCACTTCCCTCGCGAAGCAGCACAAGATCGCGATCTGCGGCTCGATCCTGACCGGCACCGTACCCGCCGAACTGCACCTTCCGCCCGTCCCGTCGCGCTCGCCATTCGACCACCTTCTCGATCCTAGCCGCGCCGGCGTGACCCAGGCGCAGAAGGACTGGTGTACATGGATCAAGGCATACAAGTCTGCGGTCCCGCCCAACTTCCGGCCGACGGTGAACAACGCAGCGTTCTTCATCGACGACACGGGGAGCCTGCTTGCGACGTATGCTAAGCGCAACCTCTGGCACCCTGAGCGGTAGGCTTTCTCTCCAGTGACGCGAACTGACTGGGAGGGAATATGTGACACCAGGCGACTCGTTCTGCAAGGCCTTCGAGACCAAGTGGGGCAAGGCCGGGATGATGATCTGTAAGTGGTCCGCCGTCTCGAAAATCTGATATCAGGCTGGGACCTCTCCCATCCCTCGGCCGCCATGTCCCTCTCCGACCAAGGCGTCGACCTCGTCTTCGTCCCGGCCTACTGGCTGGCCACAGATCCCGAGCCATGGCTATCGAAGCACGCCCACGATCCGGACTACGAGAAACACCTCGTCCAGTCGTGGATGTTTGGGCGCGCCGTCGAGACCGAGAGTGTGTGGGTGCTCTCCAATGCTGCGGGGGACGAGGGCGAGGGATACATGGGCGGAAGTGGGGTGTGGGTGCCGCTGCGTGGGCGGGTGGCAGGGTTTGAACGGGCGGAAGAGGGGCTCGTTGTGGCGGACGTGGAGCTGGGGCGGGTGCTGGAGGATGCCAAGGCGGCATACCTTATCCGCGAGGACTATGCCAAGATGAAGAGCAGGTTGTAGGCGTCGTATGTGAATTCCTACTCATTTGACGGTGCAGCGAGTATGACGACTCGTCCGCTGTAGACGGCGGCCCGGGTGAAGGGACCGGGGTTCTGGCTGAGCTCAACTTGGTATGGACTGACGGTGTCTGTGTTCTTAGACTGGTCGTACGCCGTACCAGCCCCTTCGTAACGACCTGTGACCGGTCAGTTATCGGACAAACCAAGCAAGTATCAGAGACCGAGCAAGCTGTTGGAGAACTCATACAGTTGTCGATGAGACAGACCCACAACCTCGCGATAGCCGAACTGGGGCACTCGCGAGGAGAGTATGTATCCCTCGCTGGACATGGTCATGTGCTGCCCTCCTCGCCTGTTGTCCTGATACCCGAGATCCCGAGATCTCTCGCATTCGCGACGGGAGTGGCAGTGGCATTGCGTGCACCCCAGCATTTGAGTGGGGATGAGCGTGGCTGCTGCGAGCTAGAACCGCATTCAGTCTACGATTCTCATCAAAGATGGAGGGGGTATCAGAGGTAAGGAGTGACATTCTCGTCTGGTGCGGACAGGAGGGAGCCCAACCCTACAGGTGTCTGGGGTGATAATTTCGAAGTCCATTAGGGAGCAACTTTGTCGCCGCACTCTCTCTCACTCCTCAGGTTTCGGCGTCGACTCCGCTGTGGTGAGCAGGGGCGGAGGTGAGCAAGGTGCCGTCGGGGTAGCGGGCGGGGGCCCGCGCGGGAGTGGGGTGGCGCGGTGTTGGGCGTGGCGGTGGCGATGCTGTTGACGTGGGGGTAGATGCTGTCGCATGGTGCAGCACAGTGGAGTGATGGGGTGCCGTTTAGATGCGATCGCACCGTAGAGACTAGACTGGTGGGATGGAGCATCGGACACCATCATTTGCCAACGTGGATCAGCGCCGAAGCGAAGGCGAGGGAGAGACGCACGGCCCTGTCCAGCAGTCACCCTCGCTCTCTCCAGCCCGCCCGACCTCGCCGTCGCCGTGCGCCCCTCCGCGCCGCATAGTCGATCACCTTCCGTGCAACATGGTTCCCCATCGCTCGCTTCGCAGTCCGTGCAAAGCAGTCCGTCCAACGTTCGCAGCTTCTCGCCCCGCCCTGTTCCACGTCACGCCTTGCCTCGCCTCGCCTCACGCGCTCGTGCGATGCCGCGCCTTGCTATCACCATCGCCATCCTATTCTCCGCCCTCCGACCGGCCACCATTATCTGTCCACAGCTCGACAAGTTGCCACCCATCACCTCCCTTGCCAACATCAACTCGCCGGACTCTGATCTCGCCAATCGGACTCTCCGTCTTGCTTCTCGCCCATCGCCCGCCCATCGCCCATCTCATCGCCCTTGGTCGCTTCGCGCAACTGTGCTGCCGCCGCACTTCTCATCTCTCCATCTTCCGCTTCTTCCGGCCCTGCTCAATCCTCAACCTCTCGCCAAAGTCCTCACTCTCATCTCCGACTCCCTCCCACCTCATCTCGCCCACACCTCACAACGATGCCATTAGCCTGGCGCCGCTCCCCCGAGCCGCCCTCCCGCCCCCGCTGCCGTCGTTCCCAGCCTACAGCGCCCGCCCTCGCCCCATTCTCGCGCCCACCCCTCCGTCCGGCCCCAACCCCTCGCGCAAGTCCATGCCCAAGCCCAAGCGCCGTCCCGCCCCGCGCAAGCACCCCCTCCCTCCGCCCCGCACAAGCACCCCCATCCCGCCCCGCGCAAGCACCCCCATCCCGCCCCGCCCACCCCCTACCGCACGCCGCACAGGCGCACCCCCAACGCCAACCAGGCCACGGACACCACCCGCCGCCGATCTACGTCCCGCCCCATCTTCCCGCACACCTCCCGCCGCAGCCTCGCGGCTGTGGGCCTGCCCCGAGCGGGTCGCGGTCGCCTGCCCTGCTCACTCCGACGGCGACGCGCGGGAGCCACGTGAGCCTCAACAGCCTCAGCAGTCTCGGTAGCGCCAAGTCGACGACACCCAGCCCTGCGGAGCCGTGGGCCAACTGTCCCGCCGCGGGGGTGCAGGGTCCCCTGATGAATATGGGCCGTGAGTCGAAGCGCGGTGGGCAGTGCGGGGTGCTGACGGCAGGCGTCTGCGCGGGCGATTACACGGCCCACTGCATATACTGCCGCCGGAGAGTGTTTGGCGGCGGCGTCAATGTCAGTGGGAAGTAGCGTGACGCACCCGACCGCGAGGGGGGGAGAAGTGCTGGGATCGTGATGGTTAGTATCGTACATCCCCTTTGCTCGTCCATAGGTGAAACCGTGTCGCATTGCTGCCGAATTAGGATGCGCGACGCACGTCCGCATCGCACGGATAGCACAGACAACCATGTCACAGTTTAACGGTCGTGGTGCCTTGCGGCGGGAATCGCTGGATGAGACAGCGAGGAGGGGGCCACTGCCCAACATGGCAGGCGCCCAGGCTCTAGCACCAGAAGCAGCTGCTGTCAGCGACGCGTTCACATCCACTTCTTGCCACTTCATATTCCCATCATCCGCCGCCGGCTCAAAGCTCGTCGCTTCGCCGCCTCGCTGCCAACTCACTGCTCGTTCCACAGCCACTCGACATCGTCGCTCCCCATGCCATACTGCGCCAGCGCAGGAATGTGGTCCTCGGAATTGAACTCTGGTTTGTGCTCGTCGTACCCGTCGAACCCGCCCCACAGCTCAATCTCCTCGGCGCCCTCGGCTCTTGCTGCCGCCACCAGCTGCTCAAACGTAACCGGCTGCTGGACGTGCCCGACCAGCAGGCGCATGACGTCCGACCCCTTCTCCTTCGGCTCGACGGTGTAGAGGACATAGGGCCTGTCCTTGCCGTTCCCGAAGCGCATACCACAGCGCTTGAGGTGCCGGGCACCATCCTTGCCCATGATGCGGGCGTAGATCTCGAGGCGGGTGACGTAGAGGCGGAACCAGCCGGCCTGGGGGAGGATGGCGGCGCGCGGCCGGTCGGACCGCGGCATGGCCTCCATCTCGCGTCTCAACGTGTCGGTGGCAGGCGCCTCGAGCTCGCACGCGTCCTCGAGGCTCAACACCTTGGCGTCAGGCGGTAAGCTCGGCGCCGAGTCCGAATTTGGCGCGGCGGGGACTTTGAAGATACGGTGCGGCGACTTGACGGCGACCCAGCCTGGCTCGGACTCGCCCTTGGTGCACGTTGCGTAGTAGTCTGGCCCGATATCGGAGTAGAGCACCGAGAAGCGCGCGTCGCCAAAGAAGGCCGTTGGCGGCACACCCCACTTGGCCGGGAAGGGGGGCATGTGCTCGCGTGGCGAGAGGACGTAGTGCAGCAGCCGCAGCATGTGTTTTGCGTAGCCTTTGCGGCGCTGGGCGTCGGGCGTGAAGACGGACGCGATGGCGTACGTCGCGACCTCCTCGACGCGCCCGCCGGGCTGCTGGACATAGCCGACGCGGCGATATGTCTCGCACGACGCGAGGATGTCAGTCGTCCCGGGGTCGCTGCGGGGGACGAGGACCCAGGCTGTGAAGCGGCCAGGGTGTGACCACTGGTTCTCGGGCGCGTTGATCTCGTCGTCGATGCGCTCGAAGGCCTCAAGCGTTGGGACACCTCGAGGTGCGCCCCTATAGGTTAGCACGCGAGCGAGCAAAAGTCAGGCGAGCGAGGGATGGCGGTGGGCAGCAGACTTGGGCGCAGCTAGCGCTGGGCGATGAGGAGACTCACCATTGTGGATAGCAGTTGGCTGTTGCCTGCCGCTGCTGAGCGCGAGTCGCGGGGACGATAGTTAGAAGATTCAATGGGATTGCCATGATAGATGGAAAGGTAAAGAGAGAGTAGCAAGGGAGAGATGAGATCAACGGAGATGTCGACCGTCGGACTCGAAGAGACTTGTCGAATGGTCCGCCGTTTTCCGGAGTGGACGGTCCGGATCCATTTTAGAATTCCGGGGTCCCGCCAAGGAAAACAAGGGCGCAGGCAGGGCCTGGACTCAGCAACGGAGCAACGGTCCAGGCCTCACGTGGAGATCACGAGGGCGTCGCGTGGGGGTTCACATTCCGAGTACGCCTCCACCGCCGTCGTCCAACTCGAAGACAATAATACGACTCTTTCCTTCGTCCATTCCCATTATCCACACTCGCTCTGCAAACAGCTCCTCAAGCCATGCCTCCGGTTCCACGGAGCAGCAGCCGCAGAGGTGCGCCCACAGCAGCAGCACCGCCGAATGGCCCTCCACCAAGCAACCGACGCCGCAAAGCCTCAGCGAATGCGGGAGACAAATACCACTCCTCCCACGAAACGGTCGGGCAAAGCACCACAAAAGCCATGGTCAGCTCCCCCTCTGCCAAGCAGCCGGAAACGAAAATCGCCCACAAAGGCTACGCGGGGCGCTCCTGCTCGAAGCAGCAAGGGCGACAAAACGGCTGCACAGGGGGCACGTACTCCCTTCGACCCAGCTCTCTACCCCCATATCTTCGACATTATCCTGTCGGGAGCCTCTCGCCAGACGTTACTCGCTCTGCGCCCGACGTCGCACTCCCTCTGCGCCGCCGTTGACCGCCGCCTCGCATCCCGTATTGTCATCGAAGCGCCAGAAGTGCCAGAGAACGCCGACAGCGAGTCACCTCAACCCGCCTCCAAGACCCTTCTCATCTACACTCCCGACGGTCGACTGCCCTGTTATCATCCATTCCAGGGCGAGAATGCTTCGCAGTTCCTCGACTACACTCTCGATGGACAAAAGCTCGCCACCACAACATCGGCCGCACACGCCCGCGTCGTCTCCGCACTCAAAGGCGCCAAAGTCGTAGGTCTGTGCGGTATCGACGTACAGACCGCCAACTATCTGTGCGCGCACCTCCCCAAACTGCGCACGGTCCGCCTAATCCCGCCCCTCAACAATGACCCCTCACCGCCCTTGCCCTTATCTGCGCCAACTGTCGTCACGCAGCAGATCCATTCGGACTGGGACCGTATTATCATGCCCTCCGTCTGTCTACCGGGCGTGCGCAAGCTGGTCGTTCACGTGGTCTCTCCCACGCCCTGGAGGGGGTACTTCGAGCCGCCCAAGCGCCTCCCTCCTTCTCTCACGGACTTCGTTGTCATCTTCCGTGAGGTCTACCAGCCCTCGCTAGGACCACGAGTAATGCAATCAGCCGGGCGCGGTCGGCCCGATTACCTCGACCTGTTGGCCAAGCGGATGTCGGATCCCACTTGGGTGGGCATTGCGCCCCGGTACACATTCGTCGACGTGGACGTTCTCGATGCCCGCGCGGTTGGTATTTTTGGGGGCTGGCTATGTCGGGGTGATCGGCACGAGAACGAGATGCGACTGAGGGATATGCTCCTTCGACGAGAGCCCAAGCTGGCGCCACCGACTGATGCCGACTCTGTGCCTGAGACCGACTCCGAAGATGAGAAGAGCGACTCCGACGGCGAGATGAGCGAGTCCCACTCCCACGTGGGCGACAACGACTCCGAGGGCGTGATGGACGATCCGGACCGTGACCGAGTCCGCTTCATGACCATGGCTGAGTATGCTGCGGAAGTGGGGCCGGCGTGGAGTGATGAAATGGACGTGCCGAGGTTGCAGGGGACGCTGGTCAAAAAGCCTGTGCCAGGATGACGGCTTGAGTTGTACTGTAGGTTTGGTTTGTACAGGGATTTCCAAAGGGAACGTGAGGAACCGTCATTACCTTCTTAGCTTCACATGCTGTACATAGTTAGTCAATCAGTGGGATGTACAGGTCGCAGTAGTGAGGTAATACTGCGGACAAGGGGCGAGAAATCGGAAACTCAAGCAAGGCGAAGCGGGATTCGGACTGCACCCATATCAGCTTCGGCTTCCTGCTTCCATCTCCTCAGCTCTGTAGCGCCTCAAGTTTGGTCCAGATTCTCACCGGCTATAGCATGTACACGACTTCTTTTGTGCTTCTCATATTACGGAACGACCTACTACAGCTTAATACAAATCTACCTAAATTGTCCACCGAGACATCCCCGCCATCATGAACAGTGCCCATACTCTGAACACCACGTCATAATCGTCCTGCCGTAGTACCCTCCCTTCCCATCCCGTATGATGGCCCCTCGTACCCCTCCCCATTCCCATCCGATCACCCAGCCCCTATGCGAGGCTCCAGAGCGTCCCTTCAGACCGCTCACCATCGGCGTCCATCAGCACCGCCGCCCCCGGTCCATCCTCGCCGGCGGTCAACCACAGCGGCGTCCCGTCCGCCAGCTGGAACTGGCTGACGTCGTGCTTCCGCCCGTGCTTCCCTCGCCGCCTACTCCGCACGTGCCGCCACAGCATGCCCGTGTTCGACGCTTCGTCTAGTGTTGCAGGGCATAGTTCGAGGCGTAAAGGACCTTCGTCGGTGGGCAGGGCGCCGTCGACTGCGCGTTAGCTTGTGTGTGTACTTTGACAGTGAGGGCCAAATGCCTAGGCTGGCTGTGGCGCACTCACAATCTCGTGCGGAGAGGCAGAAGTCGGAGCCTGTGCGGCGGAGGAGCGTGAGTTCTGTCGTTGCGCTGATCTCCCAGCGGCGCGGGGAGTGGATGCGCCCAATGCACGATTGCCTTTGTGTCAGTTACCCTACAACGACTAGACTTGTGATAAGAAAGGACGTGTTGGAGACCCACAGGTTGACCGTCGATGCCTCTGATGGATACCGGTCCAGCGCTAAACACCTATCAGCGCCGACCGTCTTGAGCGATGTGACGAAAGTCTCGGGCGGCGAGGCGAAGGACCCCATGAGCGCGATGCCGAAGCCCGCCTGTAGCGTGATAGCGGGGATGTACATCGCTTTCGGCGTTCGTTAAACAATAGAAGATGTCTGAGAAGTAGTGTATGAGTGTGAGAGTGAGATAGATAAGTTGTGTTGTTGTTGTTTGGGGGGAGGGCGCCCAGTCGAGCGTTCGAGTATTTGGGACTGCGAAGGGCGCAGAGGGGCGGTGAGCTGCGACATGCGCACCAACAAACCTTGGCGCCGGGTGGCAATTCAATCCACTTGCGCCTATACCTCACTACTCTGCAGAAGTCCTGAACTACGCCGAAATGTGGGCTTCGAGCTGGAGGCTGACGCCGCGGCGCTGCGGCGTCGAGGGCGGTCGACCCTGTCCTTCGAAGGCCTCGTTGTTTGGGAACATGAAAATCTAAGGGGGGTGCCACATTCCTGAGGAACTTGCCCTTATTCACCGAGCTGCGACGTCCGTCGACCTTGGAGCCGTAACGGTTGAGATTAGACTTAAGCGGGAGGACGGAGCTGCACACGAGCAGAGTACGAGCTCGTAGGTGACGGGAGAGTGGATCTGGTAACAGTGGAGTGTGCGTGCCCAAGGCGATATTTGGAGGATAGATTTTACGCATACTTGTCGACCGATCGTCGTCGAGCTCCCTCCTCCCAAGAGGGATTATGTCACTGTCCTGACGACAAACGTTGGTAACCATTAATGCCCTGCTAGTTGGACTTTGGTGGCGCCAACTGAATGGCACTACGGCTCTCAGCCATTCATTCATTGTCTGACATCCCATCCTGGCACCTCAAAAACAAACAAAGAGGGAGGGCGAGGTACTCCGTAGATACATAAGGTGGACTATACGACCTTTCATGCAGGAGTCGTTATGTAGACTGGCCTTATGTGGGCATTGGAATGAGAGTACGTTGCCTGTGGCAGCTGACTGGCAACAAAGTTGGAAGGGGAGAGTCAAAAATCAGGCGGGGTAGCAGGCGCGCTAACAGTGAGGATCTGACGTCATCGCAGTGTCCACAAGCTTGGTACGGGGACCAGATGGGCATGGGAACACGGCTGAGAGGCCCATATGTTCGCGTGTGAACTATCTGCTGTGGTACATTCCTGTGGACAAGAGCAGAAAGCCAACGGAGAGATCATACTGCAACTGGAATGCTGAACAAGACTGTCCGGGACCGAAGCTGGTCAGCGTCTCGAAAGGAGGGTTGGCTTCGCCCAGTGCGTTGCACATGGTTGCATCTGGTATCGAGGTGTGGTAGCTGATCGTGGTCGGGGACGGTCGCGAATGGTCGCTGGACGTGGTAGCAAGTGTCGCTCACAGCGGTAGCAACTGGTCGCCGGACATGGTCGCAGCTGGTCGCTGGAGGTGGTAGCGAGTGGTCGCGGGAGGCGGTAGCAAGTGGTCGCCGGAGCTGGTCGCAACTGGTCGCTGGGTTTGGTAGCAACTGGTCGCTGGACGTGGTAGCAAGCGGTCGCTCACAGTGGTAGCAAATGGTCGCGAGATGTAGACGCGAGATGTAAACGCGAGATGTAGACGCGAGATGTAGACGCGAGATGTAGACGCGAGATGTGGACGCGGAATGTGGACGCCACGGGCCGCGGGAGATGGGTAGACCTAGCCAGCCATGACGAACCAATACTGGTACAAGTACATCGCCATTGAGAGGGTGAAGCGACGATCGCGCCGCCGCGAACTCCTAAATGCGTATCCGACCATCAGTAGCCTCATGACAACCACATAACACCCAGCAATCTGGCGGCAATAAACCCATGAGGTAACGTTCATCTCTGGCAGCTACATCTTTTACGCTTACCACACCTTCTTGTACTGCTGCTCGTACGGCTCGCCGAACACGTCAATGGGCCACCTAAGGAGTCAGCACCTGGCAACCCCGCGCAACTTACTTTGGAGAGTACTCGCAAGGGGCGTTCGCGCGCGACCTGTTCTTCAATCCGAACTGGTTGAGCTTCTCAAAGTCCTCGTCCGAGAGCTCGAACGTCTGGAAGTTGGACTGGCCATCAGCACTTGGCGACGCACTCGCAACCCACCTGGATACGCTCGGGAGTGACCGACTTGGGGATGACGGCGAAACCGTTCTTGGTGGCCCACGCAATGAGGACCTGGGCGGGCGACTTGCCGAGACGCTCGGCGATCTCCTTGACCTCGGGAGAGTCGATGACGCGGGCCTTGCCCGTGATGTTGTTGCCGAGCGGCGAGTAGGCGGTGATCACAATGCCCTTCTCCTTGCAGTACTTGAACAGCTCGGGCTGGATGAGCGTGGGGTGGCACTCGATCTGGTTGACGGCGGGGACGACGCCGGTGGCCTTGATGATCTTCTCGAGGTGCTCGACGGTGAAGTTCGAGACGCCGACCGCACGGGCCTTCTTCGTCTCCTTCTGGATACGGACCATCTCCTTCCACGTGTCGACGATGGAGGGTCCGTCCCAGTCAACGGCGAGGTCGCCGTTCGCGTCCTTGGGGAACAGGTTGTCGCCAGGGAGGAACGGCACGGGCCAGTGGATCAGGTAGACGTCGAGGTAGTCGAGGCCCAGCTGCTTGAGGCTGAGGTCGAGGTCGGCCTCAACCTTCTCGGGGCGGTGGCTGTTGTTCCAGAGCTTGGACACGACGGTGATCTCCTCGCGGGGGACGCCAGAGGCCTTGATGCCGGCGCCGACCTCGTTCTGGTTGCCGTAGACGAGTGCAGCGTCGATGTGCTTGTAGCCGACGCGAAGGGCCTCGGTGACGCTACTGTCAGCGGAGGAAGAGGAGGTTAGACTTACGCCTTCTCGACCTCTCCGGGCTTGGCCTGCCAGCTGGGAGTTTAGTTTCGTGGCCATGTTGACGACTCGATACTTACGTGCCGAAGCCGATCTGGGGGAACTTGACGTCGCCCTGAGTGCTGGAAGTCAGTGGAGGCTACGTTAGGCCCACTTACAGAGAAAGAGTCTTGCCGAGGGACATGGTGTGCAGTGTGTGGTGTGTGCGGAGGACAAGAGATGCAAGACGTGTACGGTACAACGTTGAGATCATAACAACAGAACGACGATGTTCGATGGAGTTCCAAGTCATCCGATTGAGTACGAACCATATCTATATCCGGCAGTAGCCTCGGCAATTGGGGGATTATGATCCGCCGTGACGACATCAACCGGTGGGGTACACACACCCTTCGGACTTCGGCACGACAGCCATGCCGATACCACGTGGCCTCCGACGGACTTGGTTGCCGCTGGTGGTGCCCTCGGCGAGGAGTGAGGCGTGCTCGTAGAATGCAACGATGCTCACAAGACCTAGGAAGTTGTAGCAGAGTGTCCACGAACTCTCCGATACCTTGTCCCGGCCCTCCCGCACTGGCACTGCGCGAAAAGGAATGGAGATAGCTCCACCAGCATATGGAACTCTTTGACCGGCCGACTGCTTGAAGGTTTGAATGGCAAACCCGCCGACCGCGAGGGGTCACAGTATAGACATGCAGATGGTTAATCGGAGTTGTATCCGAGTCAGTGTGCGAGATGTTTGGAGTGTCAGCTCGATCTGCCAACGATGGAGGCACCAGGTCCTTGGGCGTCGGACTATATGTTGACGTCTGGATCGTCGTTTGTCTGGACGTCAGGAGCGAGGGCTGCCGGCAGCACGCGTTTGATGCTCCTCTCCTGCAGCGAGGTTGGCCCGAAGGCATGGTAGATTAGTGAGGTTATATCCGGAAAGGCATATGTGTCTACTGCTCTGGCCACCGTGGACTGTAGCTGTAGGCCGGAGGAGGTGGTGGACCGTAGCGGTAGGCTGGCCGCACACCAAGCAACGATGACCGTGCCAGAAGGGTTCCAATGAGCGTGCAGTTCGCTCAAGCATGAGGAACGTGCACTGTACGAGAACAGAGGCCTGAATCACTGGAATCGATCGATGTCGTGGTGATCTCGTGGTGCACATTCTCCAGATCGCGCAGTATGGTGGCGCCACGTTCGTGCCGGTCAGAGCGTCATACTTCCCTGCTCGGCGGTGACTAACGCCTCGTGCTAAGGACGAACGTTGTGGGCGAGATAAAGGGAGCAATGCCACATTCCAGCCATAACGTATGGCCAAGCCGGTCGCGAAGTGAGGCTTGAACAAAGTCGTCGACGCGCCTACCACGCCGCTGACGTAAATTGCCTGCACTCGATGAACACATGTGCACGCCTTACCGCGGCAAGCCCGGCATGCCATACCGCATCAAGTTGAAATCTCCCCATCAGCTCAAGTGGAGAATGCCACGTTGACGCGTCCGCTGTTGACTGGAGTACTGGGGTAGGATGGGTACTGCTGGCGGGAGGCCCAGACTCACGGGTAGTACTTCGGGTTGAGATCGATGACTTCACAGGCACCTTGACTGCTGGCTGCGCAGGGGGTGGGTTACAGGCATATGGTCCGGACCCCGTCTAGTCGGGCCAAGCGTGCTGATGATGACCGCGCAAGGCGTGCATAGTCGGGCTTTGTTAGCGGAGATGATAATAACGAGAGAGGATGAGGAGAGGTTGGGTTGACCTTGGGCATACCGGCTGATGTGATGTTTCAGTGGAAGTGGATTGACGTCATGGGCCTGAGTTGGGGGGGGGGTTGGAGAGAACGACGTGTTGGGTGGATGAGGAGAGGGCTTGGTGGGGAAGAAATGGGATGGGCGGGAACTTGGCCATCGAGCGCGAAGCTTGGGCTGCTATACCAGTGATGTCATGTATGCATTGGACGTGCATACGTGGGAGAGAAGAGTAAGTGAAGAGAGCGCGAAGAGGCGGGAGGGAAAACAGTTAGGTGGTGCTGGTCATCGAAGCATGTGGAGACCAGCGGGAGTGTGGCCAAGTAGGCTAAAAGTGGACGAGCCTTCTTCCAAGTCCCCCCAACGCCCGCTCCGAACAATAATCCAACAGTGAGTAGTTGTAGCTGGTGTGCAAGTGTAGCTTGCTCGTTTGTGGCGCTTGGTTGGATGGATGGAGCGCCACGAGCTGGGGTGATCGTCGTGATCGTCGCCAACTGGAGGGTGGGGTGAAACACGGCTAACGCCACAGTGCAGACACACTCGGAAGTGAGCGCCCACCCGCGCTCCGGCGCAGTGACCGTCGCCGCGAGCGGCAAGGAGATGGAGCAAGATGTGCAGCGCAAGATGAAGATGTGGGGTGTGATTGAGGGCTTCCGCAATGGGTGAGTGCTTTGTTGTGACTTGTAGTGGCAGGAGTCGAGTCGTAGTGGGGTCGTTCTGGCTGTAGCGCGTTCTGGCCCCAGTGGGGCCGACGCCAGTAGATCTAGTAGAGCTGCGAGAACGCCGCGCAGAACCTATTCGGACACCCAGCTCACACACAGCCGCCTCCCCGACAACGAGCAGATCTTTAATGCTCTCGACTACGCGTACCACCACTCGCCGGTTCCCGAGGACAAGCTGTCCGCGGAGGGCCGCGAGCTCATCCAGGACGTACGCGACATTATTAAGACCATGGGCGACATGGTCGAGACCAAGAATCGCGACGAGCTCATCCAGGAGACCGTGTTCAACAGCTACGGTGTCGACCTGAGCCACGCCCAGCAGTCGGGTGTGAACCCCATCGACAAGGCCGAGGCCCAGGCCGACCGCGACGAGGCTGGCAAGCACCTGCGTGTCCTCGCCACCCTGTTCCTCACGAACGGCGAGGTGCGCAAGCTCGTCAAGGACCTTGGTGTCGTTGGCCGCGACATGTTCGCGACCGGCGCCGTTAAGGCTGCCGATGCGGCTCGCCCCTCCACCGACCAGATGAACCAGGTCGACCAGCCCGCCGCTGACCGTACCTGGGTCGGGCCGGACGGCCAGACACTCGGCCCCAACGACTCGCCGACGCTCGCCATGAAGACTGCCGACGGCAGCCAGGTGCGCTACGACCCCAAGGATGCCCCAGGCCAGGCCCAGATCATCGGCCGGGACGGCAACACCCGTACCGCCGGCGAGGCGTACGGCCAGTACCAAGAGACCAAGGGCAACGTCATGCAGCAGGCCCGCCAGGCTGGCCAGCAGGCGATGCAGGGCGCCCGCGACACCCACCAGCAGGGCGGTGGTCTCGGCGCCGCTGCCCAGGCTGGCGCTCAGAACGCCTCCAACCAGCAGGGCCAGGGCAACCCCCTGATGCAGAACGTTCAGCAGCACGGCTCGGCCATCGACCGTGAGCGTGACCCGAACGCCTCGTACGGCACCCAGGCGCGCCAGATGGCTGCCGGTGCCCGCCAGCACGGCCAGAACGACCCGCAGATGCAGGACGCCCAGGACGCCGCCCACGGCCGCCTCCAGCAGGCCAAGGAGAAGATCCCCGAGCAGCACCGCCAGCGCATGGAGAACGCCGCCAACGAGGTCGAGCAGATCTTCCGCGACGAGTTCCCCAAGGAGCGCCGTGACCAGTTCGTCTACCGCCTCAAGAAGGTCCTCGTCGAGGTCCAGCAGCACAAGGACTACTACGAGGCCATGGACTGGCTCCTTACTTCCGTCGAGAAGTACAAGGGCTACGGCCTGCACGTTGCCGAGAAGGGAAACGCTGCGCGCCAGGACGCCCAGGCCGACCGCCACGCGACTGGCACTCTGGACAGCTTCATCACCCTCCTTGAGCGCTTCGCCAACGGCCAGAGCCTTACCCCCGTCCGCCCTGCTCTGGACCAGCTCTACACCGACACCATGAACGACCAGCAGCTCAAGGCATGGTGGAACGCCGTCGACGAGTACGTCCACGCCGTCCTCCTCGAGCCCGGATACGTTATGGACGACGACTGCAACACCCACGGTCGCCAGCTCCGTGACACTGGCCGCGAGTTCTTCGAGGGCCGCTACAAGGCCCACTGGGACAACCTCTGGGACGTCTTGACCTCGTGGCTCAAGTCCTTCCACGACGACCCGCTCAACCGCCAGTTCGGCGAGGACTGGAAGCGTCTCACCAAGGACGTCCTCTTCGACGGTGACGGCAAGCTCACCTTCAAGCCCCACCTGTGGAATGACATCCGCAAGGTCATCCTGCCTTCGCTTATCCGCAACATTGGCTACGTCCCTATCCCGCGTGCCGAGTACACCGACGACAAGCTTGACCTTGTTGTTGAGAACCTCATTCTTTCGGGCCCCAACCTGTTCCCGAACATCGTCACGCTCGAGAACCACAACTTCTTCCAGTTCGCCCCGTCGGGTAACATCCGCGACCGCAACCACAACAGGTTCAAGCTTGGTGTCCAGCAGATCCAGGCCGACATCCGTGACGTGCGCTTCGCCTTCAAGAAGAAGTCGGGCTTCCCCCGTCTCAAGGACAGCGGTATTGCCGATGTCGTCCTCGCGCGCCAGGGTATCAGCATCGAGGTCGAGCTCGAGACGGTCGAGGACCGCCCGGACACCATCTTTGTTGTCCGCCGCGTCAACACGACCGTCGACGAGCTTAGCTTCAAGCTCCGCGACACCAAGCATGACATGCTTTACAAGTTCATCAAGGGCCCTGCCACTGGTGTCATCAAGAAGGCTCTCGCCAAGGGCATTGAGCAGGGTATCCGCTCTGCCCTCGAGTACGTCGACGAGCAGCTCGTCGAGGTTCGCAACACGATCGACCAGTCCAAGGACCAGGACGAGGTCACGCGCAAGCAGGCGCTCCAGCAGCTCTACAAGCGCAAGAAGGCCGAGGCCGCCGAGGCCAAGGGCAAGGTCGACGAGCACAAGCCTAAGGGCGAGTTCAAGGTCGTCACCGACCGCGACGAGAGCCTGCTCCCCAACATGTCGCAGGACCCGTCCAAGTCGATTGCCAAGCGTCTCTGGAAGACTGAGGATGCTGCGCGTAGCGGCCGCTCCTGGCACTCGCCTGCGTTCTCCATCACCGGCGACTCGCACCACCCTGCCGTCAGCGGCACGCACCACCCCCACGCGGCTGGTGGCGCCACCCGCGGCACGGGCATGACCGGCGCTGCCGGGCAGCGCTTCGACGACCGGAGGGACGACGGCCGTGACCGCACCATTGGGGGTGGCGCCGTCGGCCGCGATGGCGACCGCTACGGTGACAACACCCGTGGCGACCGCTACACCGACTCCCGCCACGACGGCCGTGAGGGCCACGGTATGGGTGCCGCTGCTGGCGCCGCTGGTCTCGGCGGCGCTGCCGGCCTTGCCGCTGGCCACGCTACTGGTCGTCACCATGACCAGGACACGCGCCACACTGGCCAGCAGTACGACTCGCGGGATGAGCGTGGCCACACCGGCCTCGGCCACTCTGGCACCGGCCACACTGGCCACACCGGTATCGGCCAGACCGGCACCCACGGGCACACCGGCACTGGCGTCGGCCAGACCGGCCAGGCTGGCGGTGCCCAGGGCAGCAAGCAGGGCGTCGAGCAGGCCATGCAGGAGCTCCGCGCTACGGGAGCCACGGGCGCCAGCGACAACCAGCAGGGGCAGTACCAGCAGGGATCGCAGTACCAGCAGGGATCGCAGTACCAGCAGGGCGGCGGTGTTGGGCAGGCTGCCGGTGTCGGCGCCGGTGTCGGCGGCGTCGCTGGTGGTATTGGTCAGCAGGCCGCTGGCCAGCAGTACGCCGGCCAGGCCTCTGGTCAGCAGCTCGGCCAGCAGCAGGTCGGCCAGCAGTACGTGGGCCAGCAGAGCCAGCAGCAGCAGTATGCCACGCAGCCGGGCCAGCAGCAGCTCGGCGGCCAGCAGCAGTACTCGAACCAGCAGCAGGTGCCCGGCCAGCAGCAGGCGGGCCACACCGGCATCGCCGGCGCCACGGGCCAGCACTTGGGCAACCACCCGCAGCAACCTGCCGGCACGTACCACGGCGAGCGCATCCCCGACGACGGCCAGGTCGCGTCGCAGCACCTCGCCGGCGGCCAGACCCAGCAGGGCTACTCTGGCCAGCAGCTCACGGGCCAGCAGACCCAGCAGGGCCAGCCGCAGGAGCAGGAGAGCGGCGGCCTCATGGGCATGGCGCGCTCGGCCGTCAACGCGGTTACGGGCGGCGGCAACAACAACCAGGGCCAAGCAACGTCCGCGGGCGCGCCCGTCCAGCAGCAGCAGCAGCGCCCCATGTAATGTGACCCGTCGTTCTCACGATTCGATCTACGACACGAGGTCGGCCGTTAGTTAGTATTGTACACGTTCGTAAAGCTATTTTAGTTATGAAGCAGATGAAGTTTGCGGATTGGAGCAGTGGGTCGTGCTGTTGAGAGTGTGCATGAACTAATCACGGGGATCAGTGTTAGGAAGGCATCGAAGTCGACACTTAGCATTAGTGAATCGTTAATGCCACCTTGGTTCCAACAATACTGCAATGCATCTCCCCCTTAAGCTTTCTTCTGATGTCCATCTACGCGGACTACAACTTGGCCGCAGATTACAACTTAGCCTTAGGCATCTTCTTGCGCTCCGCATACACTTTGCGGACGATGTCCTTCACTTCACTCTTGATAATCTTGCCGTTGGCATTACGAGCTGCCGT
Organism: Cutaneotrichosporon dermatis; assembly: GCA_020011015.1. NCBI lineage: Eukaryota > Fungi > Basidiomycota > Tremellomycetes > Trichosporonales > Trichosporonaceae > Cutaneotrichosporon > Cutaneotrichosporon dermatis. The sequence continues at coordinate 2,215,150 of JAIGNX010000009.1, read as the reverse complement.
CAGCGGGGCGACTAGCGACTCTGGCTCGTCAACACTTACGCAGAGGCTCGTCGCACACAACGATGATGACAGGGCGAGCAGGGTATCGGATGAGATGGCTCGTCTTCTCCATGATACTCGCTTCGGTCGCGGTCGCACCAGGTGCGAGGGACACTGCGACGCCGACGAGCTCGCCGAGAATGTCGTCGGGCACGGGGACGGCTGCGACCTCAGCAATACGGTCATCCTGCGCGACGGCGTTCTCGACCTCGAGAGACGCGATCTGCCTGTCAGCCACTGCCCGTCTGGACAACTCACGTTCTCGCCACCGCGGATGATGATGTCCTTCTTACGGTCGGAGAGGTGGACGAACCCGTCCTTGTCGATCATGCCGACGTCGCCTGTGTCCATCCACCCATCGGCGTCAAGCACCTCGGCCGTCGCCTTGGGGTTGTTGACATAGCGCTTCATGACGTTGGGTCCGCGGGCAAGGATGAGGCCGACCTGGCCCGTGGGCAGCTCCTCCGCCTTGTTCTCGGGGTTGACGATCTTGACCTGTGCAATGGGGATGACGGGGCCAATAGAGGTTGGGCGCTCGACATAGTCCTGCCCAATGACGGTGCAGTGGGGCGCGTTGAGCTCGGTCATGCCCCAGCCGTGCGAGACGACGGCGCCGGGGAACCGTTTCGTCAGATCGCCGGCTAGACGCTTAGCGGGTGGGGCGCCGCCGTAGCCGACGGCGGTGAACTGGTGGTCCTTCGGCAGGAGGGGCGACTGGAGGATCGCCGTCGCGATGGCGGGAACGCTGTCATTAGCCCAGGTAAAGGCGTTTAGAGTGGCTGGACTCACCCGCCAATGCTGGTAATCTTCTCCTCGATGATCAGCTTGACCGCGTTGGCGACACTCCAGCGACGCTGGAACACCATCTTGCCGCCGCCGCGGATGGCGTTGACGAGGATCGAGAGACATCCAGTGGCGTGGAACATGGGCACGGAGAGGAGATTGACAGACTGCACCTGCGCCGCCTGCTCCGCAAGGGCGGCGAGGTCGGCAAGACTACCGCCGGCGCGGAGGATGGCGCGGACGAGGGCTTGCGTCAGTGTGCGGCAACAAGGAACAACTCACCGACTTGGCCCGAAAGCACGACGTGGAGCTGCGCGTACTGCGACGACAGGACGGCCTTGGGGTATCCGGTGGTTCTGGTGTCAGACAGGCTTGGGGTTCGCAGCTTACCCCGAGGTGAAGAAGATGATGCCGTCGCTGTCTGGTCCGAGACCCTCGAGCCCCTCGCCGTCGATCACACCTTGCACGAGCTTCGGGTCGGTCTTGGCGTCGCCAATCTCGCCGAGGTCGGCGCGGACGTCGGCGGGGAGGTGGGCGACCGACGACCAGCAGTAGACGGGGCCGACGTTCTTGGCCTTGAGCTCCTTGGTGAGCTTGCCGAGCTGGGCCGCCATCCCGACGTCGACAAGGACGAGCTTGGGCTCGGTGATCTTCAGGCAGTGGATCTGGGCGTCGTCGGTGCTTGGGTCAGCGGTTGTACAGATGCCAAGACGTACAGAGTGGCGTTGAGGAGGACAGGGACGGCACCAATGATCAGACAGGCGAGCCACGACACCACCCATCCGGTGTTGTTCGCGCCGCCGACCGCAACGCTGTCGTCGAGCTTGATGCCGAGGCTGCGCATCCACGCGCCATACCGGACAGCGCGGTCGTATACCTCCCCATAGGTGAGATGCTCGCGGGCGTCGAAGTCGGCCGGCTCCGGGATGGGGGACGACAGGAACTCCCTGTCCGCGAACTGCTTGAAGAACGGCGTGAGGTACTCGCGGAAGGTGTTGGGGTTCTGCCGTCAGCGAGGAGTCGAAGGGGAGTTACCTACGTGCTTCCAGATCTTGTGCTTGCGGCCGTCGACGATGCCCTCGATCACCTCGAAGGGCGAGCCGGGGGCGGTCAAGATCGCGTCGCCTGGGATCAGTACTGCACTTGCCACCGGATCACTTACACTCGGCGATGGTGCGTTTGGCCTTGGTCTCAGCCGCGGTGGGGACGACTGCCATGGACATTGTGCTGGGTTGGGTGGTCACTGGAGACGTGGATGATGAGCTTGTGTTCTTGAAGAGAGGTCAGCTCAATGCTGACATGAATGGCTGCACACAACGAGCTCGCTTGGTCGGCGGCCGTTCCTTGGTATTCGGCATCTGTATTAGCGCAGAGGCTCAAACGATGTGGCCATGGGTGGGCAGTCGCGCGAGGTATGCCAAGGTTGGGATGGCATGGCAATGAGGTCGACAAGCCGGCGGCCAACTCCGACGGGGCCCATTTCAGGTTCCCCCCTCAACGGTTATCAAAAGAAACCGGCGGCAAGCCTCCTCGGCCCCTCGGCGTTCATCGATCCCCAGAGTCCTCGACCAGTCTCGCTTCTTCAGCCGGAGCATGCATGCTGTTCTGAACTTCTCACTCTTCGTCTCCTTCTCCTCTCTCTTCTCCTCAGCCAAGCTAGTGCAGAAACAATGGGCAACCCAGGTGTCGGACACGAGTTCCCCCCAACCCCCGTGTCGTGGCTCAAGCGCGATGCGCTCCTCTTCGCCAACTCGATCGGCGCGACGTCGGACGAGCTGCACTTCCTCTACGTGAGTTGCAGCTCATCGTGGTGCCCATAGGCATTGTGTAATGGCTAACGTGGCAGGAGCTTCACCCCAAGTTCCAGATCTTCCCCACCTACCCCACTATCCTGCGTGAGTGTGTGACTGTGACTCGACTAGGAGACGCGCCGCACGCTCTCGCGCCGCCTCCCACGCTTTCGTTTTCCGTTCTTCGCTGACCTTGGTAGCCTTCAAGAAGACCACGCCCGAGGTCATCGACTTCTACGCGGCCAAGGAGGCCACCCCCGTCCCGGGCATCCCCAAGTTTGACGTGCGCCGGGTGCTCGATGGCCAGCGCCACCTCAAGTTCCTCAAGCCTCTCCCGCCCTCTTCGGAGGGCCGCTCATTCGAGCTCCGCCAAAAGGTCACAGGCGTGTGGGACAAGGGCAAGTCGGGCTCGGTGATGGACACGCAGTCCAACCTCGTCGACGCCAAGACCGGTGAGGTGTACACCGAGATCCACGGCTCGGCATTCTACGTCGGCCAGGGTAACTGGGGTGGCCCCAAGGGCCCCGCGACGGTCAACTACCCTCCTCCGGCCGGCAAGTCGCCGGACGCGACGTTCACCGACCAGACGTCCGAGGCGACGCCGATCCTCTACCGCCTCAATGGCGACTACAACCCGCTTCACATCGACCCCGAGCCGGGAAAGAAGATGGGCTTCGGCGGTGTCATCATCCACGGGCTGTACAGCTGGAACGCGACCGCGCACGGGCTACTCAAGGCGCTGGGTGCGAGCGACCCCGCCAACCTCAAGGAGTACCAGTGCCGCTTTGCTGCCCCCGTCAAGCCCGGAGACAAGCTTACCACGTCCGTTTGGCGCATGGGCAACCCCGACAGCAACGGCTTTGAGGAGGTCCGCTTTGAGGTCAAGAACCAGGCGGGCAAGGTTGTTCTGTCCAACGGCCGCGCGGTGATGAAGGTGGTGGCGAACGACAAGGCTAAGCTCTAGGCGAACGAGAAGTAACAACTTGGGGACCAATGGGATGCATCATCTGCAGTACTACCGCTCCAGATTCGCAGTGTTCTCCATCAGGCGTATCGAGTAAAACAGAAGCCGCACCGATAGTATCCGTCGGTGCGCGACATCCACACCCATTCTATCACACAGGGTTCTGCCGTCAGCGGCTAACGTCAACTCACTCACTGCCACAGTTCGAGCTGCGGGCTCCGTGGCAGGTCGGATAATGCGTTGGCGCGTACGGCATGGCGTTGGGAAGGAGGTTGATGAGGAGTGAACAAAAGGGAATGGGTGAGCGTTAAGTAGCATTGTGCTGATGGCAGGGGAGGCGAGAAGACTGGGTCTGCGAAGCCATCACAGCTGGCACGCGGAGTGATGGCGGCCGAGAAGATCAGAAGATCCAGCGGACGATAAACACATCAGTTCCTTATCCACACGGCTTCGTCAACAGACTGGACTAAAGGCCCATTGTCCCAGTACTCAGGCGATGTTACTATGAGGGCTAGTTGATGCATTTCGCTTCTGCTCCCAGGCAGCGCATTAAGCCAAGCTGGACTAACATCCTGCCTCCTTCGCACGCTTCGACTCACTCCCCAAAGCCATCACCCCAAGCCAGGGGCTCAAGGCAGAACCAGCAGTATCCCTCATACGGCCGGTAGCGTACACACCAGACTCGACGTCAGCCCAGCCCAAAGGGGAACATACAGCCAGCGTTCTGCTGCCATTCGTCACCGACGCAGAGTTGGAGGGGCATTGTCCTTGTTTATGGGGGTTCGATTTCGAGGTTGTGATAGACGAAAGTGAGACGCAAAGTTATTAAGGATGGTTTGAGAGAGGAGGGGGGGTGGGGGGGCTGTTCATGCTGTTGAGGTTTGGGATGTTCATGTTGCCTGCTCGATGCGAGTTGAGGAGGCGGGCCTGCTTATGACACTCGCTTGATCCTAGCCGCCCATCGTTCCTTATCTGCTGTTCCACCTCGCCCCGCCTCTGCGCTCTGCAACCATTGCGACATCCCATATTCCACACTCGCACTGACGCCATCAGATGGGCTCGGTGCGAAGCGTCTGTCGGGACACGCATCTGCCACATGTGATGGCATGGGTATTCTGCCTTTTATTCGAAGCTGCGCCTTGACATGCCTTCAACACGTTGCACCTTAGCACTTGCACCATCATCACGAGCTAATATCACTCTACATACTCAACAGCATCACCGCCCCTGCTGCGAACCCGAAGCCGACCCCTGCGACCCCGACCCCGACGCGTGCGAACCCGCCTGCCACCCCTGAACCGGCCACGGCGGCTGCTTGTACGATATAAGCACCGTGCTCTCCGAGACGGGGGTGACGTCGACCCACTGCGTCTTCCAGTTGAAGTCGGGCGGGAAGATGAACGTCACGAGGCAGTAGTGGCAGTACCTGTGCGCCGGGTCGTCGTTGACGTAGCAGTATCCTGGCGTCAGCAGTTTCCCAAGACGAGGGCGAAGAACGGAGGCGTACCGTTGACATTGCGGCCCCAGGCGTCGCCGCGGCAGCGGAAGTCTCCGGGGAACCAGGGCATAGTTGAACGAGTTTGTGAGAGGTATTGGGTGAGGGGGCGTGGTGCGGGAGGGTATGGAGAGATTGTGAAGAGGGAAGGAGGGAGGGAAGGCGAAGTTTTAACCCATTCTGCGCCATCACGAGGCGAAGGGTTAGAGGGAGCGAGGCTGAGGAAAGTGATGAGGAGCGTCCAGAAGAGCGTGCTTCGGCCATCAGTGATGGTGGTGAGCTTCGTGCCATGGACCAACTGGCGAGTCGCAACCGGTCATCAGATAGTGGAGTCTTACCGTTACAGTATGAGCGCTCTGCAAAGAAGTTGAGAGGAATAGCAGGGTGTATCGAGTTTCCAAAGCTGATACTGTAGACCATTCTGCCTCCGTCCCCATCATTGCAGACGGTTCGCATTTCGCCCAGAGTTCAAGGCTGACTGATGTCGTGCACTACTTATTCTACGTCTCGCAATGGAAGGTTGGTTCAGCTCCCATCCGCGGGGGATAATGGAGACTGTCCAAGTCTGCAAGGCAGCACTATGTGGCACGTGCCACAACCGAAACATCTCTGCTCCGTTCACAACACTACTCCACGCCACAGGCGTAATGAGAGAATAGATGTCTTACAGTATGCGAAACCAGGTCATCTGCGATACATCGGCATCGGCATCCTTCCAGAGGACTCGGGCAGTCGTGTTTAATGAGGCAAATAACCTCGGAGATCCACGCCTCAAACAACATGCCTCACTCCACTCATAATGGCTCAATCGACATCGGCACCGCAATATACACAAGCACCGCCGCGGCCACGGACGCACCCCCCTGCCGTCAACTTCGCCCGGGTGCTCGTAATGCTCAATGTTGCCACTGGAGAATAGCAAGACTCACGGCCCTGGTTGTTCTCCCACTCATCGCCTCCGCACGGCATGTTGTGTGATCAAGGGCGTTTGGACAGTTGCTATAGCTGGGAAGCAGTGCGGACAGATGCTGTCGTGGTTGATCGAGATACTTGGTGTTGAGCGGGTAAAGAACAAAGGTTAGTCGTGGACGAGAAGGGAGAACGCTCGCCTTTTATGCTGTCGATGAGAACAGTCTCCCTCGACCGCAAAGCGCGGCGCGCGTCAATATTCCACTTCACCCCATTGTTCTGCGTTCGCACATTCAGTCCTAAGGTCATTTGTGTCGGCACTTGGGTTGGCACGTGCCACCTGGAGGGTGTGCTCAGGTGCGTATGCTCTGGTGTGTGTATGACACGTACAACCTCATTCTGTCCAGGTGAATTCATTCAGACCTCTCAGTACATTACCGACTCCCTAGACTACTCGATAAAGACTATGGGACTCTGCCACCATTCACGAGTCGGCCTAAACGATGGAGTAGCCGCCGTCGACCGGCCACGTCGCGCCATTGACAAACGACGCGCCCTCGCTGCAGAGGAAGACGGCGACATCGGCGATCTCCTCGGATTGGCCGACACGCTTCATCGGTACAGGAGGGAGGTGGGCGGCGAGTTCGGGATAGACCTGGGCCTGAGTCATCTGTGGGTCAGTGTATGTGGACTGCTGAATCTGGGTGGGAGTCCAAGACAATGCGTCATGTACAGTACGCAAATGATGCGCAGACACCAGCCCACGCAATAGCCGAACGCACAGGAGTGTCAATGTATCCGGGCGCAATGTTGTTGACGCGGATGCCCTGGGCGCCGTAGTCGCAGCACGCAGCCTTGGCGAGACCGGCGACAGCATGCTTCGACGCAACGTACCCGGGGAGGCCGGCCACGCCGACAAGGCCGGCGATGGAGGAAATGCTGACAATGGCTCCGCGCTGCTGGCGGCGCTCGTCCTTGAGGCTGCCGTCAGCACGGAGCGCTTCTCGCCCTGCGTCACGACGAAGTCGCAAGGATCGGGAGTGCACCCCGTGTATTACTCCCAACCGTCACGAGACACGCTGTGCCAACCTCCCCATACCACATTGCACTCACCCGCCAAGCGGCTCCTGCTTGAGCATAGCCCCCGTCTCCTCCCTGAGGCAGTAGAACACGCCGTTCTGGTTCACGCCCACGACCTTGTCCCAGTCATCATCGCTAACATGCGCCGTGCGACCAGGCTTGCCCGAGATACCGGCGCAGTTGACCGCGTAGTCGAGGCGGCCGAACTTCTCGACTGTCGCGTCCACCATGCCCTTGACGGAGGCAGAGTCGGCGACGTTGCAAACGACGGCGAGGATCATGACGTCGTCATTGGCGTACTCCGCCTTGAAGGCGTCGAGCTTGTCCTCCTGCACGTCGGCGATGGTGAGGCGCGTCACGCCGGCGCGGATGAATGCGCGGGCCGTCGCCGCTCCGATCTGATGTCAGTGTCGTTGGGAATAGTCAATGGGGGGAAGGGGACGCACACCCGAGGCAGCGCCCGTGACGAGGGCGACACCGTTCATGGTGGGGACGAGCATGTTGTGGGAGTTGGGAAGGGGATGCGAGCTGGGGGAGAGTGTACGGTGCATGTGTGTCCAGCTCCCACTTGGTCTTATACTGTTGCGCAACAACAAGGTGGATGCAATCGGGCGCCGACACCACGAGCACCGGCGCGAGCTCGGCGCGTCGGGCCTGGGCGGCGCCCGTCTGCGTGAAATACACGCCCTCGCGTTCTTTCCAGAACGGCGAGGGCACGCATCCAGATCACTCTCCTAAGGTGATGATCAACTGATCTGGGGCAATGTACGCTCTTACACATGTACATGACGTTTCTGACGACCTCGCTCGGCGTATGGGTGCCGGCGGGCGCCAGTCTGCGTGCACCACTCGCCCGCGCGTACATCGCAGACGTCGAGAGCGTCCACATCCACATCACCCGCTAGAACATCGTCACCTGGTCGGGGGAAGTGTCCGTGCTTACACATGTACATTACGCTTCTGACCGCCCCGCTCCAACCACCACCTGCAGGCCCGTCGAGCCTCCACTCTGTAGGAATGGCCCCGCCTTACCCCACGCCCTAAGCCTCATAGCACTCGCACCCGCAATGGATGCATCGACCGTCGTTGCCCTTGCAGCAGTATCCTGGCCTCAGTAATATCCATGTGGGGCCTACTGTACTTACCTCCAGCGTTGACACCCGTTGAGTCGCCAGAGCAGAAATAGGATGGCATGTTTTGGATGGCAGTCGGCAGCCGAGATGCGGAAAGAAGAGGGGAGAAAGAGGGATCAGCAACAATAGACAAAGGGCCATACTTATACATTGACCAGCAACTGCTGATGGGGCTGGGAGTGGCGAGGAGAAGCAAGGCGATGAGGTGACCGAGAAGCAGCGTGCATGCCAGTCGCGGCCTCGAGGCATTGGGTGGCAAAGAAGCACGACTGATAGGAACCCACCGCGCACGCTCATCCTTCCCCTCACGGTCATCGCCAGTCAGTCCACTTCCTCCCACATGACCACAAGGAGCGAGAGCAATCGCGCTGTGGTCGCTCCGTATGCACAGACTCGCGACTCGTACTCTGCTCGCCATCGGATTGTTGTCCGTTCTCGCGGAATGACATTCCAAAGGGCAGCTTGTTCACGTGACCCAGGTGTGGAGGCCCCTTATCTTCTCGCGCTCGTTATAGGACTATTCATTGTCGTCGTATGCATTCTTCTTTATGCTATTTCCAGCGTCAAGGCCGCGTAAGCGACGAGATTGTTGCGGTCCTTAAGAGTCGTCCTACAGCCACTGTACATCAACAACCCCACTGCGCGCTTCTTCGTCGTCTTCGCCGACAGCCAACACTCCAGCACCTACCATGTCCTACTCAAAGTACATCATCGTGACCGGCGGGACGAGCGGCATCGGGAAGGAGGCAGCCAACGTCCTTGCCTCAGACCCGTCGGTCCATGTAACGATCACTGGAAGGGTTAGCCTCTCTTTCCCGGCTCGAGCTGACGCCAGACATCGCCAGGCGCTCTCCCTCCCAACATCGAGTTCGTGGCTTGCGACCTCATCGACCTGGAGGCTGTGCGCACGTTCTGCGCCAACTGGTCACGCCCTCTGTCTGCTCTCGTCCTCAATGCTGGGATCCAGGCGGCTGCGTACAGCACAGCAGACAGCGGCATCGAGCGCACATTCGCCATCAACCATTTGGGCAATGCGGCGATGTTCTTCGGCCTGAAGGACCACCTCACGCCCGACGGGCGCGTCATCGTCGTCTCCTCAGAGCTTCACAACTCTGAGAGCCGCAGCCGGGTGTCGAAACCGAGTTACACGACTGCTGCGGAGGTCGCGCGGCCAACGGCCCCCGCGATGCAAGCGGGCATGACGACATATGCCAACTCGAAGCTCGCAAACATTCTGTTCTCCTATGCGCTCTCAAGCCGCGCGGAGAGTGGGACGGGCGCCGGTTGGGCAGTGATCGCCATGACCCCCGGCTTCGTACCAGGAGGTGGGAGTCGGCTGGCCCGAGATCGCGGTATGCTTGGCGTCGTGGCCATGCCTATCGTCGGGGCCGTGTTGGGATTCATGGGCTATCTCGGGTACAGCACGGCGAATATTTCAACGGTCGCGCGTAGTGGGAGAGCGCTGGCCGAGCTTGTCACGGGCGAAGAGCACGAAGGGGAGAAAGGCACATATTATCAGATCGAAGTCAAGGCGCAGTCGAGCAAGCAAAGTTACGACGTGGCGTTGCAGGACGATCTCTGGGCCTGGACTGTCAATGAGCTTGGCATTGACGGAAAGTTGTAGGATAAGTGATCATGGCCGGTGGTCTTGTATGCAGTTTTGTTAATGGCCGTCGGCGAGCTGCGCGCCGCGCAAGGAATGCAAGGCGCGCCAAGACTAATGTTGTCCTAATCTAGCTAATCGGAGGCTGAGGTGAATAGAGATGAGGTGAGCAATAATTATGACGTCGACGGCAATCGAGTGTTGACTGCTCCGAAGCCGTGAAAGAGCCGGACGGCGGGCCGGCCATCGGTCTCGAGTGGCGTCGGCCATCGGTTTGACAAAGATAGGGGAGGAATCTAGCAGTCAACCTAGTCGCTAGTCGCTCGCCATTGAAATAATACCGGCCTCGTAGCTCTTAACTTTCATTCTTCCCACTCTTTCACACATCACATCCACACATCCACATACACAACGCCCTCATGTCCGGCAAAGAGTACATCATCCTCACCGGCGGCACCTCCGGCATCGGCCTCGAGGCCGCCAAGGCGCTCGCCGCGACCAAGCCCAACGCCCAAATCATCATTACCGGACGGGTACGTCTGCCTACGCGTGCACACAAACTGATAACAGTCTGAACCCCCCGAGCCCCTCCCGGCCAACGTCGAGTTGAAGAAGTTTGATCTCGGCAACCTTGACGAGGTCAACGCGTTCGTCGCGAGCTGGACGCACCCCGTCTCTGCCCTTCTCCTCAATGCCGGCCTCTCGACCGGCAAGTTCGAGTATATCGATGGCGTCGAGAAGGCGTTTGCCATCAACCACCTCGGCGGCGCTGCGCTCTTCTTCGGCCTCCACGCCAAGGGTCTCCTGACCCCAGATGCCAGGATCATCTTCACCTCGTCGGGCATGCACGACCCCAAGCTGCCCAACAACATGGGAGTGCCGAACTACAAGTCCGCCGCGGAGGTCGCGACGGGCGAGGATGCCAAGGCCAAGGGCAACACCAACATCCAGTACTCGAACACCAAGCTCGCCAACGTCCTTTTCTCGTATGCCATCAGCCGCCGCGCCGAGCAGAACGAAGCGACCAAGGGCTGGACCGTCATCGCCATGGACCCGGCCTTCATCCCCGGTAGCGGGTCCAAGTTCTTCCGCGACCAGGGTACACTGACCAACTGCGCGATGAGTCTCATATCGCACGTCCCCAGCCTCATCCAATGGGCTTCGGGTATCACCGTCTCGACGACGGCGCGCAGCGGAAAGGCCCTCGCCGAGCTCGCTACCGGCGACCGACACAAGGGCGAGAAGAACGTCTACTACCAGATCGAGAACGTCAAGGAGTCGAGCGAGCAGTCCCACGACGTCAAGATGCAGGACGACCTCTGGGACTGGACTGTGAAGAAGCTCGGCGCCAATGCCAAGCTCTAGTTGCCCTATGTATTGTAGCTCTCTCGATGTATTTGTTTCTTGTCGTTGTGTAGGCATGCCGTCGATGACCTTACATACGCTGCATCCACTCGGAAGCCAGGGCGTCTCGGGGCTGGCGGCAACATGGAATGGTCCGCCGGCAATGAACAGAGTAGTGGACCCAGCAGTTGGCGTTGTCGTTGCCGTTCTGTGCGTCCGGACAGCAGTGTCCGCAAACGGAACGCCGCATCCTTCGAACGGAACGCCGCCATCGCATATCATTTTACAGTGCAGCAGATAGAATTGGCTGCATTCCTGAAACGTTACGGCGCAAGCGGGCCGCCCGCCGTCCCAGTCCACCACATCGACACTCTAGGATGCAGGTATCGACCTACAGCCAGCATCAGGAAGCTCACAACATGCAGTGTACCAAGGCCATGCTTGTGCGCCTCGTTGCTGTCTTCTCCCCAAGTCAGTTCATCATCTGGCATAGGTGGCTATTTGCTTCCGCTAACGGTTGGAGGAACCAAATAAAGGATGGTGGCAGGCTCGTTGCTCTGCTTCCAGTGCCAATTCCAACGCGACTGTGCCACTCTGTACCGCAACTCGCGCAAGTTGGGCCAACGCACTGCACACAACCAGATATAGGACAGCTATGAGACATAGGTTTAAGCTTAAGACACGAGAGGGGCGCATGCAAACGATCTGCGACCGAAATTGATGATAACATACTGCAGTATCTGATTCTCCCAACACCCTCGTTCTACAACCTGCGATGCGAATACGACAACACCCCCGCTCCAACACGCAGTACAACGCTTCAGATTACCAGTTAATGACCTTCCTGTAGTACGATTCGCCGCTACGGCGCATCCTCTTGCCGAACTTGAGCATAATGAGGTAGGTGAGGTTCACGGCTGTGGCGATACACGCGGCCGAGATTGCAAAGTTTTCTACATGTCAGAAACGCTCCTCTGCGCGTTTTAATCTCACTGAATCCCCAAGTGAACGCCCATGACGAAATTACGAAGTTCCTCATCAGCGACATTCTAAGAGGCTTGGATGACTTACGAATCCGAAGGTGAGTGTGAGGCCCATGGCGATGATGGATTGCATGTAAGGGCCACAACGTTGGGTCTCAGCTTGAGGTCCGTGCTTGTTTTCCGGCTCGAAGCAGTGGTATGCGTCGAAGACGTAGGTGATAGACAAGAGCGTGGCCAGTGGGCCGGAGATTGTAAGGACAAACTCTCCAATGATGAAGACAAACGCGTTGGCTCCGTAGTAAGGCCCGAGCCCGATCATGAGGAGGCCAAACGGCGCAATGATCGTCGGCAAGATCATGAGCTTGAGCTTGTGCTCAGGCTCTGAAATTCCGTGGTTCTTCCGCGCTTGCCGAACGGTGAACCAGTCGACGACCATGCCACCGACGACGGCACCAGGGATGATCGCAATAAGGGGCGAGAGGAAAGTGAGGCCGACCATTTCAGGCTTGAAGTTGTACGGCTCGACCGAGAGGATGCCAGAGGACAGAGCGACCATGCAGTTGTAGAAGATCTGGTAGAGGCCAAAGATGAGTCCGCACCAGAAGACAATGGGGAGGGGCATGATAGCCAAGGGGTAGATAAAGCCTCGCCACATGAGGCCGAAAGCGTTTGGCGAGATGGTGAAAACGCGCCATGGGCGGGGTCCAGGCCAGGGCGAGACGATGCGGTCGTAGCTGTGCACCACATGCGCGTCATCACGGACAACACGCTCAGAAACAGATCCTGAGGACAACTTGTGGTCGTCGTCAGTGACCGGGGCAATGGACTGCCTCGTGACATTCTTGTCATCGCCGACTTGGTTGATGACCTGGTCCTCAGTGATGACGGCTGGGGCGATGTCGCGACGGAAGTTGGTCTCCTCCAGAAATACCATCAGGAAGATGGCAACGATCAGGATGGCACCGCCGGCGAAGTAGGGAGGGGCCTTCCAACCGAGACCGGAGTAGATGAAGCCGGAGAGGATGGGGGAGCCGAGGGCTCCACCGTAGGTCGCCGCCACATAGATGCCGAGAGGGAGACCACGCTCGTGGTAGAAGAACTGCGAGGTCAGCTGCTGTCAAGACTTATGCATACCGTATCGGTTAGGGAGAGCTCGGGGAGGACGAAAAGAGGGCTGCCAACGAATCCCAAGAAGACGTTGGCACCATACCACTCGCTGAGGGAGGTGATCCTGGTGACCCAGAATGGGTACGCCGCGCATCCAAGCATGGACAGAATGTAGACCGGCCGCTTCCCAATGGCGAGTGCCAAAGGCTGTGTAATCAATTGACAAAGACCCAGGCAGAGATAAGCGTATCCGACACCGGAGTTGAGGTCGGCGAGAGTGAGCCCGGTGGCTTCAGCCACAGGCTCGTAGATGGCGGCAAGGCTTCCTGTGCAGAAACAGAACACCACCGTGTAGCTTTGGGTCAGCAATTGCTTCCTCAGTTCAGTACTCACCAAACAATACAGCCAAGCTGGATGTTCTTGCGAGCGCGCGACCAGTTCAGAGGGTCCTCAGGGTCGGCGGAGGGCTCGGGCACCAACGTGAAGTTGTTGGCGGCTACGAGCTCGCCAGACTCGTCGAGGATGCGAGTCGTGCCGGGGACATCGAGGAGCGCGTGGACGTCAGTCATACAAGCTGGGACAAGGGGTGGGGGCTTGATGTGGTGCATCTCAACTGCGTGCCGTTATGTATCTTGACCGCGATGGTGATGGCACGCCCACCTGGGTGGGGGTGTCGCATAGAGGCGCTAAAGATCGGGTATCAAAGTCAGAGTAGGTGGATGGCCCTGGCCTGGATTGGAGCTGAATGTGGGCCAGATTCAGCGCAGAGCTCCAATCGCGCGCTTCCCCGGCTCAAGCAATCAATGTTGGCCCGTGGTCAGGTGCGTTTATCCATATTTGTCCCTTCGGTCCAGTGACCCAGCTCTTGCGCGGCAAGTGCCGCTGGGTTGTTGCAGGCTTCTACCTGCTATCTCTCATTCTCTTCGGCTGCCAGGGCAGTTGGTACGGGTGACTACTTTGTTCGGAAAGCAGGTATGTGGACGACTCTTGGCGAGGGACGCGACTCCTCCCTGCCTGGGGTGTGGAGGCTTTGTAGAGCGCCACAGATATCAACTATCCATACGCATAAATCAACGTCGGCTTTGGGAGTGCGACATTACCCGCGCTCTGTCGTCCAGCAGGTATTTGGCCTTGCTGCACACGGTTAGACATAGATAGGGAATGCGCGTTTGGATATATATGCTATCTGGCGTTCTACGCTATCTGGCATGTGCGCCACCAACCTGGTTCTTCGGCGCTTAACCTTCGGCGCTTAACATTCCCAGAGCTGATCGGGGATCGTTGCTCCAGCTCCAGTTACTCATCGGACTTGCCATGTACCTCTGCGTCCAGGGATCTAGTACGCTCAAGAGGGGCAACACGGAGGGGCCTGGGGCCTATGCAGAAGCATGTCGACAGGTAGGCTTAAAAGGTGGGCAGCAAGCGACAAAGTGGCTTGTGGGGCCATCTCTGCCTGGATAATCGGGTAATTATTCGGCGGTTGGATGACGTACCGTCGGCTAATACACTTCACTCCATGCTGTATGGTATACACGGCGACCTCCACAAGAGTACAAGATACGACAGTTGAGTATGTATTCTCGCATCTCACTTTGCCCGCTACTAACCCTTCTGGCTACTCTATCGATATGCCAACGCGCGTATTCAAGAACGGCCGCATCTTCACGTCCGCCAAGGACGATGATGAGCTGCACGAGGCCATGATCGTCAAAGACGGCAAAGTCTTGTTTGTCGGCTCCAACGCCGACGCCGAGAAGGAGGGTGGTGTGAGTCTTGACTCACCCTTGCAGCCTGGTATTAGCTGACGCCCCAGCCCGTTGTCGAAGCTGTTGACCTAGCTGGACGCGTCGTAGTCCCCGGGTTGCTGGACGGGCATGTCCACATGAACCAGTTCGGCTCGTTCCTCGGCCGTTTCGTGTGTCTCGAGAAATCGGTCGCCGAGATCCAGGAGCTAGTCCGCCAGAGGAAGAAGGAGCAGCCGGACGCCAAG
This sequence comes from Cutaneotrichosporon dermatis, assembly GCA_020011015.1. Lineage (NCBI taxonomy): Eukaryota > Fungi > Basidiomycota > Tremellomycetes > Trichosporonales > Trichosporonaceae > Cutaneotrichosporon > Cutaneotrichosporon dermatis. The sequence goes on along the minus strand of JAIGNX010000009.1, from coordinate 2,199,930 downwards.
TTCTTGCTCGGCGCCAGCTTCCAGTACGATGCCCTCGGCGTCCCGCCCACAAGGCAGCTTCTCGACGAGGTCGAGCCGGACACCCCAGTGTTCATCGACTGCATGGACCTGCATTCCTGCTGGACCAACACCGCTGGTCTCAAGGCTCTCGGCATCACGCGTGACACGCCCAACATGCAGGGCGGCGAGATCGTGCGTGACGAAAACGGCGACGCTACTGGGTGAGCTAGAGGCTTGCGCCCGTGCTGATATCAGCTATCTGAAGGAGAACGACTTCCATCACCGCGTCTGGCCCTACCTCTCCGAGAACACGACACTCGAGGAGCGCAAGGAGGGGCTCAAGCAGGCGTTTGAGGCATTTGTCTCCACAGGCGTGACTGGCGCAATCGACATGGCCATGATGGAGGACTCGCTCGAGGCACTCGAGGAGCTGTACGAGGACTACGGCAAGTGTCTGCCCATCAGGCTCAACTGCCATTGGTTCGTCAACTCGATGGGCACACCGGAAGACCATGCTAAGGCGGTGCACAAGGCCGCCGAGCACAGGGAGCGGCTCAAGGACAAGGCACCCTGGCTCAACATCGTCGGCATCAAGGTCATGTCTGACGGTGTCGTCGATGCTTGCGTGAGTGCCCAATGGCGTACAAAGCTGACACTCTTAGACTGCCTACATGAAGGACCCGTACCCCGGGGGCGAGAACCCTGATCCCATTTGGCCCAAAGACAACCTCATCAAGGTCTTCACCCTGGCCGACAGCCTCGGTCTCCAGATCGCCTGCCATGCCATTGGCGATGCGGCATCGGAGCAGGCTGTCGACGCTTTCGAGGCCGCTCACGAGGCAAACGGCGATAAGGAGAGGCGCCATCGCATCGAGCACCTCGAGTCGGTGACGCCCGAGACCATCAAACGGATGACCAAGTACGGCATCGTCGCCTCGATCCAGCCCCTGCACGCTGACCCAGTGTACATGAACAACTGGCGCAAGGTGCGTCGTGAATGGTTTGCGCACACTGACATCAGATCCTGAACTTCGACGAGCGTTGTGACCGCGCTTTCCCATGGAATGAGTTCCAGAAGGACGGCACGCTCATCTCGTTCGGCACAGACTCGCCCGTCTCACCGCACCACTGCTTCCCGAATCTGTACACGGCGACGACGCGCCGTTCAGCAGTCAACCCCAAGTACCCAGACGCTACCGACGAGCGTATTCTGGCTATGGAGCGCTTCTCCTTCCCCCTCGAGGTCAGCATCAGGCACTACACCTACGGAACAGCGTACTCCACGTTCTCTGAAGACAAGTATGGTTCTCTCGAGCCAGGAAAGAGTGCAGACTTCGCCATCATCTCCATCGACCCCTTCCGCGACGGTGTCAGCACGCTCCGCGAGGCGCAGAGCGCCGTTGACGAGACTTGGATCAATGGCGAGAAGCTCTGGCAGAAGAACAAGGCGTAAAGGGTTTTGGGTTTCTTATGTAGCATCTACTGTCTAAGTCTTACTACTGCCGTTGCTCAGTTCGTTACCCATTTAGCCTCACTGAACACAGCGGGCGTACGACACATCTCGCCGTCGGTGCACTGGCTGAAGAGGCCCAGCATAGCTCCGGTGAAGGGCGTCTCGAGTGGGGAATAGACGCCGCGGAAGATCAGGGTGGAGGCCACAGCGGTCAAGGGCTTGAGCTCGCCGCCGTCGCTACTGTACAGCAGGGTGTAGGACAGAGGCTCCGCTCGAATTGCCAAGGTAACCGGGCCAGAAGCGGGGAGCGGAGCAGAGATTTCCTGTCGGTCAGTCGTTGATTAAAGGCTTCTGCCTCACCTTGACCTTCACATCCTCGTCCTTCCACCGTGCGATGACCTCACGACTATCTCCCTTCTTACGGACGAGAATCGCAGCATACGAGTTGACGCCATAGTAAACCACCGTCCCGGCCTCCTCACACTCGTTATCTGGCTCGAACGTGAGTGTTGTTGACCACACTCCCGCGTAGTCCTTCTGCCTCCGGAAGAGGGCGCCTGGGCTGTCGACATTGTCCAGCGTCTGTGCGTTGCCCCACAGAGTAAGTGCTCCGGGTTTGAGAGAATGGCAGGGCTTGAGAGGCGTACGCAGGTGGTACCAGCCCAGATCGAGCTTGGCTGCGGTGTCAGTGGTGCTCAAATCGACGTAGCCAAGGGGCAACTCACGCTGAGCAAAGCTGTCCGCCCACTCCTTCTGCACACTGGCCGCAGGCAGATCAGCAGGGATGGACGTCGAAATGGCCTGGCCACCATTGATGATGGGCCAACCGTCCTTCCACTCAACCGGTGCGAGGAAGGTTTCACGGCCAAGCTGGGCGACTCCACCCTTCGGCGGCCTCGTCGCGAGCAGGACAGCCCACCACCGCCCATCGGGCCCCTCGACGAAGTCGGCATGGCCAGTGTTCTGAACCTCGGCTCCTTTGACACCGCCATTGAAGACCAGGGGATTGATACCATTCGGGGGCTCCTCGTACGGCCCCAGCGGCGACTTGGATCGAAGGACGACCTCAGTGTGCCCCTCATCGGTACCGCCTTCAGCAATGAAGAGGTAGTACATGCCGTCCTTCTTCAGAAGGTGCGGTCCCTCGTCGACGCCGCCCTGAACGCCTTTATGCCAGCTCAGGAGAACAGGAGGACACAGGCTATCCCCTGTCGCGAGGTCGATCTCGCATCCGTAGATCGCCAGCTTGGCCTCCTGCGGCGCGCGGGGACCAAGTGTCTTGCGAGCAGTGCAGAGGTAGACGCGCCCGTCGACGTCGAAGAGCAGATCTTGGTCGATGCCCATCATGTCGAAGAACACGGGATCGCTCCACGCCGTCTCGTCCCAGATATTGGTCGTGGAGACGTAGAAGCCGCGGGGAGGGGTGTGCTGACATCAGCCACAGGCCAAGCCTCTCATGCCGCTTCGAGCAGACAACTTACTGTCCCCTTCATCTCGTACACCACAGCAGTGGCGAGGTAGAAGGTATCATTGTGATACCTCAGTGTCGGTGCCCAGATGCCTCCGCCGGGGTTGACGTTTCGCAAGTCGAGCTGGGAGCGGCGGTTCAAGGCGTGCCCGATCATCGTCCAGTTCACGAGGTCGCGTGAGTGGTAGATGGGCACGCCGGGGAAGTACTCAAATGTAGAGTTGGCGAGGAAGTAGTCATCCCCGACTCTCACGATAGTGGGGTCCGGGCTGAAGCCCGTGATAATGGGGTTGGACGCCATGGCTGCTTATCGAGGCGGACAGAGGGAGAGGTGTATTGGGGACTGCTCGCGCGTACTTGGGGGCCGCTGCGAACGATGATGGGCAGAAGCCAACAGCTACCTACCCTTATATCGCTGACCACTGCCGATTCAAGGCATTCGTGTGTTGGCCGTCAGTCGAGGAGGACGGCGTCGAGTTTACGACGACTGCGCTCGACGATGCCGATCCGGGCCGCCGGACCGCGGATGTGCACGGTCAATTCTCGGATGAAAGCGACGAAGGTCACGTGCATCCTGGCTGAGCTCGCGACTGCTCTCCCCGCGGTATATCCTTTCCGCCACCTCCAGATCCTTTGACTCCACACTCTTGCCAATGCCTTCGTTTGTCCTGCTCACTCTTACGCCCCCGCCTCCGGACGAGGGGCTTCAATCGCGGAGTGTATCCGGTTGAGGGAGCCCGTGGACTCTCCACACAATCGACGATCGTCGGAAAGCCAACTGGGTGTGCCCGACATCGCTTACCACGGAATATCCATGCCCTCGCTACCCCGGGCTGGGCTCGACATCCTTGGCGAAGGGCTACGCGGGGCACCTGCACACCTGATCTCTCCGGGAACTCATCACGATCAGATATAAGATGATACTGGATCTCGTCTAGACAGACCATCCGACCAAGACCGCGCTCGACTTCAACCCGCTGAACCGCAACACTACGACCAATCTCACGCTCAAACAGCGCACTCAACATGGCTCTCCTCGACCAGAAGGTCCACGACGAGAAGGAGGTGTCCGCACACCTTGAAGGAGGCATCGACGACACCGTCAAGGCGATGGAGCACCACGAAGTCGCCGACACGGAGGCGAAGGCCTACGTCCGCGAAGGCCTTACGCTCACTAAGGAGCAGGACAAGAAGCTGTTCTGGCGCATCAACCGCCGCGTCCTTCCTTTCCTTATGCTGGCCTACTTCCTGCAGAGTATCGACAGTGAGTGCCACTGACTTAGCTTAGCTGACGTCCGCAGAGTCCGCCACGGGTATGGCCCTCATCATGGGATGGCAAGAGGACGTTGGCTCAAGCGGCAACGACATTTCGAACGTCACATCTCTGTTCTGGGCTGGTTTCATCTGTGCCGAACCGTTCTCGGCCCAGCTGGTCCGCCGTTTCCCCGTGGCCAAGCTCCTTGGGTCCGGTATCCTGACATGGAGTTTCATCAACGTCGGCCTTGCGTTCTGCAAGAAGGTTCCCGTGATCCTCGCTCTCCGCTTCATCCTTGGTGTGACTGAGTCGCTCGTCGGCCCGTCGCTTCTCACCCGTGAGTACCCGCGCATTCCAATTTTGAAGCAACTGGTTGACCTCAGTCACTGTCCAATGGTACAAGCGCTCTGAGCAGCCATTCACCAGCGCCTGCTGGCAAGTCATGGTCGGCATCAACGTCATCCACAACTCGCTCATCGCGTACGCGTTCTACCATGTCAAGTACGTCCGCGGCATGAACGGCTGGCAGTGGATGACGCTCTACATCGGCCTCCTCTCTTTCGTCTGCGGTGTCACCTTCCTCATCTTCGTGCCCGACTCCCCGACGCAGGCTCGCTGGGCCAGCGAAGAGGAGAAGACCCAGTTGGTCGAGCGTGTGCGCGAGAACAATCAGGGACTGAAGAACAAGGAGTTCAAGCGCGACCAGGCAATGGAGGCTTTCAAGGATCCCATGACTTACCTCTACTTCGCGCTGCCATGTGTCGAGACTCTCGTCGTCGGCGGTATCGGCGCCTTTGGCACCCTCCTCATCAACAAGGGCTTTGGCTTCACTGTTCTGCAAACGCAGCTGGTCAAGTAAGTCGATTATCCTTGAGTGGACTAACCGTCAGCATTCCCCAGGGCGTCTGGATTATCTGCACACAGGTGAGCAAAGCCCACCCGTAACTCTCTGACCGCCAGCTTCTCCTCCTCGCAGTCCTCATTCCCCGCACCGGACAGACTATCCTCTGTATCCTCGGCTTCATCGTTCCCAATGTCGTAGGCACTATCGTGCTGCTCACAGTCGCCCCCAGCTCCAAGACGCGCGCAGGCCTCCTCGTCTCCTACTACATCATGCAGTACGTCTCACTCTCACCTCTTAGGCTGACCGCAGGTTCTTCCAGGCGGTAAACCCTGCCCTCCTCCTCATGCTCCAGCGTAACTCCGCCGGTCAGACCAAGCGCTCGATCACCTACGCCGCTGCGTACATGGGGTAAGCCAACTCGGCTGAAATTGCGCTGACGAGCAGATGGGCCGCGGGCAACACTGTCGCGCCCCAGCTCTTCAGCTACAAGTGGGCGCCTCGGTACATCAACACACTGTACATCCACCTAGGCGTATACGGCCTCTTCGCCATTCTTGCCGTCGTTGCTCGCCAGATCCTTGCCAAGCGCAACAAGGTGAAGGAGGCGCAGCGCGGTGGACAGCGCCCCGACAACCTGCTGGCGTTCGACGACCTTACCGACATTCAGAACCCCGACTTCGTCTATATGTATTAAGCGATGGCACCGGGGAATCGGGCAATAAAGGTTCCGAGGCGAAGGCGAAGTGGGATTGCGTGCGAGGGAGAGTGGGTTTGTAGGGGATGGGCGGCGAAGGAACAACGAATGTGATAGCTCAGACGTGATGAATTTTTCTGTGCTCCTGCACTCTCCTCTGCACCACCGCCTCCGGCCAGATTGTTTCCGGCGATCTGTGGTCCTGCCACAATAGCGCGGGAATACCTCGTTCCTTTCACTCCCATTCGGCAGGGACATTGGCTAACGCCACGGTTCCCCAACGAGCTCACCCAGCCGGCAGTGCGAGAGCCCGGCCTTAACCTTCCGGGGGATTTCCGTGGGCTTTGTGCCATGTGACTGGCTTACCTTGGCCAGAATCTTGGTAGGATCTATCAGCTGTCTCTCGGGAACGAAGAGGAAATGGAACTCTACCAGAAGACTTTGTCCAAGCTCTTCCGGTGGTAGTACGAAACGGTCGCCATAGCCATCATTCCCTGTGATGTAGACTATCTATCGGATACTGACCTTGGGTTGCAGCCAAAGCTTTACCTTACAGAATGGGTTCAGCTTCGTGCGAGATTCGTCCACTTTAATCGTCAATGGTAACAAGAAGGACTAATAATGCGTTCTTTGCCACTGCTCGACACTGCCTCCCTACTGGCCGTTCTCTCGCCTTTGGAATTGATCGAAGGCGGACATGGGATCGCTGGTTACCCTCTGGAGTCTGATCTTCGTTCCACTTATTTTACTTGATAAATAATTCATTTACTTCACTTCTTTAAGGGTGGTACGAGTATTTTTTTAACCCATCACGGACGTCGATTGTCTAGACATCTAGGCTGACGTGGCGGACCCAGAAGGAGCTGCAGACGTGGACGTCTTGGTCTGGCCGTTGCCACAGTTGCCATTCTCGCTCCCGGCCCCCACACCATTGTTGCACTCGGTCGTGGTAATCTCGCCCTTGGGGACGGCGACACTCCCCGGGAGGGTGTACATAAGCGTTCCGAAGCCGAGCTGGTCGTAGCCGCCGCTCGTCTTCTCGTAGTCGCCGCCACCGCCCTCGGCACCAGTGCCATTCCGGCGGGTGATGTCGGCATAGCCCTGGACGTATGGGGCAGGCACACCGCGCTTGACGACATACTCGTTGTAGTACATCTCCCAAATCGGGCGGATGTTGCCTTTCGCCTCAGGGCCGCGCTTGTCCTCGCTGATGACAGTCTGGTTCCACTCGACCTGGCCCTTTGCGTTGATGGTGAGGTAGGGTGTGTACTGGACGTCATGGCCGAGGTTGTACTTTGTCACGTACTCTGCTCCCTTGAGGATAAGGTTGTCCTCGTAAGCCCACAGGTCTAGGCCTTGGTGGAGAGCAGCCTTGAGGAAGGGGCCCATCAGCGCAAAGTCGAGCATGGCGTGTGACTGGTCGCGGCCGGACTGGAGTCAGCATGCTCTTGTACAACTGACATACCTCCTGGACCTGTGCCGTACCGTCATCGTACACCTTCCAGAGCCAGTGGTGGATCGATCCCTGGCCGATGCCGTTGTAGAAGTAGTCGATGGCATAGTTGAAGATATCGCGGTTCTCGGCGACCACCCCAATGGCAAGGGCTGAGGCCATGTTCGCCTGGTCCCAGTTGGCCCAGTAGAATGTGTGGTTTCCGTTCACGTGGTTCTCAAGGAAGTCCTTGTTGTTCGGCCAGAAAACGTCGGTGAGGAGCGTAACTGCCGCAGAAAGATTCTCCGCGGTGAAGCCGGGATAGTCGCGGAGGAGCTCCACGCACTCGGCGTACTGGTAGCCGTAGATGCCGGCAGCGAGGAAGCGGTCCGGGGAGTGGCCCGCGATGGTCTTCATGGCCGACGACCACCCGTTCAGGATGGTCACGGCCCCATCGGCGTACCGGTCATCCCCGGTGATCTTCCACCGGATGGCATGCCTGTTATGAGCGGAGTGTCGGCAGGGGATGGCTTACTGGTAACAGGCCGCGAAGTCCGTCATGGCATGGGCGTAGTTCTCCTGGCATCCGGCATTGGCGCCGCGGCACAGATGGACCTCCGGCGCCGGTTTGTAGCCGACGTGCGACTTGGTGTTGTTCGTGAGCTTCTCAAAGCCGGTGACCCAGGGTTCGTGTCCGGCGTTGACGTGGTATTTGACGCGCTCGAGGTCCTCGGCGTTGTGGCTGAGGCCGGGGTGGACGAAAGGCTTGCCGTTCGCATTCCCGTTGCCCTTGCCGTTAGTCGGTGCGGCTGAAGCCAGTGAGGCGAGGGCTAGGACGACTGTGAGGGCGTGAAGCATCTTGGCGTCGATACTGTGCTTGACTGTTGATCCACTTGGACAGCTTGAGGTTGTGAGTCAGTGAGGGGGCGAAACTGTTGCTATTTATACACAACTTCATCCCCTCAAGACTTGCTCCTCCGTTGTAAGGTGCCAGTGATGGGCGAGCAATGCCTGTCCTGAGCACAGTGCCATCGGGTGCGTGCAATGCCTGTTCTGAGCACAGCACCGTCGGTCAGAACTCGGGAGAACAGTGTTCAGCGATGAACCCAACGGTGAGCAAGTCACCAGCCGCGCTCATCGAACCTTCGCAGTATATCCGAGTTAGCGTCTTTGTCAGACGTCACATGAGGGTCAGAAGAAAATCTCTGGAAGAGAGAATTGAGTGGATAGCGGAACAGTACGTGATGGGATGAGACGTGTTGGATGAGTGGACGGATGGAACGCATGGTGTGTTCGAAGCGTTCTGAAACTGTGGCATGACGCACAGACTCGGCCGAGATGGAACTGAAGCCAACGTGAGGCCCCTCACATGGTTCTTCTGGGGCCCGGCGTACAGGAGAGCGACGTGTGGCGCTCCGTTACTAGTGCCGGAACGCAATGGCCCGGCGATTGGGTAGTACTCACACTGACGGTGGAAATAGTATGGTAGATGGTGTATATGAGGAGTGCAAATGGGTTAGCCCGGCTCACGGTTCCTTGGTAATGGTACTGGATGTACCGTGGCGAAGATGAGACGTGGGGAGTTCCACAAGATTGGCAACGGATATACAGTACCCCGGCCAACTTGGGCAACCGCTGTGCTCGTCTCCTCGCCATACTAGCTTTGGTCCTCTCGTTCTTCCCGTTCACTGGCACCGCCGCCGTCCCTCGACGGCAATGCAGCGGGTGGATGTCGGCACATAGCATACGACGACGCGATGCGGAGACACATCGATACCAACTTCTGGCCCCACGACGAGTGGGCTAAAGTATAACACAGCGAATAACTCTTCGATCGAGGCCCACAGCCTTCTTGACCTTCTTCTCTACGCGTCTCATCACACGACCAGTATGCCCTCCAACACCCACCCGACTGCCAAGGATATCCTCACTGGGCTTCCAGCGAGCTTCCCGGACCTATACACCTTCAGCGACGTCGTGCGCATCCTCGAAGTCGCGAAGAAGTACAACAAGCCCGAGGTAAGCCGATGAACACGGCGCACACTGACAGGCAGGGCACCCCCATCACCCACGCTCCCGAGTACACCACCCCCGGTGGTCCCAACTCCTATGTCTGCACTCCCAGTGAGTTCTGCGCCTCCTTCAGTGCTGACTGGCAGTCGAGAGGGGATGGATCCAAGGCTTCTTCCCCGGCAGCCTCTGGCTTATCGCCGAGCGCGAGCGGTTACTCCCCGGCAGCCTGAGCGAGAAGGGCAGCAAGACGCCCACATACACCCTAGAGGAGACCGAGGCGCTGGCTCGCCGGTGGCAGGGCTCGTTCCGGCACCAGACGATGCCGGCTGAGAACCACGACCAGGGATTCCGCTTTCAGCCATGCTATGGCCGGTGAGCTCTACCAACCAGACGGTGCTGACGGCAGCGACTACGAGTTCTACCAGACGCCGGACTGCCGCGACGCACTGATTGAGGCCGCTGACTCGCTGGTAGACCGTTACGATCCCAAGGTGAGCTATGGCTTCAGTCGTGTCTTAGCTGATAGCAGATGCGGTGCATGCGTTCATGGGACTTCATGGTCCGCAGCAACCAGCCGAGGCGGGACGAGACGAATCTTGACGAGCACTTCCTCGTGATCGCAGACAATGCCGTGAGACCTGAGAGTGGAGTTGAGTCCTAACAAGCAGATGAACCTCGACCTCTTGTACCTCGCGACGCAGCTCACTGGCGATAAGAAGTACGCGGACATCGCCACGACGCAGGCCGAGCGTATGACCCAGACCCACATCCGGCCGGACGGGACGACGTACCACGTCGTCGACTTCGGCAGGGATGGCAGCAACCCGCAGGGCATGACTGCCCAAGGTAAGGCGTCTTGTGGTTCGCACGCTGACCGACAGGGTACGCCGACGACTCGTGCTGGGCCCGAGGCCAGGCGTGGATCATGTACGGCATCGCACAGTGCGCGCTACGCACCGCCCGCCCAGACTTTATCGCGACCGTGCGCCGGGTGTCCGACGTCTTCCTCGCCAACCTCCCCGAGTCGGGAGTGCCTCACTGGTGCGTCCTTAGTGGCAAGCCCCGCTGACGTGACAGGGACTTCAACGCGCCCAAGCCGTGCCCCTATGACGCATCGGCGGCCACCGTCGCTGCACGCGCGCTGCAGATGCTTTACATCCTCCTCCGCGACTCGGAGCCGGACGCTGCTGAGCAGTACCTCGCCGCCTCCTTGCGGCTCGTTCGCGACGTGCTGCGCGAGTGTGCCGCGCCCCCTGCCAAGCTGGACGCCGACGGAGTGAACTGGGGCGAGGGCGGGTGGGAGCCGATCCTCATGCACTCGACCATCGACGGCAACCCGTACAGCGCGGGAGCCAAGCTTGACCACGGCCTTGTGTGTGAGTCCGAGTCATCTGAGCTGCAGTGAGGTTATTGTGAGCTGACCCAGTTAGATGCCGACTATTACCTCCTCGAGTACGCGAACGAGGCTATCAAGCTGCAGCGGGATGAGAAGTGGCGCGCAGAGCGTCTTTAGTGTTGAGCGGGGATCTATTAGAGAATGCACTTTGAGTTCGTCACTGGAAGGAGAAGTGATGAATACGGGATGATATCGATGGCTTGGCTTGAGCTTGTCCCCCGGATTGAATGATAACGGCGGCATCGGCATTCTGGACCGGCAACCGGCCGCCGTGAAGAGTGCGGCTTTCGGCGGAATGATTAGTTGCAAGGCTTCTTCCCATCATCCATGGCGTCGCTGTAGTTAGTGTAGAGTCCAACTGAAACTCCGGCTGCGTCTCTGATTCATATGCGTACACGGCAAGCATTCACCACTGTCTGGGATGGGCTGCAACGGGCGCTCCATTCCATAGCCTCCGGAACTGAAAGCACCCTCGGGATGGCGCTATCTGCACCCAAGAGATGCAGTAGTGACCAGCACCAGCCGTATCAGCGGCCGCCGAGTGGGCTGGATATGTCGGGGGCCGGGGAAGCGAGAGCAAGCATGTTCTTGGATCTCGGAGGATGGGCTGATTCACCAAACTGAATGCCTTGGTAGTCGCCGTCACATGACGCCGATCGCGGCGATGACCGATCCAGAGCCCCGTCCACGACCACGTCAATAACCGGTCTTCTGAACTTTGTGGGCTTATGAACTCTTAGAAGCCCACATCAAGCCTCTCATCTTGCATTCATTACCAAGCTCTTGGCTCTTTGTCCAAGCGGCATCCCTACATACCCCTCACACACGAACACGCACACACGACGTACACGACAAGGAAATGACCATCGAACCCATCCCCGTCCGCGAGGAAGTCCCCGAACAGACGCAACCCGTCGCCGGCGTCTCTGACGAGGAGCGCGCCGCCCTGAGGGAGAAGTACCTCGCCGAACGTGACAAGCGCATCCGCGCCGAGGGCGCGCAGCAGTACAAGCCGCTCGACGGCATCCTCAAGCTTAGCGATGAGAAGGACCCGTACACCGACGTGAAGCCCCGCGCCCCGCTGAGTGACCACGTCGACTTCCTCTTCCTCGGCGGCGGCTTCTCCGCGCTCAGTGTGTGCGCTCGGCTCAAGGATGCCGGCTTTAACTCGATGCGTATTCTCGAGTCTGGCGGCGACTTCGGCGGCGTGTGGTACTGGAACCGCTTCCCTGGTGCCATGTGCGACACCGCGGCGATGGTCTACCTCCCCCTCCTGGAGGAGGTGGGCACCGTCCCCAGCGCGAAGTACGTCCGCGGACCCGAGATCCTCGCCCATGCACAGCGGATCGGCCGGCACTATGGGCTATACGAGCATGCGCTGTTCAGCACCCACCTGGAGACGCTTACGTGGGAGGAGGAGGGCAAGCGCTGGCGCGTCAAGACCCGTGAGGGCGACAGCTTCACGGCGACCCACGTCGCGATGGGCACCGGCCCACTCAACAAGCCCCACCTCCCCGGAGTTCCTGGGCTCGAGAAGTACAAGGGCACGGCGATGCATACCGCGCGATGGGACTTTGAGGCGACGGGCGGAGGATGGAACGGCGAGGTTATGGAGAAGCTCAAGGACAAGCGCGTCGGCATTATCGGCACTGGCGCGACGGCTGTCCAGTGCATCCCCGAGCTGGGACGGGACAGTGGCGAGCTGTTTGTGTTCCAGCGCACGCCGTCTGCTGTCGCCGTGCGAGGCAACCACAAGATCGACCCGGAGTGGTTCGCAACCCTCGACAAGGGGTGGCAGACGAAGTGGCTGAGCAACTTCTGCCAGCTCATGTCGACGGGCGTAGCTGAGGAGGACTACGTGCACGACGGGTGGACCGACAGCGTCAAGCGCATCACGCAGCGAATGGTCGCTGAGGCAACGAAGGCGGGCGTACCGCCGACCGAGCTGGGCTTCGCCGACTACCTCAAGGCTTACCACCTTTCCGATGACGAGTACACCACGGCCGTTCGCGCGCGCACCGACGAGGTCGTGAAGGATAAGAAGACAGCGGACGGTCTCAAGGCGTGGTACAGGCAGTACTGCAAGCGGCCGTGCTTCCACGACGACTACTGTACCTCAAGACGTTCAACCGCGAGACCGTCCATCTGGTGGATACGGACGGCAAGGGCGTCGAGCGGATCGACGAGACGGGCGTGTGGGCGAACGGCGAGCACTACGACCTGGACGTGTTGATCTACGCGACTGGCTTCGAGTTCTCGTCCTCGTACACGTTCCGCTCCGGCCTCGAGGTGTATGGCCGGAACGGCAAGACGCTCTCGGACGCCTGGGCCGACGGCATGAAGTCGTACCAGGGCATGCACATTCGCGACTTCCCCAACCTCTTCATCATCGGCTTCCTGCAGGGCGCGTCGCTGGTGTCGAACGTAACGTCCAACTACACGGATGCTGGATACACTCTTGCGGCAATCCTGAAGAAGGAGGCGGACCTCGGCGCCAGGACCATCGAGACGTCGGCCACCGCGCAGGACGACTGGGTCAAGCTCATCCTCTCGTCCACCAACAAGATCACGGGTGGGCCAGAGTGCACGCCCGGATACTACAACAACGAGGGCCATGAGGAGGGCATCAAGGAGCGCCTCAACGGTGGACGATACCCGCACGGCTCGCACAAGTTCTTCGAGTACATCGAGGACTGGCGGACGAACGGCAAGTTTGAGGGGCTGGAGTTTGACGGCAAATCGGTGGCTGTGGCCGCATAACGGGGGAGAGTTGTGTGGACTGGGGCGTGTAGAGTTGTATAAGATAAGCAGAACAACAAGTAAGAAGCATTGTGCAAGTAATGAATATCGGAACTATGCATCACATGTGGCGGTACAATTGCTTTTCGCTGCAACACAGGAACAGCTTTTACAATGGGAAAGACGAGAAATCAAACTCGAGGCCAAGGTCTGTCCACTGGAAGGTCTCGAGGCCAGCCACGTCGCCGACATTAAGCTCCTCCTCGCAATTCGGAGCTGATGGCAATGGTGAGAGATCTAGACCTGCGCGTTAGCCATCATCCTGAGTGTGGTCTCACCAAATGCGTGGGCGGCAGCGGTAAAGCCAAGCACCAGCTCCGAGCAGATAGGCCACGTATCCTCATGCCGGCCGAGGATGTCGATAAGCATGCGGAACAACGTTCGGGACTCGCGCCGCTGCATTTCCCCAGCCTCATGGGTGAGAACGAGTAACTGGCCTACAACGACCAGGCGGCGAAGTTGTGGCCACGACGGGTTGAGGTGGTTGGCTGCCGCGAGGTCGACGTAGGTGTATAGGATCTGGGAGATGGAGCGCCCTATTGCTGCGTACCCGATCGTCTTGGTGGTGTTGGACTTGAGGAGTGGGAGATAGAGGAGGATACGGAGCCTGGCGTCAGTGACGGCATGGTGGTGGAGAGACATACCAGCTGTAGCGGAACTCGGCCCAGCCGACATCGCGCTGGTTCTCCGAACCTGTGACGCGTAGACGCCGTAGGTCAGGCGCCCAAAGGCTCTCGGTGGCTGTCGCGTACTCGAGCGTTGTCACGTCTACTGATGGGTCGGTGTAGTCGGAGAGGAACTTGGCGGTGAAGTATGAGCAGCGTATCAGGGCGCGCGACAGTGTCAACGTCACAGGCGGCGTTGGATCGACTGTGCTTTCACCAAGCGGGATGCATGGAACGAGGTCTGTCAGGGACGCGCAGAATCTGGAGTCAGTTGTCAACAGTGGCACAACTTACAGGTCGGAGTAGAAGAAGTTGGAGTAGAGCAAGCCGACTTGTTCCTGTACGTCGTACATCGATGCTGTGAATTGTTGGTTGAGGCCCAGTTCGCGGATCTGCCATGCCATGCTGTTCATGATCGCCTTGGTCTCTGCTGGCCCACCGATTCCGAGGGTGAAGCTGTTGAGGCAGAACAGAGCACCTGCCAGCTGGTCAGCTACGGTCCAGGCTTCTACCGTAGGGCGACCTACGCAAGGCGGACAGCGACGGCCGTCCCCATCTCTTGAGCGCATCACACGCCAAGTGGAAGTACGTGATATCCTCCCGTGATACTCCCGAGGAGAGCGATGTGCCATTGTTGATATCCGCCCGTATCTGGGCAAACCTGGCGAGACAAAGCACCGCATACACGATCGCGGTCTGGTCTTCACTCAGCGAGTGTGGGAGGGCACGGTGCCGGGCGTAGAGACCGAGATAGTAGCCAGTGTCAAGGAGCTTGAGGCGCTCCGTTGGACCGACTTCGGGCGAGGTCATGAAGTAGTCCACCAGCCCGTCTTCGTAGGTGTACAGCTCTGGTGGCGGAGGGAGTGGTGTCCCTTGTGCTCCGGAGAGGCGTGTGTCGATCTTGAACACGAGTTGAGCGAGCGGAATGTCTGTGATCAGTTACAGCCGAGGCCGGGTCATACTCTTATTAGTGCACCAGTTGCACAGTGCGTCCTCAACCTCGTCTAGTGGTGAGGTGTGTGTTCGCAGGAAGCTGGCTGGCGACTGGTTGGGCTCTGAGGCGAACAGTTCGGGCGATGTTGGGGCGGGAGAGATTCGGCCAATGTCGACTGGCGGGCGAGGCACAGCACTCATCGAAGGGAGGCTGAGAGACGTGGAGCTCAGAATATCGGGGACGGGATCGGGGACGGACTCCGACATGCTTGCTGGGGCTGGCGGTGGCGACGACCCAAGGTGCAAGTCGTCACCCTGGGCTTCTGGGACACTGTCGAGCTGCTGGTCGTCGTCGTCCTTTCCTCCCTCCGCATTCTCGTTTTCGACGAGTTGGGCGAGCTCGACCAACTTGGAGGAAATGGGTCTGCCGTCAACACCTGCTCGATCCTCTGACCTCAGCAACTCACCGTTGGGGGCGCGCCTTAAGCCGCACGAAACAGCTAGCACCAGCGCCGGACTCGATACACGCCTGGCACGGCGGTGGCCCCGAGCACCGAACTCGTCGCGCTCGACACCCTTCACAAGCCTTGCTCCGCCGCTGCCTTGGTGCGTCGGGATTCCGCCGCCGAGCAACAGGGGTGCGGGGCTCAGGCTCGGGCTCCGCCGTGCCCTTACTTGATGAGGGTTCCCCTGGCGTCGACGAGAGCGGCGAGGCCGTGACCTGGGAGGGGGAGCGGGGCCCGGCGCGGGGTGTGGTGGTTGATCGGCGGCGCGCGGGGCTCATTGTGGAGAAGTGTGTGATAGCGATGGAGGAGGGAGATGGGAGATGCAGATGAGTACGAGTGGTGAGGGGTGAACCGAGTCCGGGGTATATCCGTCGTATTGCCTCGAGCCGCCGCTCGGACGTGGCCGAGGTTGTACGCGGGACTGAGCTTCGTGCAGACAAGCTCGCGCTCGCTCGTCGCTCATAGTGCACTCAATCACCCATAGACCTTCTGCTCCAGCTTCTCCCAGCTTGAACACCTGCGAGCGCAGACTCATTTGTCAACGATGCGGGCAGTGTGGTGATGGGTTGAGTGCGGAATTAGCTCCTCCAAAGAGGCGTCTTGGTGAGTAGCTCCTGTCCTGCGTGCTCTCATGGTGCATACAATACCAGGGCCCCCTTCAGAGTCAGTTATCACTTCGGCTTGCCATTGCTCACGCATGCTTCAAACTTGGTGGCTATCATAACGATGGTGTACTCACGAATATTCTCATCTGGAATGAACACCCGGCCACCTCCGTCGATCTGATGCCGACAGATCCCAAAGTCATCTCGGCAAGCCGAGCCGGTCGAAGAGATGGGCATCCATCGAGCGCTCTCACCCCCACAACTCGACATCGCCCACTCTCTTACATCCATTCTCAACGCAACGACTGACCAAAATGGGCCTCACAACAGTCACCCGTCCCAACCCAGTAGTATGGCAGATCACGCTGTCTCAGCCGCCCGACAACCGTATGACGCCGGACGCGCTGCTCGAGATGATGGGCCGCTTCGACCAGATCGAGGCCGAGTGGCGCGAGGGCAACAAGGGCAAGGAGCCCAAGGACTGGACCGGCGGCGCGCTGGTCATCACGGGCGGCGGGCCCAAGTTCTTCTCGAACGGGCTGGACCCGGAGACTACCAAGAACCCCGACTTCACCAGCGGTGGGTGACTACCCGGCCAACTCTCCTGACACCAGGCATTTTTGAGCCGTTCAAGAACCGCCTGCTCACGTTCCCGCTCATCACCATCGCCGCGATCAACGGACATGGTACGTGCCGTGTGCAATGACCTCCGCTGACAGCAGCGTTCGCCGGCGGGTGCATGATGGCGCTCTGTTGCGATAAGCGGATCATGACGGGCGGCCGGGGCCTGCTGAGTCTCAACGAGGTGTGTCACTACGGTAGACACGGACTAACTCCAGAACGTCATCGGCATCCCACTAGGGGCTAGCGGCGCCGAGCTGTGCAAGATGAAGCTCCCGGCATCCTCCCTGACGTCCGTCGCCCTCGGCGACCGGTTCACGCAGCAGCAGGCACTGGCAGCGGGCATCATTCACGAGATCGTCGATGTATCCAAGGGGCCCCAGGCGCTGCTGGAGCGTGCTATCGAGATCGGGGTTGCCGAGGCGCCCAAGACATCGTGGGGAGTTTGGGGCGTCATCAAGGAGCAGATGTATCGCTCGATCATCGCCGCCAGCGCGATTCCGAGGGCGCCGCGCTCCGCCGAGATCGATGAGCTGTTCTGGGCAAGGGTAAAGAGGCAGGAGATGGATGTGCGTGTCAAGGGCAAGCTGTAGTTCTCCAGTCCGTTGTTTCCACGCTATGCATCGAGTTTGTACTCCTATCTCCCATTGTTGTGGCCGCTGCAGGTGTTGGGGAGGGAGGTTGTCGGCCCACGCCGAACGCCGATGCCGACTCACCGGGTAAAGCGATCGCGTCTTGCCGGAAATGGCCGATTTCTGGGCTTCGAGGACACGTTCCGCCCCAAATGTCGACAAGTAGTTGAACACTTCACAGTTGATCTCAACGTTACTGCTCTCGCACAATCGCATCCTTGGACGACCACGTGTAGACCCGAAAACGAAATGATCACTTCAGCACTCCGCACGCCCGCCGTCGCCGCCGCCGGCCGCCTGTCCACTGTGACTCGTCACTTGTCGACCACCACGGCGGTCCAGCGCGACGTCAAGCGCTTGACGGTCTTCGGCGCGGGCAGCATGGGAAGCGGTATTGCCCAGGTCGCGTCGACTGCGGGTATCAAGGTCACGATGACGGATGTCAAGGAGGAGGCTCTGCAGTGAGTGCGATGCGCCGGTTGTCCCGAAGTGGGCATGACAGCTCTTGCCTTCCGTGGCCAAGAGGGCATGAGAATGGATTTGAAGCCTGGTGGTGCTGACACCGAACAGGAAGGGCATGGAGGTTATCAAGAAGTCTCTCGCCCGTGTGGCGAAGAAGCAGAGCCCCGACGACATCGACGGCTTCGTCAACCGTGCGCTTGCCAACATCGAGACCACTACCGACGGGTATGTTGTTCGCCCGCTTGCCGTCATTGCAGGCATGCCTCTAGGAAGCAATGCATGAGCTGACAGGCAGAGAGAAGGCTGTTGCAGACGTCGACCTCGTCATCGAGGCTGTTGTGGAGAAGCTGCAGCTCAAGCAGGACCTGTTCGCTCGTCTCGACAAGGCTGCCAGGTGAGTGACGGTGTTGTGGGGACTCGCACAAGGGTGAAATGGAGGACTACCGGAAGAGTCTGAAACGCCCCACTGCCTGGGCGTGGAGCAGCTCTGTTGTACGCTACTGACTGCAGACCTGACACCGTCTTCGCCTCCAACACCTCCTCCCTTCTCGTGCAGGACATTGCCAAGACCTGCTCTCCCGAGCGTCGCGCCAGGTTCGGCGGCCTGCACTTCTTCAACCCCGTTCCGGTGATGAAGCTCGTCGAGGTCGTCCGCACGCCCGAGATCTCGGAGGACGCGTACGCCCTGCTCCTCCGCTTCTGCGAGCAGATCGGCAAGGTCTCCGTCAAAGCCAAGGATGTGCCCGGCTTCATTGTCAACCGTCTCCTCGTGCCCTACAAGCGTATGTCGACCTGGCTGAGCTATGCTGACGAAAGTTGAGGCTGTGCGTATGCTTGAGCGCGGAGATGCGTCGGCCGAGGACATCGACACGGCGATGAAGCTTGGTGCCGGATATCGTGAGTTGATGGAGCTCTGCAGCTGTGGCAATCGCTAACGTTCAGCCATGGGTCCATTTGAGCTCTTCGACTACGTCGGCAACGGTAGGGCCCAGTCGCTTGTCGGTAGATCACTGACACGCAGACGTCACCGAGTTCATCTCGCAGGGATGGGTCGAGTACGCCGACCGCGGACTGCTGCCGCGCGAGCTCACCGCCCCCGTGCCCCTCCTCACCAAGATGGTCGCCGAGGGAAAGCTCGGCCGCAAGTCTGGCGCCGGGTTCTACGACGTGAGTTGGAGGAACTACTTCGGAACTGACAGCAGTACTCGGACGCGTCGAAGCCGAAGAAGGGATAGTTTGCTGGGGCCAGGTTTAGACGATGCAGACTTGATAGAGATCAGCGGATGCTAGAAATCCAGCAGCTCTGTCAATGCAGTTGGCATTAGAGCTGCAACCTGCCGTGTATATACCCTTGGTTGTCGCAACTCGACCCGACGACAACGGTCTTCATGGGAGGGTGTTTGTGTCAACATCGGCGTTCTCCGCGAAGACCGGACACGGGCCGAGGCACTTCACCGACCCGAAGATTAGCCGCCTGGTGAACAAAGTCCTCTTGGCTCCGCCGCGTCGTCCCGCTTGCCCTCTCTTTCTGTGCATTCCAACTGGTTGCTCGCTTGCGATCGTACAATTTACTGGAATCGGGCGCCGTATGCAGACGTAGAGTGCAGATTCGGCCCCGCGTCACCGTCCCGACCACCACCACGGCTAGCAGGTGCCAAGTAACTTCGGAGACATGCCGACCTCCACTTTACTCGAGCCGCACAACTTTGCCGCACTCCATATGACTCCATATGTCCAGCTATGTAAACTTTCTCCCTCTCTCTTCACCTCTCGCCTATGTCTCCCTTGCCACTAGACTACGCATGAACGAGCCAGTATACGACAGCTCCGCCGAGAAGAGGATGGGCGCGGGCGAGCTCGACGCGCCCAGTCTACCACAGCCGGCCGCACCACCTCCCCAGCCTGCCCCACCAACCGCGTCGACTCCCGCAGGACACCCACTCTCATCCCCTCCTTCGCCCTCGTCGACCCAGCTGCCCGCCTCTGACCCGGAGGCACCCGTAGAGGAACTCGACGCGTATCACCACCACTCGTATATCTTCAAACGGTTGCGGCGCGCCGTGCCACCACCATCAGAGAGGCGGCAACAGATCATCACGTGAGTAAAGCGTTCATGAAGGCTAGACCTTGGGCTAATGGCAGCGCGGCGCTATGCATGTCGATGGTGCTGTGTGGATGGAACGACGGCTCGGTTGGACCTCTGATTCCTAGCCTGCAGGAGTACTATGGTGTGAGTAGGCCTACCGGACAGATGGTAGCCATGTAGCTCGAGATTGGGGATACCGCGCTCACACCAGATCAACTACCTCATCATGTCGCTTCTCTTCATCATGATGTTCGTTGGCACATTCATCTCGGGCCTGACGAATGTGTGGCTCACGGACCGGCTCGGCTTCGGCCTTGTACGTCCTCTCAACCCTTCCATCACTGACATCAGGTCACGCCCCTTGCAGCCCTCGCCACCGCCGTTGCCTACCTGCTTGCCGGAACTGGAGGACCGTACCCTCTCTTCCTCGTCGGATATGTCTTTAACGGCTTCGGCATGGGTATCCAAGTACGTATCCTCAGCTGCTCGATCCTTCTGACTAAGCTGACGCCAGGACGCGCAAGTGAACAACCTCGTCACCCGCCTCCCGAACGCGAGCATGAAGATGTCCATCGTCCAGGCCTGTTTCTCGCTGGGCGGTACTGTCGCGCCCTTCATCTCCACCGCCTTCGCGCAGCACGTGAAAGCGGCGTACCGGTACTTCTTCGTGGCAATGGGTGTGGCTCTCTTGACTGTTGTCATGATGCTTTTGGCATTCGAGGGCAAGACGGAGGAGCAGTTGACGTCCTTGCTGCCTCAAGATAGTGACAAGGTCAAAGAGAAGGAGAAGGCCAATGATGCGGAGATGGCAGCGGCGACCCAGGCTCCAGTCCCCGCGGCGACGGGCGAGGTGATGGAGAAGGTGCACTCTCACAGCCACGACCCGACGCTCGTGCCCAACGAGGCCGCCCCTCTACCCCCCGCCGACGCTGAGATCCTCTATGCCCCGGACTCAAGTGGGACCAAGATGCTGCGTATCTTCTCCACGCCATCCGTGTACGCGTTGATCATCTGGGCTTTCCTCTACGTGCGTGACCCATCTGAAGTTACACTGACATCAGGTCGGAGTCGAAGTATCCATCTCCGGGTGGCTTACGACTTTCCTCATCCGCGAGCGAGGCGGTTCCGCCGCCTCAGGATACGCCGTCACAGGCTTCTGGGGTGGCATGACGGTGGGCCGCATCGCTCTCATCCCCGTGACCAAGATCATCGGCTATCAGTTCTCAATCTATCTCTAGTGCGTCCTGATTCATCTTCACATTACACCAATGCCTTTGCTGACGGCAGCGCGGCTATCGCCCTGGCCCTCGAGTTCGTCATCTGGTTCACGCACTCGCTCGTCGGCAACGGCGTGTGCTACGCTTTCGTCGGCTTCTTCCTCGGCCCGATCTACCCCAACGCGCTCATGGTCGTCAGCGAGGTGCTCGACGACGACCTGCGTGGCGGTGTCATGGGCATCATGGGCAGCTTGGGAGGTGCAGGCGCTGCTGCCATCCCCTTCATGACGGGCGGTATCTCGGACAAGGTGAGTGCTCGCATGGTATGGTGTTGGGGGGCAGGGCTGACCGCAGCACGGCATCTGGACCATCCAGCCGATTGCGGTGGGAATGATCTCGGCGTTCACTGCGATCTGGGCGTTCGTACCCCGCAAACGGATCACGTCGCGGTACAAGCCCAAGCGCAGGGTGATTGGGTGATATGGACATTTGTTACAGTGTAGAAAACGTAGAACAATACACATACGGCTTGGTGCTGCAAAAATGATGCATGCACTGTTTAATGGGAAGCTTCGCGTTGCGGGAGCCGCGGGCTAGATCTCAAGCAAGAGCACTCAACGCTCGACTTCAGTTTCAGTAACCCATCACTTGATCGTCGAGTTACCCCTTTCGCCGGCAATCGATCTGCCCACTGCGAACATGCATCTTTTCATTCATACACTGCGTCTAGTCCAGTCTACCAGGTCTTCGTGACGTCCTCGGCAAAGCCCACAATTCCCTCGAACTTCACCACCTCGTCGCCAGTGTCGAACGTCCCCACCCAGGTCCCGAAGCACTGGTCGGTGCGGCTCTTGACCTGCTCCGTGTCGACCTTGGATGCCTTGTTGTAGAACGGCGTAAGTGTCGCCTCCAACCCGCCGCCGCTGACGCGCCACGGCCCCATCCAGTCCTCCGTGTCGTACGTCCACGTCAACTTGTCGCTGATCTTGTACACCTTGGTGCCGAGCAGGAACGAGTTCTCGGTCGACCCCGTCCCGTCCGTCCACTTATCTCCCACCTGGAGGCCCATGACGCGCCCGTCGGCGAGCTTGCCAGACCCGGCGCCCCAGTTCCAGTGCACGTTGGAGGGCCAGCGGCCGCGCCCGTGGTCGAGCATCGCCCACCCCTCGATCTGGTGCACCTCGTTGCCGAGGGTAAGTGTGCCGGTGGCCGGGCGGGAGATGTCCTTGAGAGTGTACTGGAAGAGCGTCTCGGACCAGGGCACGACCACCGCGAGGCGCTCGTGGCCTTCAGGCTTGGCGGCGAAGACATCGAAGCTTGCGCCGGGGACGGACGCACGGATCCTCGTCCCACCCTCCACCTGTTCGACGTCGACCGCCAGCTCTCCCTTGTCGTCGGAGACGCGGGCTGACGCCGGCCCGTCCTCGACATTGGGCGGGAGGGTGATGCAGCCACACTTGCCGATCGTCGCGTACGAGATCACGGGCTTGTTTGTCGCGCGGTCGAAGATCCACACGCTGGCCGGGGCGAAGTAGTCGATATCGGCGATCGAGAACGCGAGGATGTGGGTCGGCGTGAGCACACACCAGTACTCCCACCGCCTGTTCCGGCCGTTGAGGACGCGCCCGTCGATGCCGGAGGTGTCGACGATCGGCTGGCGCGCCCAGCCGTGCGAGGCGCGGTCGAACAGCCCGTCGGGCGTCGTGAGCTTGACGGGCGCGGTGAGTTCGGTTTCAGTCGGCATGGCGTGTTCGAAGGGGTGTTCGATCTCGGTGTAACTCAGTGTTCTGAGGCTCTTGAAGACTGAGACGAGGAGCTGGCCGCGGGCGAGTGATTTTCTGGAAGGGCCCCCATCTGCTGCTCCCAGAAAAGCCTCAAGTGTTGTTGGTTCTCTCTCGCCAGTCGGCAGGATTGCCGTGGAATGACAAGTTCGGCCATCTCCGAGGTGCCCACTTTTATCTGACAAGCCGGCGTCGATTAACCCCCGATATCCGCAGCCTCCCCCACTCCGTCCGAGCTGATGTTTCCTACGGACCGTGTCCTACGGCGTTTGCTCTCCCATGCGCCATGAGCCTGTGGCCTGTGGCCGGATCTACTAATACTAAGCGCTTAACGAGTCCCTGTCACAATCTGCATACGACGGATGGAGTCGGTAGACGACGGTCCAAGTTCTGTATACGATGAGGCAGATGACGAATTCTTCGAGAACACTGCCATCTTGGGAAGAAACAACTGTGTTTCTGGGGCGTTCGGCCGATCAACGTCCCGTGCGGCATTTGGGAAGTCGTCCGTCGCGATCGCAAGCGATTGCCGGGTGCCGAGTGAAGATCTTGGCGCTGCCAAGACTCTATGTTTGGAAGAGGGCGTGCCGCGGCGAGAAGCCTTCCAACTCCCTCGTATCGACTGCAGCACAGCGATAATTTGTGGATTTCCACTCGCTGCGGAAAATATCGAGGCTCAACTTGAATGATCCGGTATGCCTCAGCAGCTCTGGACAGAGAGAAATGGGCACCGATGCCGTCAGCTTTGCTCGTGTGATCACCTCGCGCGACCGCGACCCTGCCGTGATCGAGCTCTCCAGAGTCCAGAGCGCGACTTCTGCAGTGTCAGTGAGGGGCCGGCTCGCTCCTGAGGGCCAATGGAGCTGCCGTCCGGGGATGCGTCGGCGAGCTCGGCGCGCCTCACCAATCAGCAGGTGGGGAATGTGGATGTGGAGAAAGTGGGGGAGGGCGGGTCACCGGACGAGGAGCGCGGAGCACCTCCATGGCGGCGCTAGTCTGTCGATTACTCGGTCCGTTCCTCTCCGTCCTCTCCTCTCTGTGATCCTTCCCTCTTCCCCGCTCTACCTGGCTTCGTTCTCTCTCGCCAGCTCCGCCTGGGACGACCCATGGGCCCCGACACCTCGTTCGCACCTCCTCTGCTGGCCCACGCACCGACCACGGACCACGCTGTGGGCGGCGAGCCTTGGGCCTAACGCTTAGAACTCGAGAGCTAATTCATCCACAGCGACTGACCCGCTGATCTGCTGACCGTTGACCCGCGGCCGTCCATGCCCACATTTGCGTCAATTCGGACAGCAGCGACTAGGAACGGGAGTCTGCGCTCGAGGTTCATCCTTCTGTGGCTCGAGATCCTGGTCGGCGTGAAGAGCGAGTGGCGGATGGGGAGATCTCTCTGCCGGCCGACTCCGATGGAGGATGGCGGTTGGGTTGGAACCAAAATGTTTTGGTACAGAAGCGTAGTTGCATAAGATGCTAAGGAAGTTGTCTGAGATTTTCTGACGTTGGTTTCTCTGAAGACAAACAGCTCCTTCTGACAACTACCAGCAGCAATGCCGACAAGTTACTATAACGGCA
Organism: Cutaneotrichosporon dermatis; assembly: GCA_020011015.1. Classification (NCBI taxonomy): domain Eukaryota; kingdom Fungi; phylum Basidiomycota; class Tremellomycetes; order Trichosporonales; family Trichosporonaceae; genus Cutaneotrichosporon; species Cutaneotrichosporon dermatis. The sequence continues at coordinate 2,175,493 of JAIGNX010000009.1, read as the reverse complement.
TCCCGAACAACACCCACCCAACGTAAGTTTGATAGATCAGCCTGCCACAAACTACTGCTAACTCTGCAGATGGTGGAAGGACCCGGGACTGCGCAGAAATGCCCTCTGGGTCTCCCTCAGTGCGCTGATGTACGGCGTCAAAGGCTTCGACTCGGGCATGCTTAACTCTGCCCAGGCTGTGCCCAGCGTGAGTGCCCTGCACGCCTCACTCCCCTTCTCCCGACACAGCCGCTGACAGCAGTTTTACAACACGTTTCCCGAGCTCAAATCCAACTCGACGCTCCTCGGCACTACCACTGCCGTCATGTACCTCCCCGGCCTGTTCTTGCCGTTCCTCGGCGCCTGGCTCGCGGATAAGGTTGGCCGCAAGATCCCGCTCATCATCGCTATCATCGGTGCTATCGTCACGCCCATCATCCAGGCAACATCGAAGAATCTCGCACAGCTCATCGTCGGCCGCTTCCTCATGGGCTGCGCGTCGAGTGTAGGGGCTGTCTCAGGCCTTGCCATGTGCGCCGAGCTCTCTCAGTGAGTCTCACCGCTCTCCCTTCCTCCCTTTGTTCGCCCTAACAGTAGCCCCCGCTTCCGTGCCCAGGCCATGTCCCTCCAGTTGTCAATGTACTACATCGGCAACATCCTGTGCTCGTCGGTGGCGTACGGAACTATCAACCACATGATCGGCTCCGAGTGGTCATGGCGCCTCCCCTTCCTCCTCCAGCTTGTTCTGCCATGCCTCTGCCTCCCGCTCGCCGTCTTCATCCCCCAGTCTCCGCGCTGGCTGATCTCGAAGGGGAGGGAGGACGAGGCGCGCAAGATCCTCGCCAACCTCCACGCCAACGGCGCCGAGGACGACCCGCTCGTCGACATGGAGATGACCGAGGTCACCAACGCCATCGAGCTCGAGCGCACCACCAACGTCGGCTGGAGTTCGCTGCTCAAGACCAAGGGCAACCGCTGGCGCATGTTCATCACCGTCCACTCGGCCGCCGGCGCGCAGCTCAACGGTATCGGCATCATCGCGTACTACCTCGTCCCGATGCTCAAGGTCGTCGGCATCACCGACTCGCGCAAGCAGAGCCAGCTGATCATCGCGATGGGTGTCATGAACCTGTTTGTCAACACCGCCGCGACGTATGTCGTTGACAGGGCTGGCCGGCGACCGATGTGGATCTCGTCGACTCTGATGATGCTCATCTGCCTCTCGACTATCACTGGGCTCTCTGCGTCGTTCCAGAACAACCCGAGCCCCGTGATCGGCAACGCGACGGTGGCGTTCATCTTCCTCTTCTACGTGTGAGTGCGCATAGGGAATCGTGTGAGCTCCGCTGACATGCAGCGGCTTCGACATCGGATGGATGCCCCTCGGCACGCCGTACACCACCGAGATCCTCCCCTATGGCATCCGCGCCAAGGGCATCGCCATCTCCACGATCTCGACATACGCCGCCCTCTGCATCAACACCTGGGTCAACCCCATCGCCATGGCCGCCATCTCCTGGAAGTACTACTTCGTGTACATCGGCATGTGCGTCTACCTCTTCGCAGTCACCTGGTTCTTCTTCCCCGAGACCAAGGGGCGGACGCTGGAGGAGGTCGCCTATGTGTTCGGCGACGTCGAGGAGGGCGCGCTGGCCGTCAACCACGATGCCGAGAAGGTTGCGGGGATGGCTGAAGCTGGGGACCGCAAGCCGGACGAGGCTGTGCCCACTTTGAGCAGGTAGAGTTGGCTGCGGTGTTTAGTGGCAGGGGGGTTTGGGTATGCGGAATGCAGTATGAAAGCCGATACTCGGCGTAACTGGGAGTATAATGGCTTCCGCTGAGCATGCATTCGATGAACCACTGCTGCGTATCGCTTTGGGCTGGCTGCAGGACTTGCCACACCGAGCTTTACCTCGGTACCCATCGTAGGTGACGAGTCACAGCTCGGTACTGACATCAGCAGACTGTTTTTGTTTCGCCTCGGCAAAAAGCTTGGCGTCTGCATCGGCGCACTTGTCGCTATTCAGGACGCAAAGTAGATCATTTCGGCATCACCTCCAACCACAGCTCATGACTCCGTCCCGCCGCCGCCACTCGTTCCGCGGCGCCGCGCCACCACCTGGCCTGGAATTCAAAAGGAGCTCGTACCACCGACGGGGCGGTCCGTGATCGCCGCCATACTTCGACCCGCTCACGTCATAGCCGGTGTGCTTGTGCGCCCCCATTCCATCGTCCACATCAACTTCGGATTGCGCATTGCTGCACTCCCCTTCTCATCATCTCCGCTCGCTCGCTCACTACTCCCTCAGCTCCGTACCCACGCAGCCAGGCCTCCGTCGACTCTAACCGTTCTCTACACAATCCGAACGGCCGGCCCGTCATCCCACGCTCTCTGATCTCGTCGCAACTCCTTTGCTCGCTACGCTTCTCCGCTGCTCTCTCCTGCTAGCTCGGCCCCTACCGGCGCCTTCTCCACTCATTCCGCTCAGACTTGAACCAGCATTCCGCTTCAACATCCATTCGACCCGCAGCACCCCCGATGTCCCTGTCCGACGCCGCGACGGCGGCCCATTCCGCCAACACGGCGCTAATCGCTACCGTCGCCCAAGAGGCCTCCACATTCCTCTTCTCCAGCATCAACACTCTCTTGAATCTCGTCCACCTCGCTCTCGCTTTCATACACCAAGACGCGCCCACCAAACTCACTGATACCCTCACCCACCTGGCCCGAGAAGCCTTCACCTGGCCTTTCGGCTTGTTTAACACGCTCCACTGGCACATCATCAATAATGCCGTCGGCTTCACGCCTCTCGGCATTGCGCGCTACCTCGCCCCCCTCGCGCTCATGTATGCGCAATGCTACCTCCTCCTGGAGCCCGGCACGCGGTATACCCGCCTCGCCCTCGGCGCAGCCTGCCTCGCCGGCATGTGGACCGCCTGGACCAGCACCCGTTTCACCAGTAAGTCACCCTACACTCTTTCGACCATGCAACTCATGCAGGCGAAGACCCGTGGTACAACGCGTGGAACCATGTCATCACGATGCCCTACGTCCAGTTCATGGTCAAGGTACTCGAGTTCTCCTTCCTCCGCGGCCCGATTCGCGATCCTCGGAATCGGCCACGCCCACTAGCCGCGTACGACCTGATGATCAATTCCCGCATGATCGGGCTCGGGAACGTCGGCCTCGATGTGTCCCCGGGCATCTCCAATGCGAAAGTGCCCCCGAGCTATATCGAGCGGCACTTGCAGTCGTGCATTGGACCGCGTCCCAAGACACGCCTAGGTTCTGTGGCGCGGCACTTGGCCTACAGTGCCCTCAGCTACACGGCGATCGACTTTGCCTTCTCGTTCATGCGGCGCATGGACCCGGTCTTCCGGCAACCGTATGGCGGCACCGGCGTCGTCATGGCGCTCGCCAGCCGCTCCTTCACACTCTTCCCCGGTACACCTCTCGCCCTGCCGGTCCCCAAAACCGCCATCATCGTGTTCGTCGAAGCGGCGATCGGCGCGGCTGTATGGATGATCTTTGAGGGCATCTACCATGCTATTGCCGCCTTCCACGTCGCACTCGGATGGCCGATCGAAGCCTGGGACCCGAACATGTTCGGCTCGCCGTGGCGCGCAGACTCCCTCATCGACCTGTGGGGAAAGCGGTGGCACCAGACGTTCCGGCACATGTTCATCGTCGCGTCCACCGTCGTGCTCCGCGCCCTCCGCCTCCCGGTAAACGGGCACTCGCTGTTCTTCGCCACATTCTTCTTCTCGGGTGCGATCCACGCCGTCTCGGAGATGGCTATGGATCCCGTCGGCTCGCCGGGGCACTTGATGATCTTCTTCCTGCTGGCGGGCGCAGGGTGCGCCGCCGAAGTGACGTTTAAGCGCTTGACGGGAAAGAAGGTGAGAGGAGGGTGGGGACAGCTGTGGACGTGGACTTACATGGCCGTCACTGGGCGGATCGTGACATTCGCATGGATGGATTCCGGGTACGGAGGATGTCATATCCTGCCGCCTGGACCGGGGGACCGGATTGCCGCGGGGGTTCTCAAGCATGTCCTGAGAGTTGATTAGCTTTGTGCAACAGATGCATATGATATAGGTTCAGTGGCATCTTTGTTCGCCTGGTGTTCGCAAGGCTAGGTCCTGCTCCGTCTGGCCTATATCACTTTGCACCCCAGTCCTTGGACGGCCAGGAGGCAGCATTCCGAGGCCCAGGACACGTTCTGCACCCTTAGTACCATCTCTTGCCTACTTATATCATCAATTCCCCACAACGCCACCACACAGGAGATGCAGAGTAGTATGTATGCTGTTCTGTGTTCTAATGTACAGGCATGAAGCCGATTGATGTGATGCCTTTTGATAAATGTGATGGCTGAGTCAAGTTGATGACTTCGCTGTTGTTTCTCCATTCCACCTCCCTTTCTCCTACACACACGCCGACTACACCGAGTTCGAGTTGTCGGCGCACGACCACGGGCTGCCGCCGCCGGGCTGCGCGATGATGGTCATGACAGCGCCGTAGGTGCCCGCTCCGGTGATGAACAGGCCGATGCAGACAACACACACCGCCCACAACGCGTTAACCTTCTTCCACATCGACAGCTGGCCCCATGTCCGGCCCTTGACGTTGTCGTGGAGCCACATCACGCCGAAAGGCGTGACGCACAAAGTGGGAGCGATGAGGGCGCCGACGAGAGAGATGATGCTGTTGAGAATGGGGATGGCCGAGCCGATGATGTACGCGATGGTGGTACACGCAAAGCTGGCGAGGAGCCAGGTCACCCAGTGGGTAGGGCTGTTGGACGTGAGGTGCTTGGACCCGCGGAGGAGGCGGACGAAGATGAACTTGGCCGGGATGTGGATCCAGAGAATGACCGAGAAGAAGAGGCCGGGGATCGAGAGTCCATAGCAGATCTTCTTCATGATGTGGCCCGCCGAGCCGAGCGAGGGCTGCGACACGTACTGTCCGCAGTACCAGTAGACGATGGAGCCGATGATGATGTAGACAAGCGTGACGAACGTCTGGTTGATGAGCATCGCGCGGTGGTAGAGGCGGGGCTCGCGCATCTCAGAGATGATGCCGAAGTAGGTCGGCGTGCCGGCGGCCGCGAAGAGGATGGTCGCAACAGCCGAGATGCCGCCGGCGAAGTCGGTGGTAGCGAAGATCTTGAAGTCCTTGTCCCACGGGCCCTCCTGCGGCGCATCGTTCGGGCGGTCCTGCACGCCGACGGCGATGGTCATGACGAGCACTGCGGGTTAGCTTTGCCGCGAGTGTGGGTTGGCAACCTCATTCCGGAAGACCCGTGGAGGACGTGCATACAGGCACCGGCCTGATTCATTCCACGGCCGGAACCACCGCCGTGGCGCACAGATGAGGAATGCGTCCTGTTTGTGCGCGACAAACCAAAATGACAGCCGAGTACTCACCAGCACTGAGAATGGAGAAGAACGCGGGCCAGGCGAGCCAGGTAACCTTGCCGAGAGTACGGACGGACGCGAAACCGAACGAGACGACGAAAACGACGACCATCCACACGGCCGTGCAGGTCGCGTGTGTCGACACGGCGTTAAACGCGGTCGTGACGCCGACCATGCCGGAGGCAGAGAAGAAGAGCATGCCTGGGGTGAGTTCGTGTCGAAGAGGTGCAGAGCGGCTTCGATCAAGCCCAAAATGAATAGTCCCAGGCTGGGCAGAAGTGTGATGTAGGGTGCCTAGTAAGCCCAGCGTGCATCGTCCACCGACTTGACGGGATGACTCGACAGCCGCAGTACAACCACAGCACCCAAATAACGGCCCTACTCACAGATGCACACGGCGAGGGTGAAGAACTCCTCTCCCCAGCGACCAGCAAGAATGCGCCCAACATCAGCGAGCGAGTAGCACTCGCGGTGGTTGAGCTTGAAGCTGCCGAGCACGAACGCGGACCAGGTGACGATGAGCTCGATGACGACAATCAGGATGATACCGGGCACGATGCCGACGGCCTGGAAGACGAAGGGGATGGAGAGGACGCCGAGGCCGAACGCGCTCTTGATCATGAGGACCGTCGCGCCGATCCAGCCGACCTGATTGGGGTAAGCGCGTTTTCAGCTGCGGACGGAGAGAGGGAGGCGGAGACAACTCACGTTACGGTAGTCGGGGCCGCCCTGGTCGAGCTCGCCGAAGACGGCGTCGTGCCGCCTGTCATTGTCGAGCGCCTTAGAGGCCGGGTGGACGGCGTAGCTGTCCCCACTGCCGGGGGAGCCGGGGCGGGGCATGCCGAGGGCGACTTTTTCAGAAGCGCCCATCGTTCATGGACACGTGAGGGGGGAAGGAGCGTTGAGAAGGGGAGGGGAGGAGGAGGGGCGAAGGAGCGTGAGGAGGTCGACGAGGAGATGTTGACCGAGCGGCGATGTGGAGAAGCGATGGACAAGTGAGCAATGGAGATGGAGATGGAGTAAGCCAGTCTGGAGATCAGGACGTGTAATTTGGTCTTCTCCACTCTCAGGCGAGCGCTTTCGAGTCGGCCGTGGTCGGGTAAGGGCTTTGCCCGCAGGCACGCGTGTTCTCTAGCAGTTGCTGCTGCTGCTTGCTTGAGTCAGCCTGCCTAGAGTTTGCCTCGTCGCAAGGATCTTACCATGAGCTGAGGGCCGAAAATCGACAACAAGGGCTAAGGTCCGCCATGATCCGCTGCTCGTACGCCCATCACATCAGCCGGACCACGAGGGCTAGGGTCCGCCGCCACCCTACAAGCTTCAGATTCCCCTGGCCCACGCTCGCCTACGTCGCCAACTGCTTGTCTCCCGCAGTCTTTGAGCGCTCGTCTCGTTTAGATCTCCAGGTTCGGCAGGCTTGGATCCTCGGCGCCTAGTCTCTCGGCGTGGGCCAAGTGGGGGCAGTGGGGTGAGTGGGGATGCGGGGATTGAGTAGGGGTCAGAAAAAAAGTTTGGCTTTCGGCGAAGGCGTTCGGAAGAATTGGGATTTTTTGCCGGCGGAACTCGGCGGGAATGGGGCCCGCGAGTGCTAGGCGCCCAGTTGGCCGCTCACCATGGAGAGTATGCACGATGCATGTGTCGGGAGCGAGGTTCGGAGTGGAGTGCGGGGTAAGATGTAGATTCGCAGTGCATGGCTAGTGCGAGATGGCTTGAAGGTTGGTGGTGTCTGAACAGAGATAAGATAAGTGAGCGCTGGATCCGCGGCATGAGCTTTGGACATGTGGACGGGGCAGGCTGGACATGTGATCATCAGGAAACACGGCGGTTCAGTCGAGCTCGAGCCGCCGCGACAGCCATGTGAGACGATACATGTACATTCATATTGCGCTAGTCGACTTCAACTCATCTGGCTCCTTTGATCACTACGTTGCAAGCCAACCTTCTGAGCCTAACTGCATGGCCAGTGCTTCCATACTGGCCCCACGATGCCCAGGCACCTCCACACGAGCGCTTACCACACCACGGGCAGCTCGACGATGCCGACATCTCTGTCGAGCGGCGAGTACTTGATCTCCTCGATAGGTACAGCCGGGCGGAGGTCCGGCAGGCGCCGGTACAGCGTCGCTACTGTCAGCCTCCACCGTTCTCACCTCGCTACAATGCCCAACTCACAGAAAACAGCCGTCAGCTCAGCCTTGGCAAGGTGCTCGGCGATGCAGCGATGTGGCCCAAACCCAAATCCAAGGGGGTCATTAGGACCCCACTTGCGGTGGATGTCAAACGTGTCCGGGTCCGGGAAGACGTCCGCGTCGCGGTTAGCCGAGTAGTTGGACGCGATGATGCCCTCGCCGGCCTTGATCGTCTTGCCGCCCAGTTCGATGTCGTAGACCGCCGTGCGCTTGATGGCCATGGCCGAGGCGGTGTGGTAGCGGCACAGCTCTTCGACGAAGTTGCGCGCGAGCGTCGGGTCGGCCTTGAGCTCGGCGAGCTGGTCCGGGTGCTGGGCCAGTGTCGCGACTCCCTGTCGTCAACTCTGGGCCACGCACCCGAGATGTGTGGGTGGGAGAGACTTACGAGGGCGATCATGTTCACCATAGTCGCGTTACCAGCCACGAGGAGGAGGAAGGCGATCTGCACAGCATCGGCCTTGTCGAGGTGTCCCGGCTTGACCTGCTCCACCACAAGGCGGGAGATAAGGTCGTCCTTGGGATGGACGAGGCGCTCGTCCACCAGGTTGGAGAGGTAGGTCATCAGGCCCTGGGCGGCGGTGGAGGCTGCACGGGCTGTACTGCTGCCATTCGTACGGATGGCGTTCTGCTGGGTGAGGAATTCGAGGTCCTTGAATGGCACTCCGAGGATCGTGTAGATGACCTGCATGTGAGCTTGGCTCCAGTTCAGGCTGAGCTTGGGGGTCAAGTGGACGTACGTAGGAGGGAACTGGGACAGCAAACTCGTTCACGAGGTCGATGGGACCGTGAGGACCACCCTTGGCAATCATGGTGTTGAGGATCTGGTCAATCGTCTTCTGGATGTATGGTCCGAGCGACTTAACGTGCGCTGGAGTGAAGAATGCCTCGACCATGCTCCTGTTCGGTCAGCACTCACCGTCCTGAAGCTCCCACCAGAACCGGCCCCCAACAGCCCCGAGAGCGGCAGCCTCACTCACCGCTGGCGCATGTGGTCCGGCGCATCCATGTCCACAAACGTCGGCTTGGCCTTAGCCGCCTCCTTCCCGCCCGCCGAGAGCTCCGGGAAGCCTGGCCGCGTGCGGACCTTAGACAGGCGCTCATCCGTCGCGACCTTGACGACGTCGGTGTACTTGGTCACGAGCCACGCGTCCGAGCCGTCAAACAGGCTGATCTTGGAGACGGGGTCCGTAGCCCGGAGACGCGCGAACTCGGGCGGCGGGGCCATCCCAGACGCCCGCTTGAATGGGAACAGCGGAGGTTTGGCGGAGGTAGCGAGGCCGCGCGACATGTTTGTGCGGGAGAGGAGCTTGGAGGAGATGCGTGGGAGGGACATGGCGGAGGGAGGGGGTTAAGTAGACGAGGGGAGAGGGCAAGAGAGATGGGGACGATGATGTGGGGATGGAGCGGACAGTGGGAAGTGGACAGTGAGAAGTGGGCGGGTTGCTGGTGGGGACCGCTAAGCTGCGGCTTATGTATCGCCGCACACAACGTCGGCGAGAGTGGGAGAGGGCGTGGGGATGAGAAGACGAAGGGCCGAGTGTGCCGGACAGCCCGGCAAACGCGAGCAGCTCCAAGAGGAGCACTGCGGAACCACCCGCACCACCCGTTGATGCAGCCAGGCTCTCCTTCTGGCTGATCCGGAGTTTGCGTGTCGCGACCACGGAGAACTTTGTCAGCTTGCACAATGTTAAAGCGAGCACTCGCATCGCGGTATGTGAGCATCCTCAACTGGACGCCACCAAAGAGTATGACGTTTGTCAGCCACGGTCGGTATGTCGACCTGTCAGAATGGGCGGATTCCACCCGCATGCAAAAGTCAACTTCGGCGACCTCGGGGTCGAGGAGGCGCACGTGGGTGCATCAAAGAGGGAGTACTCGGACGCTGCTAGCTGCGCTTCTGCACTTCCGTAGTCGTCGGGGCGCTAGGACGCCACTGCTGCCACCGCATCATCTTGGCGGAGCGTGGCTGCTTTTCAGGGAAGAAGTCAAGAACAAAGGACCCGACTACCGTCTTACGTCGACGAGTCGCGGAATGTGTCGGCGGCATAATGAGACTGCCTGTGCGAAGACTCCGAGACGGAGCTGTGTGGTGGCGAGCAGGCTGGACTTCACACCCTTGCAGGTGGCAGGCGGTCGAAAGCTTTGTGCAGTTGGTGTCTCGTGTGTCGCCCACTCTCGCCTCCAAGCTTCTCACCAAAAAAAGCGGCGATGCCCACTCGGCCGCCCAGCCCTCTTCCCCAATTGGCGCTGTCCTCTGTTGCTCCCACGCCGCCTCACCGAGGAATGCCGCGAGTTCTTGCCCCCGCCCTAACAAGGTCGAGACTCTGCAGTACCTCGATTCCGCTTTGACCCCACTGGGCACACTTCTTTACACTCCGCTTGCATTCCTCCCGCGCGATGGTGTGTCAAGACTAGTGATTAAGCCTGCGTTATGGCTGTCAAGTTCTGCCCCTGCCTTGGGGCTCGCTGCGTTGGATTTGACCGGTTGGCTACGGCAACAACAGGGATGATCTATGAGCAGGTCGGAACAGGCGCATTTCTACTCTCAACACCCTGGTGTGGACCTCAACGGCTCCCCAACCCATGTCCGCACGCAGCGGAAATCACCATCAACACCAGTGGTGAAACGGTATCATGCGTCGTTGCCATTGCTCCTGCTTCAACGGAGGTGAACGTCGACGCGGCGGGGGTTCGACTCCCTCCTGGTGTAGTTTTTGCCCCTGCGCACGTCATGATACGATGCTGTAGGCGTAAAGGAAGTGCGGATGATAGGGAAGTGACGTGGTTGGTTGGAAGTGGCGCGAAGGTGGTGCGAAGGTAACCTGGGACGCTGAGCCGTAAGCAATGGCGTACCTCGGTGAGTAACGTTCACTTGCCAGTCATGCTTTGCACGCGTTACCCGCCATCATGTGGACGGCTTCGATGAGGCTGCACGTCGTGAACGGAGTGGGCATCCGTCTCCGTTTGGAAGAGTAATCCTCTGGTGATGATGACGTGCGGCACACCCTCGGCCATTGGCAGGAACAGACAAGCGAGCCCTCCGAATCCTTGGGCAAGGCGTAGTCCTCGGTTGACTTTTGGACTTCGCCATAAGAGCGTTTGACCTCTCCGGGAGATTGGACCTTGCGCGCCCCATCTGCCAATCTGCCAATCTGTGTTCCATGTGCCAACCCAGTATTCCAACGAGGCCAGGAACATCTGCCAACAGTACAGTATCAGCCGATTACGAACAGTCTGGCGTCAGCATTTCAGCCCTCGGTATAGTCCGGCAGGCCTCGGCAGCTCGAAATAGATCATCACGAGTCAATGATGGACAGGCACCTCCCAGCCGCTAGCTTAAGCGAGTCGACTTGAGTCCTGCCCGAGATCGGCGAGAGAGGCTTGCGTTGGACTCGTGTCGTCGAATCTCGGAGTTGGGGTGAGGGTTAGGGGGTTTATCTCGGGCGGGGTGTTAGGCACGGCCCCGCGTTCCCCCCACCCCCCGCCATGCGTCATTTTGCCATTTCGTCATGGCATGCAAGTTCCCAACCTTTGTTGTTGACGCCCGAAGAGCCATGTGACCTTTCGGACTGACACTAAAGAGTGCTCAGAATCTGCCAAAGACCGCCAGCAATGATGCACAACATAGCTTGCAGACAAAGAACAAAGACGCAGACGAGCTAGCCGAGCGGCCCGCATGGAATGGCAAAGCTTTGTCTTAGATAGCCTGGTGAGAGCACATTGGCCAGGAGGTCCAGCCGGAGTCCACATGACCTCGATGTATCTTGGCATTCGGACACGCTGTCTGCAACGCGCTTCTTGCCCTCGCCGCTCGTGCATGTTAAGTGTCAATGCAGAATATAAATGCGGGGATCAACTCGGCTCGCGTCAGCACTCAATGCGCCAAGACTAATCCTTATCTCTTCCCCGTGACTTGAGTCTACGCCCCCGGCAGTTCCCACACGCCCGCCGGTTGTTATCAACTTCGCCACCCAACCTCCGCCCCCTTTTCATTTCCTCTCAACGAACATCCACCTCTACACCATGGACGTGCCGATCTACCGCCCCCCGGCGAGCGTGTACGTCTCGTCCTCGACCGAATGCCTTCTCCAGCGCCCAGGCGGGCCGCGCTTCGCAACGCAGGAGGTCGACGTCTTCGGCGACCCGTACGTCGTCGGCCAGCAGGTCGGGTTCCGCCGGCGCTCGCTCGGCACACGTCCAAGCCTCGACCTCGACAGCGAGGATGAGGATAGCCGCCGTATCGCGCCCGTTGCGCGGCGGTGGAGTGCGGCCGCGATGGAGTTTGGGCGGAAGCACCGCCCCAGCATCAGTTTCCGGCGGGGCAGCCACGGCCCCGCGTCGTCCCCGTCGCCGCCTCCCTCACATACCCAGTCCCGTCAGCCTCCCCCGGTTGCTGACCTCACGCGTGCCGGCTCTGGGTCCAATGTATCGGGAAGACGGACCCGGCGACGCAGCTCGGAGGCACACGATCAACATCTTCCGACACAGCCTGAAGCCTCGCCTGAGGCCGAGGCTGAGGCTGGTGACACCAGCCCGTTCCATACCAGCAACCCATTTACCGATGGCGGCGGTGGGCATCAGGAGGGGCGCGAGCCGGTCCGAACCCGCGTGCACAAACGCTTCTGGAGCTCGGTCGCGCCCGAGCCCAAGATCGTGCGCGACGCCCACAGCTTCATCGTCAGCCCCTTAGGGTACGTGCGATTTGGGAGCCGTGCTGATATCAGCGAGCGACACCAGATCCGGGCCTGAGGACTCAACACCAGAAACAGATGACGGAGCGGGATGAGGGATGCGCGTTGTATTGAACACGAACACAGTTGTATATGCAGAACGAGACGGGTGTAAGCTTCCGTCCAGGCGGCTGGACTGTTCCCTCTGGGTGTGTAATGTTCAACAGGATCGGGCAAGCGCACGCGTGATACTGAGCCATCTTCACTTCCACCGCCTTCCGTAGGGATTCAGTGACTGACTGTACTCGGGACCGACCAGTCATGATGAGCTGACATAGTTCCACCAGAGCGCGTCCGACAGTCGAAAGCAATCATGCGTCATCCGATCAACCCAACCGAATCGTCAGTCCGGTGCACTGCGGCCAGGAGCCGCCGGCAACGACCATGAAGTGACCCTCTCATCCTCTGCGTTGTGTTCGGCATCCTCATCCGCCGGAAACAGTTGTGAAGTATGTTTCCATTGCGGGACAGGAACGTCATCCGTAAACAAGCTTATTACCTTCCAACGGCTCTCGAATCCCCATCCGCCAAGCAGTCCGACATTGGTTGACACCCAGTTTTGCCAACGAAGGGTGGCGTTGACACGTTGCGACGGCGAGTGTCTCCTCACCACTAGGTATACTGTATATAGTGCCGGCTACTGATCAATTGCCACTCACAGTCCAAACAGCCTGGAACTGCTTGTGCTCACTATGAAGGTAGGTTGCGGCGCACCCGCTCCTAACACCAGACTCTAGTTGCCGTCCTCCTCGCACTGGGCGCGACCGCTGTGACGGTGGACATGAACGACCCGGCCGTCGCCACTCGCCTCTCTGTCCCCGCCCCGCCCTCCAATCCCGCCCGAGCAATCTCCCCGCCACCGGACTACGATCCCACAGCACGCAGCGTATGCCACACGTCCCTGCCTGGCTGACAGCAGCGCCCTCCCCCGCGCCCGCGGTGGTGGTGCCGCCCCTCGGAATGCGAGTGCATCTTCGGCGGCGCGGACAACGGCCTGTTCTGCGGCAACTCGGCGATCAACAGGGCGTGCAAGACCGGGTTTCTGTACCAGTGTAACCCCGACGGGAGCACGTGCCAGTATGGGCCACGGCGGCGGTGGTCCTGTCTCATCTGCAACAAGCTGCAGTGCCCCCGGCCGAGTATCTGGTCGACGTTCGCTCCGGCTGCGACAGCGGCGGCGGATGACACGGTGGATTCGGCAGGTGGTAAGGAGGGCGAGCCTATTCTCGATGGGCCGGTGGATGCGGTCACGCCGGAGAATGCGGTGGGGCCGAGGATGCCGGATGATGGGCAGCCACGAGCCCCGCGTCGCGCCACTCGCGCCAGCGCACCCGCCCCTCGTGAAGACAGTACGCCTCGCAGTGCCCGATCCAGTAGCTGCAGTGGTAGCAGTGCCAGCGCTTGAGGGGGTGGACGTAGAGCCACGCGCAGGGTCTGGGGTGAGCCGGGCCGGGTGGGCGACGTCTGCGGGTGGGGTGGGTGGATGCGGGTTGTTAGGATGGGTCGAGGATGAGAGCGTGGGGGAGACAGGACAGGGCAGGAGACTGCACCCGGAAGGACGGTGACAGAAGTAGAGGGCTGGCACTCACGCTCGTTGTTCTGGCCTGGACACGGCAAGCCGCGGGCGTCGTGCACATGGGAGTAGAGGATGTTGTGGGGATGAACAGGAGATGCTTATAGCCTGGAGGAGTTAAGGGGTCTCTACTGTTGATGGCCATGCTTGTTAGAAGAGAACACAGCGACTGTGACCACGCTTGTGCGTACCCATGACTGATGGGTTGCCTGATCCACGAGGTTGGTGACGACTGCGAAGGCTTCTTCCCCATCAGTGCGCCTAGAAGTAAAGATGTGTTGGTTATGGTGAGTTTCGGGTGAGCGTATGCGGAAATCCTTAGGTGGCCCGCACGAGTCAGTCGAGGCGGCAACCTTGCGCATGTGCGGTATGAGGTGCTGATGCGACTCAGGCGGCCACACAGATTGCAGCCATACGTTTGCCTCAGTTGTGGCAGACATGGCCAAGAGCTGAAGTGCCATTAGTATCATCAATGCTCGATTCTCTCCTGAGCACGTCCTCGCACTTCTTCATCCTAGTACACGGGCATGGACACCCAACACGACCTCCGGCCCACACCCATCACGCGCACCACTTGCACCCTTCGACCTACCAGTCCTCACTCAATGCCACGCACGTCCGCCCCACCCAGGTCCCCCTCGCCTGCCGCCTTGCCCCCTGCTCTCGCAGCACGCTCCGCCTCGCCCCTCGTCCCTTGCTATGCTCAGGCCTCGGTGCTGCCGCTACAGAATCGCCTGCGCGTTCGGCGGGCTCGCAATCCCGCCGGCCATGTTCATCGGCATGCTCGAGAAGAAGAACGTCCACTTCTTCTTCTCGGCACACACCTCGGCGAGCTTGCGGAGGTCGAACAGCTCGCCGATCGGCAGGCCCCACCCGGCGAGGAAGACCTCGTGGCAGGTGAGCTGGCCGGGCGTGAAGGGGTATGCCTCGTATGCGAATCTGGTGTCAGCTGATTGAGGGCGATGCGATGGGCTGCGAGTGGGGCAAGTCCGTTCAGGAGGCTTGGGGCAGTTGCACGGACGCGTAGCTGGAAACGAGTAGGCTGGGAGCTTATTGTGGCGCTCTCTGGCTCGCCCACGCCGTGCGGAGAACACGCACCCGCCCCAACCTACTGTGATTTTGCCCACACACCCGCCCAAAGAACTCGCTTCACTCGCCTCGCCTCGCTGCGCTCAGAGATGCGCGACTCACGTATCCGTCGCGACCGCGGCAAACCCGCTCTCCCAGTGCCAGCGCCACGTCTCCTCGCTCGCCTCGACGCCGACGTATCCCTTCGCCGCGGCGATGACGGCCTCGTACTCATCCTTGCTGAGTGCGGCCATGGCCTCCGTCAGGCCGGTGCGGACGATGAGGATGTCGCCCGGCGCGAACTCCAGTCCCTGAGCTGCCGCGCACGCCTTGAGTGTCGACGCGGGGATCGCGCAGCGCTGCAGCGGGGTGAGCGCGGGCGCGCCGGTTTGGGCGAGGTGGCGCGGGATGTCGAGGAGGTGCGCGCGGCCGGTGATGGGGTGGTCGGCGTAGTCTGCTGTCAGCGGACGCGCGCAGCGCGGCGGTGGCGGTAGGGGTTGTTGGGGAGGGAGTGGGACACGGCTCCAGTCATGAAATAGTAGAGCTCCACCGCAGTCCCAGGTTGGCCGAATCTGCTCGACACAGTAGTGTCCCGAGGCAGATCTCCAGAGGTAGTGGAGCGATAATTGGCTCCACTCGGCAGACGCCTACTCACTCTGCACACCATACTTGGTGTTGGTCTTGTCGCGCGCCTCCTCCGTCGTCATGCCGCCGTAGTACGTATACTCGCCCTCCTTGGGGTAGTTCTTGTACGGGAAGTGCCTCAGGCCATCCCACTGCGTGCTGCACTGCGTGTTGTAGCTAACGCGGTCGTCGAGGCAGTGACCGCGGTAGACGCTGGGTGTTAGGGCTAGGCGGGAGCGGGGCAAGGCGTGTCTCAAGCAGAACACCGGAAGTCACGCAGGCGGCACCTCGAGCTGAGGATGGTGGGCATCGGCAACTCACACTTCATGCTCGACGGGCGGGCGCACCGACGGGCTCAGGCTCGGGAACGTCGCGAGCGGCAGGCTGGCGTCAGCGTCATCTCCCCTTTTGCCGTTGTGTCTCGCACGCACTTGAGGTTGACCGCGATGCCGTACTGGATCGCATCGCGCCCACGCAGGATGCTCTCCTCCGTGATGAGGTTTGTGCGCCCCAACTCCTCGTTGGCGTACGCGCCCCACGCGTTGAACGGCGGGTCGCGGGCCTTGAGCTCGTCGAAGGTCGGGAGGGGCATGGCGGCGTCTCCAGTTCTAGAGTGGTAAGAGGTGGGGAGGTGGTAAGTGCGCTCAGCTGGGGGAGTGGGCGATGCAGAGATGGGACAAGAATAGGACAGCAGCGACGGCCCAGATACATAGCGCGTTGGAGTGGTGGGCAACGGAGCAAGGTAGTTGCCGGCCGGCGCGATCGCGATCGGCGATGGCCGACATTCCGTGGCCGCCGGTGTTCGGCTCGGCATCCAAGTTGCTTCATGTCCGGCTCCTCCGTCTACTTCTAAGAACAATACATTTGACTTATTCTTCCTACTCACCGGGCAAGCGCATCGATACGCCCAGATTGATCGATACGCTCCTGCTTTTATTCGCCTGCGCAGTGGAATGCAGGCCACTTCACTCGTTTTGGTAGACTGACCTTGGGAGACTAGAGCTGCAGCGCAGGAATGGTTTTGCCCAGATATCAATCGTTCATTGTCGGCTGGCTTCGACAACCCTTCGAGAAAGGCTACCCGATGTCCCATGGTCAAACCATCGAGGTGGCTAGTCGAACCTAATACAGTCTGTAAGAAGGGCCAGCCTCCATCCTTAAGAGCTTGGCCATACGGTACTCCACAACTCCTGACACATCAACACACGCCGACATGAACGCACCTCGCCCTAGCCCTGTTCCTACATTCACAACCTCACAGAGTGTACCACAGTGCATCCAGCTCTACGTCCAACCACTCTGCCTGCACGCCGTCTCCACCCCCAACTCGCACCCAGCGACTAGCGAACTGACGGACTCTGCTAGTTCCACTGCCTTGGGGGCACTCTCTGACTCTCGTGTTGCCACTCGCACTCAACATCCCTAGCTCTCGCGCCCCCTCGACCGCTTTCATCCCAAAGGGTCCGACAACCGCACAGCCTAGGTGAACCACAGTGCATCACTCTCCTCCCAACATCTCCTCCTCGTTACCTGGGTACATTTCAACAGCAAGTCGCTCACGCCGGGTACCCCATATCATACTCGCCCTCACTGTCGAGCGGGGGCTCCCACTCGTCCTGGCAGTAGGGGCAGTAGTAGTATGTCGTGGCCTCAGATTCGAGCCAGTCGCACCAGACTGGCGTGAGCGGTTGCCTAAGAAGCCTATGGGTCGACTTACGGCCGTTCGGGCGGCGGGGGCAGGGTCCTTGGAGGGGCATGCTGAAGTCGTTGAAGGGGCGAGAGAGGGGTTGTTTGGAGAAGAATGGAGGGTGCCGCTTGGTTAAGTAGTGCGATTGGGGAGTGTGGCATGGGAAGCGGTGGGGTCAGTTGTGTGAGTGCTTGTTACAGTCTGTCTGTGGCGCCTTGCTTCCCAGTTCTGTCATCGAGGCTTGTTCGTCCGTACTGTACCCAGCTCAGTTCGTTCTTAGCTGTGTCGCGGTTTGTCCTTCGGGTTTGTCACATTCTCACATGGTTTGTCACTGCACACTTCTGATAGTCACTCTACAACTACCATCACGTACAACTCTACTTCTGACGATGCACACCTCCTCAGATCTTGCTCTTGAGCAAGAACTTGTTCGGGAGGTCCACATGCCGTGCGCGCAGGAACTCGGCCACACTCTTGGCCAGCGAGTCCATCCGCACCGTCGAGCTCACACCCTTCCCCAGATAATCGTGGATGACAAAGTGCACCGCCAGCATGCCCGGGAACTCGACGCGCTCCACCCTGTTGCCCTTATACTCGTCGCCGAGGAGCTGGACGACCATGGCCTTGGTGAGCAGCGTGCGCAGCCAGTCGTACTCGTCCTTGTGCCGGACGAAGAAGCCGACGTTGGCGTTGCCGCCCTTATCGCCCGAGCGGGCGTGGACGATCCAGCCGAGCGGGCCGGGCGTCGTGGGGCCGTAGAGGGTGGCGTCGAACGACGCGGTGGGGTCGTAGTCGCGCTGTGCGCGGACGGGCTCAGTCTCGGAAGGGTTGAGGGGCGGCACGTCGATCTTCTTGTCCGAGCCGACGAACGAGACTGTAAGCGGGAGGTGCTTGACGTGCACCCGCGCAGGCCAGTACTCCATGAAGGGAGTGGGGATACACGTCCTCGAGTCCATCTGCCACTGGAAGCCGGGGAAGTGTCCAAGCCCATCGGGATTAACAAGGGGAAGGAGGTGCCCTGCCGGCCCGAACGCATCCAGGCTCTTGGCCTGGGCGACGACGCGCATAATCGCACTCCCCTCCGCCTCGGTGCGCGCGTTCTCGACTGGCACACCGTACTGCGTCATGTCGAAGACGTCGAACGCTGCCAAGCCCTCCTTGCCCAGGTTCTCGTAGACCTGGCGCTTCATGACCTCGAACTTGTCGGCGACGTCGAGGCCGGTGGCGGCGACCCAGCACTCGGCCTGGTAGCCTGCCACGCCGCAGATCCCGACCTTGGTGGTGTTGGGAGGGGCGATACCGCGCACACCGTCGACGCGCACGCGGTCGCGGCCGAGGTCGACGACGCGGATGTCGTCGATGAGCGCCTGCACGTCCGGGTTCAGGTAGACGTTGCCCTGGATCTCGTAGAGGATCTGCGAGCGGACGGTGACGTCCGTGACGACGCCGTTGAGGTTGGGTTCTGGCGTGAGCTAGGGTACGTAGAGGTGGGGATGGATATGGATGAGGGCAGCGCTCATTAGCTGGCTGGGTGGGCAAGCGCTGCGACTCACGCTTAGTCACGACAAACGTGCCGTCCTTGTTGATCTCCGCAATCCCCATCGAGAAGTTGAAGTACTGGTCCTTGATCGCGCGGAATCCCGAGCTGTTCCCGCCCGTCACATACGCTCCGCACTCGACGCAGTGGCCGGCCAGCAGAGCGCCAGCGAGCTCGTCGTACTGCGTCCAGTCCCAGCCGTGATACCACGCAGCGCCGGCAATGACCGGCGACGCGTCGGTGCACCGCCCGGTGATGACGATATCCGCGCCGGCGCGGAGAGCAGCAACAATGCCGCGCGCGCCGACGTACGCGTTCGCGGACGCTGGCTTCAGGCGCCAGCTGCTCAGCGGCCGGGGGTTGGGCGAGTGCAGGTCCTCGAGATGGGGGAACGTCTCGCCGGCGGCTTCGAGCTCGGCCAGGCGCGGCTGGAGGTTGTCGCCCTCGACGTAGGCGACTTTGAGATCATTGATGCCCTCCTTCGCGAGGAGGGCGACGACGGCCTCGGCGAGGCCGCGCGGGTTGAGCGCGCCCGCGTTCGTGAGGATCTTGGGGCGGCGTGCGGCGATAGCCGGCGCGGCCATGCGCAAGTGGTGCAGGAAGGGGCGCTCGTAGCCTAGTTCGGGATTCTTGCGCATCTCCAGGGCGCGTGTTGCGAGGTTCTGTTGTCAGCGTGGTGACATAGCAAGCTACGCGGCGCCCCGTGGAAGGAAACGGGATGGCTTCCTATTGAACGCGGGCCATCGGTGGTTGCGAGGGGATCTCCGCCACATGACATCCCCAAGCCAAAGGCAGCTACCCACTTACTCCGTCACAGCCTCGGCCGCTCGCCCCCCACGGCCACCTCGCCCGCCCGACACTCACCATCTCAGCCAGGTAGTCGCCGAACAGGATGTCGCACCCTGAGTTCAGCGCCTGGTTCTTGAGCGCATCCCACCGGTCGCCGCTGTATCCGCTGAATGCGGCGATGCGGAACACTCCATCAGAGGCTGGCGCGGGCATGGTGGGCTATGTGCGATGAGTGATGAGGTCGATGTTGCTGTCGCTGCGGGATTCTCGTTGATGAGTCGAAGCCAGGCTGCGTGAGGGGCTTGAGGTGGAGGATAGATGGATATGAAGCGGGCGTGGGATGGTGACAGTCGAAGAAGACAGGCAAGTGGCGACGAGACTGCCCACTACCTCTGAGATCTGAGAGGATATGTCAAGAGCACTAAGCTCCAGAGACAGGCCGGTTCGAAGGTGGACGCAGACCCGATCGGAGCTCACCGAGCGGGGCCTCGGCTTTGAATGCCGAGATCCCGTCCTCGGCCACTATCTGCCTTCACATCGACACCGATCTCCGCCCCCCGCCACGGCACAATATTCGGAGATGGGCGACTGAGGAGAAGACGTGGCCCAGCAGAGCACCGCGCACCGCTTGTGCCGGCCTGGATTTTAGGAAGAACATTGTTACATCAGGGAGAGGGAGAGACAAAGACGGCAAACTGGGGCTCCAGGTTTCGCTGAGCCAGAGGGCATAACCTAAGCTCCATTCTTTATGTCTGGACCTCACGAAGCAAGGCTATGCTTAAGAGGGTGTTCATAACGACCATATACCCCGAGAGGGGCTCTTCGCATCCTTGTATGCAAACGTACACCCCGTAGGGAATTGCTCGTGTACATGCTCTCGTGGAATGGCAGACAGTATAAGGCTGTAGACGACCACATCCCGACCGAGGATGTCCCCTGCCAGCCACGTGACCAAGGCACGGCCCGTCCCTCCCGTTGCACTTTGTTGATAGCACATACATGTCCAACCCATCTTCACATCGCTCTCATCCTCCCATATCTTCATCCTCTTTCCTCGAAATGACCATCGATCCATCATCATACCCAGCAATATGGGAGACCATATGCGCCTATGCCTCTCTCTCCACCACCCTAGCTCTGCGCGCAACATGCACGACGCTCCGAGACACCATCGACGCTTCGCTCCTCACCCACCTCTGTGCGAAAGGTCCCCCTCACTTTCCGTACGAGTACGACGAGGACAACTCACGTGAACCCAAGAAGATACGCGGAGCCTTTGAGCGCGGCTTTTTCCTCTCACCCCTCGAGGATGGTTTCGCCCGCATACGCGTACCACCCGCAACCTCGGCCCGCGGGTCAGTTATCCGGCGCCGCTGCCGCGTCGTCGACATCGATCGTACCCTCTCGGACGGCGATTGCCGATGGATCGCTCGCCTCACTTCGCCCCACACGCTTCGAGTCGTCAGCCCTTCTCCCATCAACGAAGCGGTCACGTTAGGCAGACCAAACCACCCTGTATGGGACGGTAGCGGCAGGGCATGTGTCATTATCGCCGCTCGCCGCGTTGTCCTGGGACCGACACCCGCCCTGGGATATTTCCCAGACCAATCTAGGACGGAAATGGCCTTCATCGGCAAGGACCGTATCCTCTTCAGACTTGTTGTCCCCATGTCCGACGTGACGCGCCGTCTCGTGCTGCATCTGTATGCCTTTGCCGATCGGTTGTTCTATCCAGCCATTGACCCGGGACGGCTGCGTGAGCTTGTCCTCGTCGTACACCCCGCGTCGCAGCAAGTGGAAAACTCCCGTGTGAGCCACGGTGGGGTAGAGGGTTGCATGATATGGTACCTCCAGAAGTTGGCGGCGAAGCTTCCCAAGGTCGTGATCACGGTTGTTGGCCTGGAAGCCGTGTGCGACACCGTACCGCAGGGAGTACTGTCGCTCGCCGCTGACAGCGGTCAGCGCATGGAGCTGAGGACGAAAGAGGAGCACAGGGCTGCTCTGAGCCCGGGGCAGTGGTCACTCGAGATGGAGCTGTAGCTATGATGGTTGTTGAGTGCACGGACGGCGGAATCAATTCGGAGTACCAAACAACAACGCCGCCAACGCGCAACACTCCATTGTCTTCCTTCTTCACTTCCATCTTCCTTTGTTCATCCTCTCTCGACATCGTATGGTTTTGCAAGCACCGGCGGTTGTACGTGCATCGACGCTACCAGAGGACGCTCTTTCTCGGATGACTGGAGTTTCACTTTCCGTCGGCACATCCGCCTCAGTGAAACGACAACGCGACTCGTTCTGCACAAGGACGCGCAGATCGCCGATCCCGTCTACGACGACGTCGAAGGCGCTGGTCACCTGCGCGAGGTCGTCCTCGTCGTTCACCCGTACGGCAGCAGTTCAAGCTCTTCCAGTGACCCCGAGAGCCTCGAGGACCCACCTCGGCCAGGACAGCCTTCCGCTGCCATTATGCTCGCGGGATATCTTCTCAACTTTGTGACTTGTCTTCGGCACGCCTCCATTACCATCGTTGGCCTCGATATGGCATGTGAAGGCGCGCTCGACGAAGCGCGTAAAGCAATGGATGCTTCGGGAAGAGTAGGCAGTGCCAGTGTCGTGTTTAGGGCCAAGGAGGAGCACAAGGCCGCCATGACTGCCGCGCAGTGGGCTCTCGAGATGGAGATTTAGTGTGCTAGTAGGTTGGAGGGTGACATGATAGCCGTGGTGTCTATGTAGTATGTGATCAACCCCGTCACAGGATCGATTCATCGGCAGGCATGGTGCACGGCGCTGGGCTGGCCGAGGTCGGAGCAGGACAGCACGCGCTCGCGCTCTCCTAGTAGCCAGTCGTTGTGTCTTCCTCTCCCAATGTGAACACACCGCCATGAGCTGCTCCACCACAAGTCTGCCCAAGTGCATGAAGCCCTCTAGACTCGAAGAAGACGAAGACATGCCAGAGACTATGGAAAGCAGTAGTAGTTGATACTTGTTTGAGTGGAGTCACGTGATCGCCTGGTTCGCTTGCGGCGACAGGGACCAAACACAGCCTCAGTAGTCCCGTCTCGACGCGTTCACTTTATTCTTGCTTCTCGCGACAATCTCATCAACGTTCTTGTCTTCTATCATCTCCACCTCTCCTCAACACACTCCTCTTCGCAATGACAGACTCTCCGGACATGTCAGACGACTCGGCGACGCGCCAGCGCAAGCGCGACATCGCCGCGCGGTGGATGTACGTGTCCTCCTCTCCCTCTTTCCGCGTCTCATGGTCGGACACGTCTCAACGTCTCCCCTCTCGACGTCGCCCCCCTCCATCTCCCTCTCTTCCTTTTCCGCACTCGGCACCTCTCGAGTTCCCACGAGACCGAGAAATGCACGCCGGCACCTCTTCTTCGACAGCGCTGACGGCAGCCAAACGGGCCTCTCCGAAACCGAGATCCGCCTCAAGCGCGCCGCCGGCCTCGGCGCGACGCCCAATGTCGTCCCCGTCGGCCAACCGGTCCTGCACGGCGAACCGCGGCGCGTCCACGTCGGCTGGCACCCCGTCGGCGGGTTTGCCGGCAAGTGGTTCGCGGAGCAGACGGGGCTGGGCAAGTTGATCACGGAGAAGATCAACTCGTACCCCGACCCGACGCAGCACTGGGCTGTGCTGGTGGGCGACTATGCGCATCAGCTGTGGATGGTGAGTCCGTTGTCGCGAGCAGGTGCAGGTAGAAGGAGAGGGGGAGAGAGGGGGAGGAATGGAGAGGGAGTGCACAGCGAGGTAGGCTGACGGCAGGACGAGAACTTTGATGTCATCTATACGAACGCCAAGGTCAACCCAGAGGAATGGCAGCTGTTCCCTGTTGGCCATACACGGTTCAACGACGACGCGATTAGGCGATCAGGTGAGCTGAATGGGGTGGTGTGAACATGCGCAGCGTGTAGTATTATCGCTGCGCGTCACCGCGTCCCCGGGCACGCAAAGGCGCGCAGAGGTCTAGAGCCCACGCACGTGTCTAGTCCACCACGCTCACACCCAGGCGAGGCCGTCATCGCCCAGATCCGCGAGAAGCAAGCCGCGTACAACCTCATCTCGAACAACTGCCAGACATACGCTCTCCGCCTGCTCGACGCAATCAAGGCCGACGGCGCCAACCACTTCCCAACCACGCTCAATGTGTACGAAACCCTCACCGGGCCGGGGCGCGTCGTGGACCTCTTCAAGCCGATAGAAGCCGGTACTGTGGAGACGGACGAGACGGTGTCGAACGCGCAGGCATGCATGAACCAGCACACGACACGGCTGGATACGCATGGTCCGGCGGTGGATCCGAGTAACCCGGCGGCGACGCGCCGCATGCCGCCTCCGGCGCCGGAGGGTGTTCCGCAGAATGCACCAGCGACGCGTAGGATGCCACCGGATATGGGGCGGGCACCGATGAACCAGCCTCCGGCAGGGTTCCCGTCAGGATTCAATGCATCTGGTCCAGCCGGCGATCCCAACAACGCGGGCGGGCGCAGGATGCCGCCACCCCCGGAGGGGATGCCGATGAACCAGGAGCGAGGGATGGGCGGCGCAGGTGAGGGTGTGGGCGCGGGCAGTGCCGAGGGCAATGGGGAGGGAGCTGAAAGCGAAGAGAAGAAGAAGAAGCCCGGGCTGTTCGCAAGGATGATGGGCAAGAAGTAAGCCGCCACGACTAGACGACCCGATCACTTGGCGTGCTATTGCTTGCCACATCCACCATTTATAATCCGCACGTCGTATAGATGATCGTGGCCGTTAGTAAAGGCCACAAATGACTCTATCGGCACTGTTCGTATGCATACGCGCGTGTTGCACGACGTTAGTTGGCAGACTGGCCGCTTATGCCTGGAGTCCAATCTCGCGGGGCGTGCCGATCGCGGCACGAGGTGTCGTCATCATCCCGCGACCTCCACCTCAAAGGGCCATCTCAGCGTCGCGAGCATTCTCTCTATCTCAGCATCTGCCTATTTGCTCGCTCCGGCCCACGACAATCCCATCGCGGCCGCAGCGCGCTCATCGCCGTCGCAACCATGTCCGCCCCCTCGCCCTGCGGGGCCAGCCCAGGTGCACACTCCACGTCCACCCCGATCCTCGATAGCACGGCTTACCCGCACCTCCTCGACGCGATCTTCGCCCACGCCACCCCGCCCGCACTCCTGGCTCTCCGCGCTGCGTCGCGCGCATGCCGAGACCGCGCGGACCGCCAGCTCGCCGCCCACCTAATCCTCGAGGACAGGGGCATGGGCGGACGGTGGTTCGCAGCATGGCACGCGTCGCTCAACCCCGCAGCACACGCCGCCCGCCCGCCGCCGTCCATGCGCCCGCACCCCGCCGCGCTCGTCGCAGCGACGTACAACGCGTATAGCGTGTACACCCTCTCGCGCCGGGTGAGGGTGCTGGGCGCGCCCGCCAAGGACGGGTACTACAACTGGCAGGGGTTTGCGCGGTCCGGCCTCGGGGCGTTTACGCCGGGGGCGGGGCATGCGCTGCGGCACACGCAAGTGCTGGATCTGGTCGGCGAGATGGGCGTGCTGTCAGACGACGTCGGGGGGTGGGGTACGAACGCGAGGTTTGGGGAGATCCCGCTCGTCCGCCTGCTTGCGGGACCTAGTGGCGAGGTCGAGGAGCGCCCGCCGCTCTGCCGTGCCCTGGCGCTGTTCCCGGCGCCAGGCGAGATGGAGGGGAACGACATTGCCGGCGTATACGTCCCGGCGGGGTGTACGAGGGTAGTGGTGAATGTCGGGTGGCATGACGCGCCAGGGCTCGTGCGCACGCGCCTGAGGGAGCTGGAGGGCGTGAAGGACGTCGTGCTCTGCTTTGCGTACTGGCGTCTCCCGTCCGATGGTGAGGCTAGGGAAGACGGTAATGGAGGTGGAGAGAGTGTGGGAATAGGGCAGGAGGCCGAGGGGACGGCAGAGGGAATACAAACACTCCTCCACGGCCCAGAAACCCATACGTCGACGTACGTCCCCGCCGACGTCGATGAGGTCGAGAACGCCGATACAGACCCGGATCACGGAGACACACTGCCGTGGGAGCGCTCCGGGCCGCGGGATAACGACACCCTGCGCTGGCAGGAGCTCGCGTTCCTCGTTGCGCTCGCGCTGTCCTGTGGCGCTCGCGTGACGCTCGTCGAGTTCGACCGCGTCGAGCCGGGATGGCTCGACCGCGACTTTGCACCGCGGCCCTCCGCCACAAGAGGCCAGGCTGTAGAGTATGGGGAGGTGAGCACGCCGAGTGGCGAAGCCGCCTCTTCCGCTTCAGCAGTAACGTCCTCCTCCACGGCGGGAGGATCGGCTGCCTCCAACGCGGCCACGGCCCGCGCACGAGCCGACACCCTGCGCGACCTCAAAGCCACGCTGCGCGGCCTCCGGACACAGGGCACGCCCTCGTTCTGGCTCGTCAACGGGATACGCGTGTATGGGCTGTGCACGGTCGTCGTGCCGCCCCGTACCCGGAGCGTGCGGTTCGTGACTGCTGCCCAGTACGCAGCAGAACAGGCGCGGGAGGGCGGGGATGCTGGGCTGGAGATGGACGCGAGTATGTTTGCGGGTGTGTAGACTCGCTTCCTGGCGAGGAGGCAGCGGTGGATGCTTGTATGCATGCATGTACATAGTACAACAAGGGTTCTAACCTGCACCACCTATCCAGAGCACGAACTCGTGATACTCACGACGGTGCACTATGCTCGCGAGACAGGCCGATCATGTCAAGCCTGTACACCTCCTCTCCTACGCGCGCGCGGTACTCGTCCCGCGACAGCCAGCTGATGCGCGACGGCACCGTCTCGAGCCAGTCCTCAGCCGCATCTTCTGTTTGCACCTGCCCCCGCGCCCGGCCTGCCTTGCGTGGCCGGACGACGCCGGCCTGGTTCATCCGCACCGCCTCCGCCTCCAATCCCGCCCTCATCTCCTCTGGCGAGCGAACTCCGAATAAGGCGGGAAACGCGTCGACGAACGTGAACCTGGCCGTTGGGGCGAGGTAGAGCAGCGGCGCAATCGCCTCGAGCCATTTATCCCCGTACCCCACCTCCTCCCCATCCTCGTTCACATCGCCCGCTCGGGGGACGTTCGTGAAGATGAACGTGAAGTGCACAACGTTGTTCCGTGGTACCGGATCGAGGTACTCGAGCGGCGCGATGAACCCGGGCGGCAAGTCGCGCCACCCCGTGAAATGGTACACGATATCCTTCGTCGACGGGTTGCCCGGCATGCCCGGCAAGCACCACGTGCCCGCGATCCGGAGGAGCGGCACGAAGAGGATGTGCCGCGCGGCGCCCTGGATCGCATGCGACGCATGCCCGCCCCACGGCGGCTGGTGGAAGCGCACCGCGCGCAGCTTCCACCCGGCCGTAATGTCCTCCGCGCCATACCCGAACCCGCGGGAGAGGTACGCGCCCTCCATGGCCGGGACGTCGACGACCTCGACGCCGCGGACGGCCGCATAGCACCGCTCAAGAGCACGCTTCCGGGCGCGGCGTGTGGAATCGAGGATCGCCATGTTGGTGACTACGCCGGCGCGGAGGCCGTGCTCGGCCCTCAAGTGCTCTAGGGAGGGGACGCATGCGTCGCGCCATCCCATGATCCCGGGAAGCGGCCGGGCGGCAGGCGGCAGGCGGACGCGGGGAAAGCGCGCGGCGAATAGTTGCGCCGAAGTCTGGGCCTCGGGCGTGCTCGGCGGATCTGGGGGTGGCGGGAGAGACGAGGAGAGGAGGGATGGCTCGGTTGAGGGGCGGAAACTGTCGACAGCAGAGAGGACGGTGAGGGTGCGCACGCGTTCGCGGCAGAACCCGTCCTCGAACTCGCGCAGGTACATCTCCCCGCTGGCAACGGGGGGCCCGAAATCGGGCATCTGGAGGATGACATGGCGCGCGAGGCGGGCGTCCGCTTTGCGCTTTGTCGTGTGCGATACGCGCCGGAGGAGGAGGAGGGTGTCGTAGGATGAGTGCTCGATGACCGTGTCGAGGATGTGCGGGTAGGCATAGGCGTTGAGCGTGGGCGAGCCCATGGCCATCGCTGCGTGTATGTAGATTGAGTTCTGAGGTGAAGCCGTGTAGAAGGTGAATAGATGGAAGAGTGGGAGAATGGGCGAGAGATAAAGTTGCGAACCAAAGATAAGATGAGTCATGACATCACCGAGGGTTGTGATACTCGCCGGTGCGCCAACTTCTTCATTCAAACAGGGCCAGTGACAGCCAAAAGGAGGAGTGAGGCGAGAGATACATTAGTAGTAGAGCATAGCAGTACCGCCCACAAGGCAAAAGATACATTGCCAGAGAGGTAAACGAAGGCGGCACAAAATGCAAAAATAAATTACAAGGTCACGACGGGGGTCGAACCCGCGATCTCCTGATGAATACGTAATCGTAGTCAGACGCGATGCCATTTCGCCACGCGACCCCTGTGTTTCACTTGTGTCTCGGAAGGGTATGATCGCCGGGAGGTAGTAGGCTCACGTCAGCAATGATTGGGACACGATGAGCCCAAGGTCTGTGATGGCGTTGAGAGACGTAGTATACTTGTCGAGTAGCTCCTGGATCGATAACGGCCTTGCGGGTCAGCACTTGAGTGTCGTATGTCGATTCCGTCCAGCGTTTCTTCCGCCAAGGGCTGCTTGTTCCGCACGCGCTACATCGTGGGATGCAGCTTGTCTAGCAGGGTGATGCCCAGGATCGCGGTGGAAAGCTCGGTCAGGCCATATTGCATTGGTCAATGAGCCTATTGCTATTGAAGGGCTGAGATCAGCTGTTATCACGGCCCCTCTCGGCACTCACTCATGGGACAGCCTCCAGCGCATATCTCTCCCCCCCAATATTCGCGCGATACTCCTCAAGCGACATCATCGTAATCCGCTCTGGCAGGCTCTCCATCCCCTCTGCCGTCCAGTAGTTCGGGTACCAGCTCCGGAGCCGGTCCACCACACCGATCACGACGCGGCGGATATCTTCGTCACTCTGCTCACCGCCAGGGCATATGTGTCCGAACGTAATGGGATCGACGCCGCGCGCTCCGACGAGTGTGAACCGTACAGTGGGGTTCTTGAATATCACCCGGGCGGTTGGGAAGACGAGCCCGAGATGGCCGGGCGGCAGCGCCCCGGCATCTCGCGCCCCCTCCCACCCTTTGAGCGGGTGGCTATTCGCAACGAGCGCGGCGTAGTTGATCACGACCTCGGCGCCGGGGCCGATCACCTGCAGCGCGTCCGCGGTCGGCGGGAACGAGACCGCGTCGCTTGGATCGAGCGTCGTGAATCCTGTCAGGTTCAGAACGAGGCGGACACCCCGGAATGTCGTGTAGGGCGCGGGTATGACCCACTCTCCTCCGCGGCCCAGAACGAGGGGCGTGAACGTCACTGACGTGTCGGCGCAGTTGAATGGCGCGGTGTTCCACTCGCACCACGGGGAATGGAAGCGGTAGATCCGGGCCGCGAGGGCCGCGACGAGATCGGGGGCGCCGTGGCTCAGCCATGTGCGGGGGAAGGCCGTGAGGTCGACGACGGTGGCCTGTGAGAGGGCGTGAGCGCACCGCGCTCGGACGGCTTTGCGCGCGTTCCGGCGTTTGGCGATATCAGCGGGATCCTCCTCTTCTGGCGTCGGGGCGACGCTGGCGTGCAGGCTTGGGTCGGTGTCAGGCGCCGAGCTCGAGGTGGACGAATCTGGCTGGCGACGGCGACGCACCGGTGCAATCGCTCCCGCCCAGTCCATGAACACCGGCAGCCGCCGGCCCTCGAGGCCTGTCACCTCGAGCCGCCGCATGCGCTCGCGCAGGAGCTTGATATCCATCCGCGGCCCGGGGTTGAAGACGTGCAGGCCGCCGATCGGGATGTGGAGCTTGACGTGCGCGGCCAGCCGAGCATCTACGGCGTCCCGGAGCAAGCGGGAGGCAGGGCGCAGAGATAGGAGTGCGCCATGGTCCGCGTGGGATAGCACGGCTTCGAGGATGTGCGGGTAGGCTGAGGCGTCGAGTGTCATTGCATGGATGGTGAGATGTTGGGAGTTGAAGAGGTGGATCGGAAGTGGGCTGGTGGAGGTGCCAGGTTGATTGCGTCGTGATCGGCGTAGATCCCGACTGCGCATACCGTATCCGAGCCATTTCGCTATCGTCACAAGACATCAAAGTGCTGAGGGGAGACCATGAACTAGACGGACAACTGAGGGCTCACTCCCATATTCAAGACATTGCTGATGAAAACGGCTTAGGCATTGCATGCATATGTGTCATGGTATATGTGACGGCGGGCGGTACGAGCGACAATCTAGTCTTCCCAGTCCTTCTGAACTCACCTGAACCTCTCTCCCGTGGGGTACGCACATAGGTGTCATCGCTCTTGTACTCGCTCAACGATGGCTGTCTCGGGTCCTTGCTCGCAAACACGACTCGCTGATAGATCCTTACAGTCAGCAAATCCGCCTCTCGAAAGAAGGGAGGAGAAGAGTGATTCAGACACAAAGGGTGCGCTCATGAGATTCGCATAGTCATATGCTAATTTGGTAGGTAATCGTCATAAGAGAGGGATTGGAATGGCACTCACAAGCATGGAAGAGGGAGGCCATGATCCGCCAGAGGCCATCACACTGCCTGTGATCATGATGAACAGGGGAGGGCCGCGCGAGGGAGCCGATTTTTGCGGGAGTGTGCGCGGGTGGGTCGTAAGGCGTATCCAACGTCATCACCATATAGGTAGCCAGCTTGAACGGCCCAACGCTCCTCCTCGTTGGCACTCATGATCCCTTGCCAGTGTCACGTATTCCGATTCGGTTCAGACTCAGATTCACCTGGCGTTGGCGGGGACCATGGATACCGACAGGGAGGGGAGACTCCTTTTGCTACTTGCTCAGTGAGGCGTTGGACGTACTGTGCACAGTGAGTGCTACGCCGCGGCGCCATTCGTCCAAACCGTGCACACACTGCTCACACCAGCAAGACGGATGAGGGATGTGTCGTGTCGAGGCGACTCTTGAGCAGGCGCGCGTGCAACCACATCAATAGGTGTACCCGCCGTCACCCAGCACATGTGTGCGGCCTGAACGGTCGACTGCGTCCGTCCGAGCCTCCGTCGCGGCCGGCACCCATGGTCCCGCGTCAGTATCGCAGCGCCAGGCGAGTTGCTTCACTGCTGGGCGACCAGCTGAGAAACACTGGCAAGGACCATGGATACCGGCCGAGACCGGCTCTCCTTTTTGTTCTGCAAAGCATGGACGGGAGAGGAGGGATTCGGGAGCTTGTCCCGCAGAGGATATAGGACGTGAGAATGTGGATGGGTATAAAAGCGGATGAGGTGAGATGAGAAGAGATGAAGAGAGAAGAAAAAGTCGGACGGCCTCTTGCAGTTTGGCTGCGACAAGTCCGAAGGATGAGGCACACGTAAGACCTCACGCGACTACCGCGTGCCCTCTGTCCCTTACGAGAACAGCTCTTGACCAGCTCACTGGATGTTCCGTCACATCTCACTCTTGACCAACTTGGCATGCGCAATGCTTTCAGGATGCTTCACCCTCCTCGCACCCCCGCCCTTAGCATTCCTCCGTAGCGGAGTGAGAAAACGGGGAAGAGCGGGGATGCTCGAGCACAGGGTTTGACCTGAGGCGTGCCTCAACGCCACCAACGCCTCCTAGATATCCCATCCGCTCCCCTCGTCGGTAGCTCGTACGAGTCGCGTTAGGTGTTCATTGTACGAATGTTCACAATGACTATTAGGCCAGCTAATGTCTACTACTATTCAACTGAGTTGGGACCGGGCAAAGGGCGAAAGGATGAGAGGCTAAATGAAGAGTAGAGGAGAGGGGCGTACGCAGGGCCGGCGAAGGGTGAAAGAGTACGTTGGAGGCTCACTGCGCGGTGCGGTGGACGCGTCGGGGCAAGGTTAGAGTTTGTTCTCGCCCGAGAAGGTCCACTGCTGGTTCTGGCCGTGCGGGTGGCAGTCCCAGATCTGGTGTGAGTGTTTGCGCTCCGTATCGGGATGGGTGTCGGAAGGAGATGAGGACGAGCAAGGGACATACCTGGACCTTGTTGTGGATGCCGAGACGGCCGTCCGCGTTGTCGAGGCAGAAGTCTGGTGTGAGCGTTCCAGCGGACAGGGATGGAATGGAGCCCAGTGCTCAGATCTGTTCGGTCTTGGCCGTATACGCCAAGTGTCCGTGCGCGCCAGACATCCATGGAACGCGTCGAGAAATGAGACGAAAGCAGCTCGTGCGTGCCGCCAAGACGCGGCCTTTCCCGTTGCGGGGCCCGTCCGTCCTCCACACTCCTCTACTCCCCGACAGCTCCGGGGTCCGGCGCACTCACTCGTGTTGGCCCAGCTGAACTGGCGCATGCCGGCCGGGTGCCAGGTGACCTCCCCCCAGAGCGCCTGGTTGGTCGGGCACCTGCGAAGGACGACCTGGGAGCCGTTCTGCTCTTCGTCGTCAGCCTTGTCAGCGGGCATGGACTTACTGCTGCCGGGGGCGGCGCAGAGGCTGGTACCCTGCAGCTGGAGGATGCTGGACGAGCCGTAGTAGTTCCACTCCTGGCGGAAGGAGCCGGTGCAGCGTTCGCTATTGTCAGCAAGTGCCTAACGGACCAAGGCCACTCCAACGGACCCGCCCAAATCAACAACCCAGACAACATGACTGAGCTCGCGCCATCACCCCCGCCTTCGGATACTCACACACCGAGCTTGGTGCCGCTGCGCGGGACGACGTTTTCGGCGTGGATGCACCAGTTAGTGTCGCCGGACGGGTGGATGCGCTTGGCGGCCACGGACAGTGCGGAGAGGAAGAGGGTGAGGGCAAACGCGAGAATGCGGAGCATGGCGAGCGGAGTCGGAGGGTAACGAGTGTGGGGTAGTTGGGACTGTAGCGAGCGTATAGAATAGAGTAGAGTAGATAGTAGAAGAGAAGAGAGAAGAAAGCGAGGAGGGAATGAGAGAGTCAATATGGGCGAGAGGTCAGTGCCCAGCCTGTACTGGCCTTTGTCCTTGGCGAGGCCGAGGCCAAGTACGCCTGGACGCTCCTGCTCTTGGGCGGGTTTGTCACGGCGAGCACCCAGCATCGACAGCAACTGAGCTCAGTAGTCTGCCAGGTGGGCGAGTTACAGCTCAGTCGGAGCCATCCCATAGGATGCTGTACCTCCATAAGTGCCTTTGTATCTGGCGTATCTCCCCCTCCGCGTGCCTCCGGCCATGTCGTAAGTACCGCTCTGCGCGTCAGGACACCTTCAGGACCTCAGATCAGCACCTCCTTCTACGATCCTGGTACCAAGCGCAGATACTCGGAGGCGAAGGGGGGGAGAAGCATGTTTTGCGGGCCACAGGGACGTGTTTGGTGGTTTCCGGTGTAATAAGCGCGGAACGCGTCAAGTTCTCGTCACGCTTCTTTAGGTTTGTCCTGACACAACCGGGGGTATACTGGCCGAACCGTCCTCCGGGCCGGGGCCTCTTCTCTCATCAGCTCAACACATCGCCGGCTCACGAGATGAGATCGACAGGTGGACGTGGGTAGGTTCCAGCGCCCGACATGGCCAGCGGAGTGGTACGCGTCATGGGCCGATGGGCCCAGAAGAGAAACAGCAGGCTGGGGACAACCAGGTCAGGACCGGACCGTGGCCGAACCAGGATATACAGACAGTTGGTGTTTCGACGCGATACGCACACCCAATTTGGTCGTGCGTGCCGTTCCTCACCCAAACGTATAGTAAAGCTGAATGGGTACAACAACCCCTGCTCGCTCAGTTCCAGTTCCATGACGCAGCGGCTGTTGTCTGGACATGTGTCTGTCTTCGACGACCGGGGGCTGGGATTGACCAACTGACGCGCTGCGCTCTCGCCATGTAGCTGCATGCATACAACAATCCAAGTTCCAGATTAATCGCACCCGACCCATTTACCAAGGAGGAGTGACCATGGCGTCCTCTCATTCTCGCGTGAACCGAGAGCGGGTCAGACACCGGACAGCGCTCTCACCCACTACTTTTTGTGCTGACCGCAGTCGCGTCTATGGAATCATACAGGGCACAGGAGCATCGTTGGTTCTGGGAGATCTCGGCATCGCTTGAAGACGTGCACGCGACATCCTCTCGTCATCATCCTGGGCCAAGTCACCCTCCATCCACTTCCACAACGTGCAGTCACGGAGACGCGGGCGCGCGAGATCGCGGTCCACGAACCACTCGACGGTCGAGCCCATCGCCGGCAGTGCGGGGACGAAGGTGACGCCCGTAAGCGCGCTCTTGTACCTCTTTGGGCGGCGGGGTGGGGTGTGTGAGCGCGAGGTGGAGGGTGCGGAGTGCCAGAGGGGGCGTGAGCGCGGATCGTTGGCGCTGGGGCTGGTCCTCAATGTACCATCCGAATCGACGAGGGCGGGCCAGATACAATCCTTCTCCAGGTCGGCGCATCGCGTGCACATGGGCTTGCCCTGTCGTCAGAACCGAACCAATCGAGCTCGTCGTCCGCTAGTCTGCCGGGGTGCCCGGCAGGCCCAGCTGCTGCCAAGTCGGGGACGGATGGGCGACAATGTAGACCCACCTCATCGCACTTGACCTTGCGTTTCCTGCACGTCAAGCACCCACTCCGACTGCGAGTGTAGCGATGTTTCCGTCGCCGCTTTACCGGTGGGAGAGGGGCGGCCTGCTCCTCGGGCGGTTCAGCGGTGGAGGAACAGAAGGCCGCTCTCTGGGTAGGAGAGGTGATCGAGTACCGCTGGAACGAGTGGGTTGACGAGTACGTCATGACATGAGGCAGTGATGGTCGGGATTTGAGGGGAATAGTAGTAGAGGTCGACAGAGTAGACGACAGCTGTAGCGCAACAGAGAGAGCAGGTCGATCGCCCTGTTCGCGAGGGGGAGCTTATCAGAGAAGACACCGAAACGCTGCCAGCTCCGGTGAGATCGAGAGTCTAGGTGGGCAAGCCCAAGCAGCATCTGTAAGCCGCCCGCTGGCATCTACGGCGACAGACTAGATAGCCGTGCATACCATTCGCCATGTTGCCCACAATTCGAGCTGATAGTAGTGACTCGGCCGCGGAAATAGGAAAAACCGCAAGCGACTCGAGATCTCAAGAGAGCGCACCCAGGTAGAGGCTGACCACAGCGTTGCACCAAAGCCCCCTTGATCGGCAGGCAGAGCGTGTGTGCTCAGAGATGGATTACGATGGGTCAGGAGGGCCGGAGGCTTGAGCGATGAGCGACGAGTTGAACAACGGATTGGATAGACCCATGTGGCCACACGGCCCCGGACATCCCGAACGCTCGAGGATCGTCTGGGCGGACCTGTGGCACTGGCATCAGCGCGGCCCTCAAGCCGTACAACTGCATCGCCATTTCGTACATCGACCTTCCGTACATCGGGCCATCTCCATCTTCATCTCGTACACCAACCACCTCATCACTATATCCCCCCGGCCTCGACTTTGCCCCCCGGCGTTTCCAGACTCCCCTCGAGCCCGTTAAGAGATTTCTGCCAGTCAGCCAGTGCTCGTCCCCAACAGAGATATACACGGTCAATGGCGGCCCGCTGTGCTAGCCTGAAGATGAACGCAGCCCCCAGCGCCAGAACGGCCAGTTGGACGAGGAGGACACGCACCCACGGTGGTGGGAGGTGTCGGTCGATACTGCGCGGCAGCCTGAGCGTGGGTGGTGAAGCGCCGATCATCGCAGTTGGGCAAATCTCAGAGTCTCAGAAGGATGGCACCTCCTCTCTTGTCACTATGTTCATGTTATGTCCTGTCTGGTCAGCCTAGCCATCATCTCGAGAGCATGAGGGCGGGGTGGGGACGGCGTGGGTGGCGAAGACTGGCGTAGAGGCGGAAAGACGAGGAGACGACGAGACGATGCGACAAGCGATAAGCGATCGTGCCTCGCCGTTATCCTCTTGGAGCGGACCTGGGGGGTCAAGGCCAGAGATCTTTGGCTTCCACCCTCCTACCCCATCTCGCTGCCTCTCGCCCTTCGATCGCTCCAGCCTGACGATGATGTCGGATCTCACGCTGCCGTTTGCCAGGTCGGGGCTTGACAAGAAGAGGGGCTAGGGGTGCGCCCACAACATACAACATGGCACCTGAATAGTCGCCGAAACCTCTACTGATTGCGGCCCTGGCAGCTTAGATAACTCATTCCGGCTCCCCTGTCATGTCTCGGTCACGGTTCTCTGCGCAACTATGGCTATCCGTAATCGAACATCCAGCGGTTACCTCCTGCGTCTGCAACTCATCGCCATTGTTCGACGAGTACAGCTCAGCTGGATCATCCACGGCTGTCAGAGTCGGCGATCTCGTTGAAGATTGCCGGTCCGAAGAATACCCGATGATTACCGGGGGTACACCAAGTAAGACACCTCGAGCTGCATCTTGATCATGACACTACTCCACCATGCCGCCGGCGAGTAAATCGCCCAAGGACAAGACGAACTGGAAGAATGGCCAGCCCAGTTGCAAGGAGTGTATTCGACTGAAGCTCAAAGTGGGTTCTTTCCAGAGACAGGTAAAGGCCAAGGGCTTGTGGGTGGAGCGCGCTCCGAGCTGAAGCGCTTTGTGTACTCCAGCCAAACGTTGCATACTCCTGAGCGCGCTGCTATGAGCGAATATTCAAGCTCTCCACTGCCTACAGCCATGCTTCTGAAACAGGCTGACGACAGTGCTCGCGCTCCCCGTGGCCGTGCGAGAGCTGTGTGCGTCGCGGTGTCGAGAAAGTCTGTCCCAACGGAACGCTTGTTGGCCGGTATGTACAACGGCAGCCCAAGCTGCCAGAGACAACTTGAGCTAACTGAAGGCCTCCAAATGCGCAGCTGAGGATCCAAGAGCTGCAGACTGAAGTCGAGGAGCTCAAGGCACGACTCGCCCGCGCCGAACGCGCTGTTGCTAGTTCACCCCCAGTTGTCGGAGTGCACAGAGCCGACGGCTCGGCCAGCCATGGCGCGTCTGAGTTTGTACGTCCTGCCCTCCTACTTCGTCACTGACACCAGATGAACAGCAACTCTCCGACAGCACACGACCTACCCACCGTCGGCAGTCCGTATCAAGCCTTCTCAGTCTCGCCACCGCGGCCCAACGAGCAGCGGGAGGCCGCCCACCTCGACGCGGCGTCGGGTTCCGGCGTTGGGCTGATGGAGCTCGACTCCGGTACGGCAAAGTACCTCGGCCGCAGTGCCGGCGCGTTGTACGTATGCGAAGAGGGCGACGAGGTGAGCTTTCCGAATGCGCCGGAGGAATTCCGCTGAACACCGGAAAGTCTCCCGTGACCCTAACTCTCCCCTTCCTCTCGGCGGACAAGGATGCGCTAGCCCACCTGGACGAGCTCTTCCCGTCCCCAGACGAGGCATTCGCTCTGCTGCATGCGTACGGTGCGTGACTGGTCAGCTGACGACGGTCGGCTGACGGCAGAGGAACTCGTGGACTGGATGTACTGCCCGGCAGACCTCCGTGCTGTCCGGGAAGTGCTGGAGGCCCTGTACGCCGAGCCGGCTCACCTGCGCGCCCGCCTCCACCGCGTCCCGCCACACCGGCTGGCGAGCGTGCTGATGGTATTCGCGCTCGCGCTGACGTTCACTAACCGCCCGGGCACGACGGCGCTCTTCAGTGCCGCTAGCGCACTGCTGTGTGTGCCCGAGCAGCACTTCATGATCCGCCACAGCGTCGCAGCCGTCGAAACACTTCACTTACAGGTCTCATATCTGTTCGCACTTGGCCGCCCCGACGCGGCGAAAGCTGCCTGGCCGATCCTGGGTCTGTGCGTGCGCATCGCCTGTGCCATGGGTCTGCACCGAGATTCAAGGGCATGGAACCTTTCAGAGGATGAGAGGAACCATCGTGCGAAGTTGTGGTGGGAGTGTGCAACATACGATATTCTGTGAGCTGTCACTCTCACGCCGCCTGACAGTAGCCAATCGCTCAATTTTGGGCGGCCGTACTCGACACCCACGCAGCTGTGCGACTGCCCTTTCCCGGAGAATATCGACCCCTCACATGCCTACAAGTATCGCCTGGCCCAGACATTCTTCCGCATCGCCGACTGCCTGGCGAGCCCCGAACTGCCCGACTACACCGTCGTCGTGGAGCTGGACACTGAGCTGCGTCGGGTCGAGGCGTCCGCGCCGCCCTGGCTGCGATGGGCGGACGACCTGTCGGCGGCCCACAGCCCGAACCTCACCCCAAGGCAGTGGGCGCAGCAGCATGCGGCTACCCTTTTCTGCCACAAGGCGCTCCTGGGTGAGCCTGGCATTCTTACAAGCTGACAAATCAGCACTGCATCGCCCATGGTTCTTCAAAGCGGTGATGGACGGTTCGGAACCCCTCTTGACGCCGTATGCCGCGTCGTTTACCGCCTCCGTGTCGTCGGCGCGGAAACACACGCGTCTGATGGCCTCGCTTCTCCGCCGGTCTCCCGAAGCCGCCTACGGCTGGTGGTTCTTCATGTGTACGACCCTCCTCCGCCGGCTCCGCTGACGGCAGTCCATGCCTACACCGCCGCCGTGATCCAGTACATGGTGCTGCGCCGCGTCCCGACCTGCATGATCGCCGATGACGTGCGCGCAGATTTCCAGGCCTCGTATGAGACGATTGAACAAATGGCACCGAACTCCGCGGTCGCGCGGCGGGCGCTTCCTATGCTGAACAGGCTACGTGATCGGCTATCCAGCACTGAGCAAACGCCCAACGGGGGCATGGAGCGGCTACTACAGACGCTGCTAGGTGGGGAACACGGAGCGCCGCCTCACCACGGCGTGGATGCGCCGTCCTCAATGGAGCCTATGGCTTTCGATCCCTCGTTGATGGACGGCCTCGGCCTCGCGTTCGAGCCGCTGCCGTCGTTTACACCGAGCTTGGATCCTATGCAAATGTCGGCGATAGATCCGCTCATTCAGACTCTGTGAGTGTCCCCAGTGTCGGAACTGACTTCAGGTTGTACTGGAACACGAACTCTGGGACGGAGACACCTCAGATGTAGAGTCCACCGCATATTTCATTCTGCATCATTGGGATCATTTGGAAACTAAGCTCATTTCTCATATTGACCATCTTATTCCATACGACTAGCCTATACCGATAATGATGTCGGGGGCTAGAGAGCCTTCTCCT
This sequence comes from Cutaneotrichosporon dermatis, assembly GCA_020011015.1. Taxonomy (NCBI): domain Eukaryota; kingdom Fungi; phylum Basidiomycota; class Tremellomycetes; order Trichosporonales; family Trichosporonaceae; genus Cutaneotrichosporon; species Cutaneotrichosporon dermatis. The sequence goes on along the minus strand of JAIGNX010000009.1, from coordinate 2,136,847 downwards.
TGGGGCTGAGATCTCCTGGCGGCACTCTAATCCACGGGAAAGTGGTGTCGGACGTCCAGTATCCAGCCATGGCAGTCCAGTAAGCGGCCTGATGTCAGTTTAGTACACTCCCCTCAAGCGAGAAGTCGATCACATGCCGCAGTCCAGTCACCTTCCCATTTTCTTCATCGATGTTATGTACCGGTACTTCCTAGATTTTGTAGTTATGACGCTGAGACTGCAGACAGAGATAGAGCGGCGCTGAAGCGAGTGTTTATGGTCGTTTTTATGAGGTTTAAAGCTAGTATGGAATCCAACCACCTTCAGCTTCAATGACAGCATCCAGGCGACGAGGCATGGACATAATAAGTCGATCAATCATCTCCTGGTCGAGCTCATCCCAAATTACCACAGCTGCCTCATACAGAGCATCAGGAGTCATAGGACGCGGCCGGAGGGAGGCCAGACAATGCTTGAGAATGTTCCACACATGTTCAATGGGATTCAAGCAAGGAGACGATGGAGGATGTGGCAGGAAGCGCATTCCCAGCGCCTCAGCAGCCTGGCGAGTCTTCCTGCAAGTGTGGATGGGAGCATTGTCCTCCACAACAAAGGGCAGGCCATAGCCACGCCACACAGTCTTCACACGCCGCCAGGAGTCCAGAAGAGGGCCCCTTGTGATCTGTTCTTGATAAATGGCGCCTGTAACACCCTTGCGGGTGCCAGTGGACTGGGAGGTGTCAAATCGAATGAGAGGAGACCTCCCACCAACCCAGATGGCTCCCCAGAAGGGGACACTGGAGTAACCACTTCGAAAGGCGACTTGAACGAAGCGAGGATCATGGCGGGTGCCAGGAGGGCGCGTAACATAGGTCCTAAATGTCTGGTCAATGTAGATATTGACCTCATCGGTAAAGATGACCTGTCTGTCAATGTGGCCATATTTTCTAGCTCACCTTGCGCCACTCAACGTTTTTATGGTTTCTAGCATACTTGAGACGCTGCTGGCGCTTCTTGGAATTAAGCATGGGTTTGACAACTGCAATACAGCGCCGGTAGCCAAGAATTGTGCGAGCCTGAGGTCAGCGAGCTATTTCCTGGAGTTTAGTCACTTTTCTCAGCGTGTTGTGAGAGATGACAGTGCCACTTTCAGCAAGAGCAGCACAGATGACGGTGTTTGAGGCCCAAGGCTTCGTGTCAAACAGTTCTTTGAGCTGGGAGAGTGTTGTCTGATTGAGTTTGACGCCGTGGCGACTCTTGTGGGTTGTGGAGAATGTTGTACGAAGAGTGTGAGGGACAGAGGCAAGAGTGACAGTGAGGGCAACACAGTAGGCGACAGTAGACTGGGAAACATTGAAACGTCGAGCTACAGCACGCTGAGAGAGATGACGAGCTGCCTGGGAGATGCGCAGCCGCTGATTGTGTGTAAGAATTGGTCGAGGCATTGGGAAGCAGCCTACTGAGGGCAAAGAGAGACCTTGGACTCCATTTTCTATAGTAATCAGTCGCGTTCACATGCTCTTGTGGCAGATATCCATTGTCAATCGGGCTACAACTCTAACAGAACAATTATCTGCAATTATCGGCACAGGGGAGTGCTTGCCCGAAGTGGCTTGCTCAGCATGACGCTCTGCCATGTGCAGATTGGCACTGCATGCTGTAGATATTGCATATGGAGTCGATCAGATGACCTAGAGCATTTGGCTGGTGGCGCCAAGGGCAGAAGAGGTGGCGGCGGCGCATGGAATGGCGCCACTGAAGGCTTACCCATTCAGCTTGCAACACCTCGGTTGAAAACTAGCTTGTGCATCTCTAAACGACTCTACATGCATTCTAACGTCAGAAAAGACCGTCGCGATCAGCACGGCGAATTAGGCGATCGACTTCTCGCTTGAGGGGAGTGTACCTTCGTCCACCCACCGCCGTGGCAATCATGCCAAATACGCCGCCGGCAATGCGGGCGCTGTCGGCTCCCGTGGCGCTGTTGATTCCGAGGGCGAGGAACGCGAGCGCGGTGAAGGTGAGGATGACGAGGATACCGACCGACGAGCGCAAGGATGCGAGGATGAAAAGCACGCTAACGCTGCCGTCAGCACACACCTCCTGCCGCCACTCACATCACCCATGCAAAGTTGAAGATGGCCATGGCCTGGTCGAACTGCGGGGACAGCGTCCCGTCCTCGAGCGTGTACGCATCGAGCACGCCGAACGCTGGGATGAAAATACACCCGAATGTCATGTTCCACGCGCCATACGACGCAAATATGGTCGCGGCGTACGTGTTGCCGAGGAACATCTCGAACCAGCCAACCAGCGTCTGCGTGAGCCCGCCAAAGAGGATAAACACGGGCACGGCGAGGTTGAACGTCGCGACGCCCTGCGCGCGGAGCGTGTATGCCGAGGAGAGGAAGAAGCCCGTGCCGAAGGACATGAGGCCGAGCGGCGTGGGGTTGCCGTACTTCCTGTGCTGGACGGGGAAAGCTGGCTGGGAGAAGTCGGCGGGATGCCCGCCAGGCGTGACGACGCGGGAGATGCGAGTGGCAGCGCTACCCTTCTCCTCGTCGTGGCCAGTGTACAGTGGTTCAGGCATTGCAAACAGCTAGTAGGCATGAGCTTTGAGGGGGCAGCATACACGGCATGCATCGCGTTATATCCCATCTTTGGCGTGGGCGTCTGACACAACGCGCAATTCATCTTGCTGCTGCCACTACCGATGCCATCGCCAGATTCGCTTCGCCACTCTCCCATCTACTGCCAACGACCTTGGCTGTGGCACTTCCCGCGGATCGCCGGCGACGAGCTGTTCCCACTGCCTAGCGTTGCTTGCACTGACTAGAGTCACCATAGTGATGAGGAATGGAGTTCGTGGGCCATTCCGGTGCGCATCGGAGCCTGCCCACCGGGCTCTCGGCGGAGACTTCCCGGCCGTCGTCGGACGGGCGGCTCCCCTGCCCGCAATGGTGCAAGCTAAGTCTCGCGCTTCTCCATTACTTCATGACTGGGCGCGCTGGGAGGCGTTTGCGTTCCCAACGCCTCTGGGACGCTGTACTCCCCTGCCTCGCTACAGTTAGGTGTGCGCGATTGCACCAGCTCCAGGCGCCCCACGGGCCCGAACCGCTGGATACTTCGCTGGCCTCCACACCTCACCTCCCTGTTCTCCTACCGATGGGCTTCTCCCGGGGCCGATATCGCGTCCCACCAGCGCTCGCCGACGCCGTACCCAATCTGCCTGGCACGCGCACCATAGGCTCCCGCACCGTGTGTGACCTCAGCGACGAGCTCGTGGCGTGGGTCAGGCCACCACCAACCGACACGCTTCCGTTCGTAAACAAGGAGCAGCTCGCAGAACACCGCACGCCCGGCAGCCTCTGTGCGCTCCACTCCCAACCTCGCTGACAGCAGGGATCGTGATAGACGAGCTGGTTCTCGACGTGACGCGCTTTGCTGACGTGCATCCCGGCGGGCGGGAGATGCTCCTGCAGTTCGGCGGGGCACAGTGCGGGTGGCAGTTCCGCGCTTTTCACCGCCCAGAGGTGCTGGAAAGCTGGCGCGTGCTCGTCGTAGGGCGTACTGAGGGCGTGGAGAATGCGTTCCCCGAACGGCCCAAGTGGGTTAAGACGTCTTAGTTGGAACCTGTCCTCGCCTGTGCCACTTCGCGTTGTTGGGGCCGATATCATTCTGCATTGCAGTATTCTACTACATATGTGATTCCTAGACTACACCTCTGAGCAGCTCGGCCGTCTTCTCGACGTCCTCAAGAAGGTGCCAGTGTCCCACGCCCTGCATCTGTTCGACTTTTGCTTTGGGAATCTGCTTCTCGAGGAACTCGATCGTGGCAGCCGGGGCCGTCTTGTCTTCCTCGCCCGCAAGGATGAGCGTGGGACACTTGATGGCCGCGTAGTCCGGATCCTTGGCGCCAGCGAGCGCAAGGCATGCCTGTGCGTATCCCTCGGCCGGCTGTGCGAGGAGCGAGGCGTACACCGCCCCAGTGGCCAGTGGGCGCGACTTGGCGGTCAGGGGTGATGTCCCCGCGCTCGTGATTGTGCTGGCGACAGCCGCCATGCCGCCCTTGCGCACGGTGGCGGCGCGTCCGCCGAGCGCCTCCACGCCGCCAGGCGCCATCTGCTTCACCGGACCGATGAGGACTGCGGTCAGCTCACGAAGGGAGGCTTAGCTTACAGAGCTGCTCGACGCGGTCCGGGTATTTGGCTGCAAAGGTTGTCGCGACGAGCTGCGGTCAGCGGAGAGGGGAGGGCTGAGGGACACTTACGCCGCCCATAGAGTGGCCGGCGACGAGCGCGCGGTCGACCTTGAAGTGGTCGAGGACCTCGGCGACTGAGTTGGCGTACGTGTCGATCGTGACGGGGTCGCCGGTGGGAGGCGAAAGGCCGAGACCCTCGAGGTCGAACGCGATGACGTGGTGCGTCTTGTCGATGCCAGAGGCGGCAATGAGTGGGAGGTAGTTAGTGTGCCACCCCCCGAGGCCGTGTACGAAGATGGCCGCTGGTCCACCTTTGACGCCGCCAGACCAGACGTGCAGGGGTCCAGAAGGCAGGTTGACGAGGTTGGAATCGGGCGCTGTTGCAGGGGCGCGCGACTCGGTGACGGACGCGCACTTGGGCGGGGCGCTTCCGCCCACCTCGTTCGACAGCACACCAAGGCCAGTGATGCTGACCTCGATCTTGTCGCCAGCCTTGAGGAACTTGCCGTTGCTGAGGCATACGCCGGCCGGCGTGCCCGTAGCAATCACGTCGCCGGGCTGGAGCGTGATTCCCATCGAGCACGTCTCGATCAGCGTCGGGATGTCGAAGATGAGCTCGGACGTGTCCTGCGCCTGCCGCTGCTCGCCGTTGACCGTCGTCGTCAAGAACATGTTGTTCCAGTCGAGGTGCGATGCTGGCACAGCGTACGGCCCCATGGGGCAGAACGTGTCGAGCGACTTGCCGATGTAGAACTGCTTGTGGTCGCGCTGGCGCTCGCGCGCCGTCACGTCGTTGAGGATGCACGCGCCCCACACGTGCTTCCACGCGTCCTCCTTCTTGATCGCCAGCCCGCCCTTGCCGATAATAATGGCGAGCTCGCCCTCGTAGTCGAGCGAGCTCGTCACCTCCGGGTGCGGGTAGATCGGCGTGCCGTTGGCGACGATCGAGCTCCCGCGCTTGGTGAAGATGACGGGGAAGTCTGGCTGCTCGTTCTTGTCGCTGCTGTCGTAGCCCGACTTCGCGAACTCGCTGGCTCGTGAGTTCAAGTCACTCACTCGCCCAACTCACGTGGCGTGCGCCTTGTAGTTTTTGCCGACACAGAGGATGTCGCGGCCGCGCAACGGCGCGAGCACTTGGACGTCGGCAACGGCCTCCTCAGGGTATCCGGGCGCCAGGCGGTCCGAGACCTCATCCCACACTTCGATAAGGCGGTGGAGCGACGTGACCGGCCGACCATTGGGGAACAGCAGCGGGGTGACCCTCTTCTCCTCGGCATCGACAAGACCGATAGCGTCGTGCGCAAACGCTTTGGATCGGTATGCGATAAACTTCATGCTGCCGTGTGGTGCGGTCGGAGCTGCAATAGAGTAAGTCATGGTGGGGCGATTAAGTGACGGAGAGAGTCGTCAACGTCAGCTGCACGCTTATGAGGAGCGCGTAGTGGTTGCTGCATGGCGACATGGCCAGAACGGCGACGGCAGTGAAGCGGCCTGATGGGCATCGGCAACCAACTGGGAGACATTCCGACCCCGCACGGAAAGGTGACTACCCCGCCGGCTCGGCCGTTTCCGACGTCAGATGATCTTGCCATCCGTCTCTTGGCCATGCCCGCCCTCGTCCAAGCCCACATCGAAGCCGATACGCATCGGGCTTCCCAGAGAGCATGGCCCCATGGGGCCATGCTATAACTGCGTCGACATGCGAGGTGAGCTGTCTCCCCGCAGATCACCAACATGATTCAGACACAGTCGCTCCCTCACCCGCCGTTCAGGTGAGTGGATCTGTGGCTCTGCTGACGACAGGTTCGACCCCGGGGTCGCCCCGCAGACGAGCCACTGGAAGCCGCCCAAATGGATGCTTGCACACACCTCGCTGCCGGGCACCCCGCGCAACATGAACGCGGTGAGCTTGCACTGGACACGTGGGGGTGTGGCTGAGGCTGACCGCAGAATGGCCTTGGGGAGCCGTGGGACCCGAAGAGGCCCATGTTCCGCGGGACTGACCTGGTGTGTACTGAACTCGGTGGAATATGGGCGTGGCACTAACGTCTAGAGCAAACCTATTCCGGGCCTCAAGGTCCCCAACATCGAGATCGCGAGCGACGACGCCGACAAGGAAAGGATCACAGCCTTCGTCGACGTCAACATCATCGACTGTACTGGGCGAGAGGCGTATCGCGGCGACGTCCTGGTCAAGGGACAGCGGATTGTCAAGGTCGGGGATAAGCTCAGTGCCGAGGAGCTTGCAGGAGCACGCGTGGTCCAAGGCGACGGCCGGACGCTCATGCCCGGCATGAGTGAGTAGCACTCACAGCGGCCCTGACTGACGCCCAGCCGACGCGCACACACACTTCACATGGACCAACTCTGGCTCGCTCGATGGTCTGGCCACAATGCCGGTTGAGGAGCACACGCTCTTCGCCGCGCGCTCGGCACGCACCTTCCTCGACTGCGGGTACACGTCGTGCCTCGGCGCGGCGTCGGCGAAGCAGCGTATCGACGTGGTGATCCGCAACGCGATCCAGGCGGGCGACATCCCCGGCCCCCGCTACCTCGCCAACGGCAAGGAGATGGCGCCGGCCGACGGCGCGCTGGTGGCTGGCATCACCGAGTTTGTGGAGTCTGCCGACGAGGTGCGCAAGTCGGTGCGCGAGTTCGCCGAGCAGAGCATCGACCAGATCAAGCTCAGCATGAGCGGCGAGGAGATCACGGAGACGCTGCGCGCCGAGGACATCACGTTCCCGGACGACATGGTCGCTGCGGCCGTCGAGACGGCGCACGAGCACGGTATCCGTGTGTGCTCGCATGCGCGCAGCGACGAGAGTATCGTCCAGTGCCTCCAGTACGGCGTCGACATCATCTACCACGCCTCGTTCATCTCCGACGAGACGATGTACCTCCTCGAGAAGCAGAAGGAGCGCGTGTTCGTCGCGCCCGCGCTCAACTGGCTCGTCGCGACGCTCTACGACGCCGCCGCAGACTGCGGATACCCCACGTCAAAAGCCGAGTCGGTCGGCTACGCCCGCGAGCTTGAGGTCGCATGCGCAGGCCTCAAGGAGATGCACAAGCGCGGCATCAAGATACTCCCCGGCGGCGACTACGGGTTTGCCTGGACGCCGCACGGGACGTACCGCGACCTCGAGCTGTTTGTCAAGTACCTCGACTTCACGCCGATGGAGGCCATCCTCTCTGCCACCGCCCTTGGCGGCGAGATCATGATGCACCCGCACGAGCTCGGCAAGGTCCAGCCGGGATACTATGCCGATCTCATTCTCGTGGACGGCAATCCGCTCGAGGACATTAGCGTGCTCACTGGCCACAAGCACATTGACATGGTGATGATTGTGAGTGCTCCATCCGGCTGGTACGGTAGGACTGACGGCAGAACGGGCGTGTGCACAAGGAACACCCGCGCGACCGCGAGGCGTGGGCTCCAAAGGAGACTCCAGAGTAGGGGTCTTGTATAGCAGTCAGAAGAGTGTACAAATTAGTCGAATATGAACCTTGATGCTCCTCTTGAACAGGAGAGACACCCCTGAAGGTGGCGATTGCCGCGGCGAGCGGGAAACGATGTGTGAGGAGACGGGGTGGGAGCACAAAGGGTACTGAATGCATAACTGTCCATGTTCGAAATGTTTAGAAACTAGAAGAGAGCGACGAGGGCTCCGGCGACGAGCGCAAACGCCGAGGGCGCGAGCATGCCGGCGCCAGACTCAGCCTGAGCCGAGGCCGACGCCGCCGCGGAGCTCTGAGAAGCAGAAGCCGAGCCAGCAGCACTGGAGCCAGCCGACGCGGAGGGCGAGCCGGATCCGCTGGCCGACGACGCGGCAGACGAGGCACCAGAGGAAGCGGCGGCCGACCCGGACGACGCGGGCGCCGACGAAGCGGAGCTGGGAGCGGCGAGGGTGGCCGAGTCCACCGCGGCGGTCTCCTCAACGCTGACGGTCGCGACGCCGTTCTCGACGGTGAAGTAGTTGGCGGCGACGAGCTCGAGCCCGGCGGCCGCGACGTAGGCGGTCAGGTCGAACGGGATGACGTCGTTGATGGGCGCAGCGAAGCCCTCGGGGGCGGCGAACGACTCGGGCTCGCGGTACATGAGAAGAAGGTAGCGGTGGGCGCCGGAGCCGGACGCCGGGCCGGGGCCGGCATACGACCGGATCTCGGACTGCCCGTCGTAGCTGATCCCGGCGGGGGTGGTCGCCGAGCCGCCGGCGAGGGTGACGCCGTTCGTCAGCCAGTGGAGGTTCTGGGCCGCGCCAGCGGGGTCGGTGCCGACGATGTTGGCGTCGACGAGGAAGAGGGAGAACTTGCCCTGGGTGTGAGCGCGGGTGTGGGTGGAGTAGGGGCGGTTAGCCAAGATGAGGCGAGGTGAGAGGAGGGGTTAGGACGGAAGGCGGAAGGGCGGAGGGAGGGCATACGTGTTGCGGAACCGTCTGGCGCTCAGGCCGCCAGAAGCAGATGGGAGGGGACAAAGCAGGGGAGGAGGCTCACGGAGGTGTCGAATCCCTCACCGCCGTCGACGAGGAGCTCGGGCCGTGTGCCCGCCGTGTCCTGGGTCACGGGCTTGCCGATGTCGACCTCGGTGCCGGCGAAGGACGCGTCGAGGACGGCCTGGGGCGCGAAGCTGGGGAAGAGGGAGCCGAGCCCGGCGTCTGCTGTCAGCGTGTGCGCATGGGTTGGGCCAAGAGTCTAGGTGAAGGTCGCGGCCGAGGTAGAGCTCAGGGGTGGAGGATGAGGGAGGCCAAGCCTGCCCAGTCTGTTCTTGGCTCCGTTGTGCGATCATGCAAATAGCACCACGCGGGGCAGGCGGAGGAGGAGGAACGCTGTTCAAAGGCAAGACGGAGGGAGGCAGAGGAGAGGCCAGAGAGAGGAGGAGGGGAGACGGGAGACGTACTCTGGAAATGGGCCTCGACGCCCGCGAGCTCGGTCGAGCTGGCGGCGGACGCAAGGGACGCGAAGACGGAGAAGAGAGCGAGGGCGAGCATTGAACGAGTGTGGGTGTTGGTGGGTGTGCTAGGCGAGTACGGTGGAGTGGAGTGGGTTAGCAGAAAGATGGAAAGATGAGGAATGGAGTAAGAGAGTAAGTGGAGAGTTGTCAGCTGCGGAGACGTGCACAGCATACGGTGCACCATACAGTCCGCTTCGGCGCAGGGGCTAGAGGGTTAGAGGGACGTGGGATGTGGGGGCCTGTGGATTGTGGCTTTGTTGGACGCGACGCGAGCGGACGCGGACGCGCAATGGACGCCATGGAACGCAGACGCCTGAACGCCACCTGCACTGAGCCCTGTAGAGGGACCGAGAACCGAGGAGCACAACACAACATTCACAGATGGCACCGCTTCCGCCGGATGTGAGGCCAGAGAGTAAGGCTTCGTGCATGCCTGTAGCCGCCACGTCGATGAAGCTATGTGTGCTGTGCGCTGTGTCTTGTTAGCTGATCACTGATCGTCGAGTATGGTTGGCATGTTGGGCGGAATGCTGGGTCCTAGTGGTGAAGAGCGGTGAGGAATGCACTGAAGGAAAGAGGAAATGCAAAAAGAAATGGTTGAACTCTCTGTCGGAGAATTGAACTCCGGTCTCCCGCGGTCACTTCTAATGACAAGCGAGCATACTAGCCACTATACGAACAGAGATGTTGTTCTTTGCTGACAAGCTTGCTGCTCTGGCTGTGCTGAATGGACAGATGTATTTCCGAGGTTCTGCCGCTGATACTCGCCTTCATTCTCGAATGGCAGCTCCCCTCTCAAAGACCTCGTTCTGGCGGACACTCCGGCTGCTCCTACAACCTGAACAAATCGCATGCAATGACATGGCAAGATACAACGCGCAGCGCTGCTGAACCGAACTGTGTACAAGTCTGTAAACTCCTCTTGCGCCTCGCTCTCCTCAACGGCCCTCCTCGCTCTCTTCTCCCCCCATGACTCTTACACTTCCTCCTTAATATAGTCGCCCCTCGATCATTTCAGCCTAACCATCCACACATGATCCTCCGACCACCTCACCACTCCCACTCACACACCTCCCGCGCTACTGCGCAACACCCACCACCCGCTCCCGCCCTCGCGGGTCCTTGCCCTCCGCCGCGGCCGCGGCGGCACGGATACTCACCCCCTTCCCGCGCCCCTGCACCTGGCGGAAGAGGGTCATGAAGTCGTCCAGCGTCGGCTCCTCCCCTCCCTCCTTCTCGACCTCCTTCACCGGCGTCGAGACGCTGCGCCGGCCGACCGGGCGGAGGGAGGTGGGCGAGGGGATACGCACGGCCTCCTCCTTGCCGGGGATGTGGGCAAGCTTCGCGCGCTCGGGGCTGTGCGGGCTGAGGGAGCGCAAGAGGGGCGCCTTGGACGGCGTCGACACGGAGCGCGTGGCCTTGAAGGGCGATGTGGAGGGATGAGCGGGCGTCGACGCGAGTGAGGGGTGCGCAGACGGTGCGGGCGTCGTTATGTGCTGGCTCGGCGGGGTGCCGTCACCAGGCGTGCAGAGTTCCGGCACAGACTCCGCTGTGGATATCCGCGGCGGGGTGGTGGGCGCGGTCGTCGCAATGGTCGGTGCTGAGCTGTCTTCGGGGCCATCTCCCCCTGATGGAGCGACACGCTCGCTGGCGTCTTCTGGCGCTTCCTCGATACCGGGCGCGTCGACCTTGGCCCGCGCATCTGCCTGTGCCGTCTCCCCCTCCGCGACAGCGGCCAGCTCTCCCTCCTCTTCTCCCTCGTCGCCCTCCTCCACTGCCCCAACAGCTGGGGACACGACCGATGCCGGGCGGGGCAGCGCGCCGAACGTCGTTGTGCCAGGCAGATTCCCAAAGGTCTGGGTACTCGGCAGTCTGGAGCGGGACGGGGTCCCGAGCAATCCGTGGCTGGTTGTGTCGGTGGACAGGCGGCGGGGGCTGCCAAAGTCTGTGAGCATTGAGGTGCGGTCGCGATCGCTGAACGACGAATGGCGCGCGTCGTCATCGACGAGACGCTCGGTAGACGCCCAGGTGGAAGTGGAGAGCGGCCGCGTGTTGAAATCCGTCGAGATAGGCTGCACTTCTGACGCGGTGTCGGATGCGGCGTCGTCGACCATCTCCTCAGTCTCGCCGGAGGCCGCCTTGGCATCCTCTGCCTTCTTGTCTTCAGATGTCTCTTCTGCGTTCTTGTCCCCGGACTGGCCTGCTGAGTCGTCCTTGGTGTCGGCGCCGGACTCGGCTTTGGGCGTGCCATCGCCCTCCTGCGCGTCGCGGCTGATCTCCCACACTGCCTGGATCTTGCCCGGTCCACCCATTATCGGTGGGCGTTCAGGCGCGTCGTTCGTCGCAGGTGTCGGGTCGTCGGCCCGCCCTTCCTGGCTGCTGTCCATGACGGCCTGGATCTTACCTGGTCCGCCCACGATTGGCGGCCGGTCAATCTGAGCATCCCCACCACCGCGCTCCTCGCTCGCAGCGGCGTCCACGGCCTGGATCTTGCGCGGGCCGCCCATGACACGAGGTGCGTCGTCAGACTCAGCCGGTCCCTCAGGGGCCTTGCTCCCAGTCTTAGAGACGCCCGAGGGATCGTACCCCGCGCTTGGCCGGTTGAGGATATCAGGCAGCGGCGCAGTCTCGACTCCAGCCGGCAGCGGCTGGCGGTACCCTGCCTGTGAACTTGCGCCCGTCGACGCGTCTGTCTTAGAACCTGCCCCCTCTGTCGCGTCTGCGCCCGTCGACGCGCTCGCCTGATTCCCGTCCTTGGCGTCTTTCGTGTCACCTGCCTTCTTCTTCGACCCGGCCTCTGGCTCAGGCGCGGAGCGAACGGCGCTGTCAGCCGATGGAGCGCTGAGCTCGGCCGTTGGGCGCACACTGCTCTCGGCGCCCGGCGGCGGCGGCAGCTCGCCCTGCATCATCTTGCCTGCAGACGGCTTGATCGCAGCCACGCCGTCGATATCAGGCATGCCGCCGTTCTTGCGCGGCGCGAGCGAGAAGTGTTTCGACGCTCCGGGCTTGGGAGCCAAACTCGACCCCGCGGCGGGGAGGGGCTTATCGAACACGGGCAGGCTGGCGCGCTTGCTACTCGATGAGGAGGCGAAAGCGGACGGTGGACCGGCGTTGACTGACGGCCCAAGGCCAGCTGGAGCGCCCGGCCGGCCGCCTGGAGCCTTGAGACTCGGCGCGAGGTCGAGATCCGCGCCGCCTATCGCATCGAGGCGGTCGAGCGCGTCGAGGGCCGAGAGTTCTGGTGCGAGCGCGAGCGAGGAGTCAAGGTCGTCGAGCTGGATTGCACCTAGCGGCGCCTTCGCGGGCTTCGTAGTCGGCGCGGTTGGTGTTTGCGACGGTGCGACGGCGGCAGGGGTGGGAACAGGGGCTGCTGCTGGGGCGGCCCCCGTGGGGACGCCACTGTCGTCTGCGGCGCTGGCATTCGCGCCGGCCCACGCACTGGGCGGCGCCTTGCGCGGGATCAGCGAGAGCCGCTTCCCGCGCGGCGCGGGATCGAGGCGGGTGGGCGGGGAGGCGAACTGCGCGGCGATGGGCGCGGTGCCAGAGGGAAGCGGTGGGACCGGGGGCGCACCGCTGGTATCGAGGTGCGGGGGCGAGGTCGCGCCGAAGGAGGAGGCACGTTTGCGCTCCTTGTCGGTGTCCTTCTTGGAGCGGAGGGACTGGAAGAAGGATTTGCGGCGGCCTGGGGTTAGCTATGCCCGAGCCATCGAAGATGGCGAGGGGAGGGGGGGGTAGGAAGGGGCATAGGACGGGGGCGGAGAGAGTGGAGATGCAGGAGTGTACAAGGTGGGGGAACGGGAGGAGCGGAGAGCCTGGGACAGTTGTGATCGCGGCTGAGCGCGCAGCGACACCAAGCCCAGACAAGTGGGCAGGACAGCAGGAGACAGAGGGTTGGACGCACGGATCTTAGGCTCCTCCGAAGTCGGCGTCCCCGCGCCCGTCGACGAGGGGCGATACGCGACCGTCTGCGCCCCCGACGTGTAGTTTGCGCGTCCATTCGCACTCCCATTCGTCGCGGGGTGGCCTCTGGGATGCTGCGCGGACGTGGGCGTCGAATCGGCCGCGACCGTGTTGCGTCTCCTCTTGAGCCACTTGAAGGCCATCGTGCGCGGTTGATGGGAGGGCTAGGATGGGGAGATGGGTTGAGGCTGGGATGGAGGAGCGCGTCGCCGAGCGATAGAGGATGGCCGAGAGGGCCTTGAGCGAGGCGAGGGATGAGGGGGGAGGGGCGGGGGAGAGGGCCGGGGAGATGGGAGGCGGGACGGGACGCGGCGAGGGCGAGGGCGAGGGCGACGGGGTTGATGGGGATGTCGATGCCGATGAGGATGGAGATGATTAGAGTGGTTTGAACATGCGAGCGAGAGATTGAGAAGAGTACAACGACAAGAGAAAGAGGGTGAAAGAGAAAGAGAGGGTAGAGAGTAGAGAGGGTAGGAGAGTGACAGGAACTCCCCCCCCCCTCCAGGAGTGCTAATGGATGAGATGTCACGCTTCCTCCATCCGTCCGACCACTCCGAGAGTAGAACAACGTGGTTAGACACACTCAACCCGTCGGCCAACGTGGCTTTTCGCATAAGATCGCAGTCTTGTTTAGCAATGTATCTGAAGCGAGTGGATGGCGGGTTGAGTTGAGGCGTTGAGACTGAGGCGCATGTAATGCATGGAATTTTGATGCATTCAACAAGGTGGCCAAGAGATGAACGATGAGATGAAACGATGAGGATCGAGCGGCGTGGCGTCCGTCCCCCATAGCGTCAGGTTGGGGGTGGGAGGGGCTCGGCGTAAGGGGCTCGGCGCGCGACGCGCTGGATCGCTGGAATTGGGTCCAAACACGCGCAGAGCAGACGGTAAATCCTATCCCTTCAGCCAGCCCGGTGCCCTCCTCCAACCTTTGGTGAACGTCGTGCTCCATTGAGACTCGAGTACGTACGCGCAAAATGCAATGGCGAGTACGCGGGATGTTAGGCTTTGGCAAATGGAACCGGGGGGGGAGGGGTGTAAGGGAGTGGAACATGTCGTGTTAGACGCGTCTTTACGTTGCCATTACGCGACATTCTGACACTTTCGACAGTTTGTTACTGCTTCAAGATCATCTCTCACCTTACATGTTTGTTGGGCATCATCGTCACTCGATTCTATGCACAACTCCTTCCATCTCGTCTGTTCTCGGCATATCCCTCCCCGCCATGTAGATGGCCCAGTCCCGGAGGCACCACTAGAGGCTAGAGTCCCAAGTCACTTTCATACCCCAACATCTGTACCCATACGATCCCAAGTCCTGCCCGCCAGAGCCAACACCACACCGTCCTTCATCTTCCTACACCCCTACAGCACCTACCGCCCCTACCCCCGCTACCACCGCTACTTGTAATGACCGAGAGAAGAGGAGAACCAGCAATAGTGTCCGTCCAAAGTAATACCATAGAGAAGAGAAAAAGTGTTTGTCTGTTGTCTGTTGCTTTGCTGCCTGGGGTGTGCGTACGTGCGTGCGTGCGTGCGTGTGTGTTCGCGCCCGGCCAATGCCACGCTGGGCCGGGTGCTGTCATTAAGCCAGCCGAAGCTGGTCGAGGAGGTGGGCTATAGACTACTGTTGATGCGAATGATGCGATAGGGAGTTGGGGGAGTTCGGCGGCCGGAGGAGGCTGTCTCGCTTAAGGGTGCGAGAACAGGACCGCACAGCCGGCGGCGAAGCCGACGAGCGAGGCGAGGCCGACACCGACGATGGAGGGGACGTGCATGAACGCGGCGCTGGGGACGATACCGGCGTTGTTGATTGCCGCGCCACCTGCACCGTTGGCCTCGCCGTTGGCGTTGTAGGTCGGGATGGGGGCTGGTGTCGTCGCATAGCTTCCGGGCTCAGTACCGGCTGCCCTGACGTTGAAGCCGTTTGACTGTGCGAGCTTGTCTGCATCGTCAGCGCGGGTCTAGAGAATGGAAAGACGGCATGAAGTGGCCGGTAGTATAGGATCACGGGAGACGACTCGGTTGAGCGAGGCACAAGGGAAACTAGCCCCGAGTACAAGCGAGTCGGGCCACCGGCCACGGCATCGGGCAAGTTTGGTGTCGTCTCATTTTATCCCGGATCCAGCAAAACATCGAGGCCTCCATGGATGCTCGCCACTTTGAGTACTCACTCGTGCTGCCAGCGATGACCAGCCAGAGAATGTAACCGCTTCCAACAGGGACGTCGTTGAAGGTGACGTTGACGGCGTTCACACCACCGGCGACTGTCTGTCAGCAAAAGAAACGCGGCGACCTCTGGGCCTCGGTCACTTCGGAACTTTCGGAGCGGTGTAGTGCGGAGGCTGTGTTGCGGCATGACGTCTTACGCCTAGCCCACTCGACTCAGGCCTGATGGCTGTGCCCGGAAAGATGGAATGTTGGGAGGACGTTGGACCAATCAAGCTCAGTGGTCATTACTCACTGTCCCTTGCAACGACGCGGTTGGCACCGAAGGCAGGCGAGTTGGCGTTGGTGAGGACGAGGTCGACTGGGTCGGGCACGGGGATCCATGCTGCCAAGTTCTCGATACCGTTGACCCCTGCGCGTCAGCACAGCCAGTAGAGCACAGCAACAAGGCTGAGGCGTGGGAAGGTCGGAAGGTGATCAAAGCGGACTGGTCAGGTCGCAGTTGCAGATCCCAGAGTAGAGGGAGCGGCGAGCGATCATGAACTGGCGATCATGAACTGGGCGATGATCTTGCCCAGCGATGGCACAGAGAGACGCCAACTCCCTTCACATATCACACAGCACACAGTGTGCCGCTTCGTTTGACACGCGTGCCACTCACAGTATCCGTTCCAGTTGCGGCTAGGCTGGATAAAGTAGGACGAGTTCCAGTTGGGGTTGTGCGACTCGCTCGTCTCGGTGCCGTTGATATTGGCGCTAGCCGACGAGTTGCCGCTCATGTCAGTCGGCGCGCCACTCACAGCCGGCGCCGACGACGCGACAACGGGCGACGAAGCGGCGGGCGAGGGCGCGGCCGAGACACCGCCAGAGCCGTCGTCCCAGGTCGAGCCGTCGGTCGTGCCATCGGTCGTGCCGTCAGTCGTGCCGTCGGTAGTGCCGACGTCGGTGCTGCCGTCGGTGGTCGTGCCGTCCATAGCTGGATCTTGGGCGTAGACGCCGAGGGTGAGGAGGAGGAGGGCGAGGGAGGAGGAGCGTCGGAGGCCGAGCATTGTTCGTGTGTGCGTGTGTGTGAACAGGGAGTGGGGAGTGGGAAGTGTGTGGCCGGAAGGCGATAGTCGATAGAAAGTCGCGAGGTCGAGATACGATGTACGAGGATTAGACAAGAGAGAGAAACAAAGAGAGAGAGTAGTAGAGACGCAGAGACGCAGAGAGAGATGGAGAGATAGAGAGAAGAGAGGATGTACCAGGAATGAAATGCCGACGGAAGGTGGACGTGGGCGATGAGGGAGGGCCGAAGGGATAGATACAATAGGGGGGGTGGTGAGTGGTGGTCTATGGGCTATGAGAACTCCTAAGTAAGAGTCCTGGGCTGTTTATGCATTTACTACTTCCAAATGATCGGCCTTGGCCTTGGCTCTTTGAGGCGTGATGCCGTCGATAGCCCTCTTGGTCTTCCAAAGCCAAGCCATATGGATGCATTTAGACTTGATGCCTGTAGGAAGAGGAGCAGTCAATTAGCGAGCACGTCCGGACAAGAGAAACGCCAAGCATTTCAATCAGCCGTAATTTCCTTTGTTGTCTCTCTTTCGGCGTCGTAGTCCCCTCTCTCTCTCTCTCTCGGCCCTCTTGCCCCGCTCGCCGCCTTGTCCGCGCTTAAACTGGCTCTAAGGAATATACTTATCTTGCATGCATGCTGTCAGTAGTGTCTCTCTCTCCAAGCTGATTAAATGTCTACTGCATACTGCATAGATAATCATCTGAGGTTGAGCACGACGAGATTGA
Organism: Cutaneotrichosporon dermatis; assembly: GCA_020011015.1. Taxonomy (NCBI): domain Eukaryota; kingdom Fungi; phylum Basidiomycota; class Tremellomycetes; order Trichosporonales; family Trichosporonaceae; genus Cutaneotrichosporon; species Cutaneotrichosporon dermatis. Next base: position 2,119,808 of record JAIGNX010000009.1, on the reverse strand, counting down.
GCTTGCTGAGATGAGACAAACAAAGCCGGGTGGTTTGACTTACCAGGGCCAACGTCAGCCCCAAGCCACCCATTCCCGTGCCGTCCTGGCCGTCCTGGCCATCCTGGCCGTCCATCTCAGCTGCGCCTGACCCTCTCTCTTCTTCGACCTCCCGAAGCCTTGAAGCCAAGACGAAGCGATGATCCTATAAACCCACACCCAAGACTTTACCAAGCCGGCCAAGAACTTTGGATCCATCCATCATTTGTTCTTACTCTCCTCCCCCACCTGGGTTCGGATACTTCCACAACATAAACAACTGACCAGCGACTTGCGCGTGATGCGTCATGCATGCAACATACCCAACGCAATGTGTACCTCGCGTACCTCGGCCAAGCCAGCCTTTTTGGCCGTGCACTGTTTGGCGGGCCTGGCCCCTTGGTGGGTCCTGGTCAGATGTTGATGCTCTCTCTTTGGATTCGGCCAAGCTCGGCCGCCGATTCCTCACACCTCAACGTACAAAGTACGAGTGGACGGTGCTGCGCGCTGCGGTACCTTAGGATTGGACGAGGATTAACGACCAGGCCCCGCTGGCTCGCGGCTGGCGGCTCGCTTGACAGCTCCTCATGCCGGCAGGTCCTGTTCCGTCCCTCGACGCCACCGCAGCTTGAATGCCAGGGTGGCGTCTGGACCCGGCCAGTGTCTGGCCCACAGATACCGCAGTTGCGGCCTTAAAGTTGCCTTTAGGTTATGGCCAAACGTTGAGCCTCCATCGCGAGTGCATGGACAAAATCACACGCGTCGCGTACGCGATGCATGGGCGGCGTTGCGTCTCGAGAATCACCATAACGCATCAAAGCCGGGTGGACCGGGCATGGGTGGAGGTAGAGATCCCGGGGTGGGAGTGGACGGTGAGGGGAGACGAGCATGGTGGGAAGATGATAAGGCAGGGCGGAGCCACATCTTGTTCAGAGTCGAGGTCGTCTGAGTATGCCTGCTCGAACTACCTCTGGCCCAATGATCATGCAGCGTAGATACAACGTCTATAGCATCTCATCTATAGAATCTACATCATCTATGGCATCTACATCGTCATTTGGAATCCACAGCATCTACAGCGCCACCCACAGAACATACACGCCAACAGCACCAGCAACCACCGCATCCACATCCATTGACGTTTACAGCTACAACTAACAGACAGCTACACACTCCCAAGCACACACCTACAGAAGATCGCGGGACAGGCCCCACAACTACAACTACAACTACGCCGCCCCACTGCTCAACCGCTTCAACACCTGCACATCCGCGAGCCCCATCTCGACCTCCCACCTCCGCTCCCCGACGCGCCGCTTCCACTCGGCCAGCTTTACACACTGGATCCGGTCCTCCACGGCTCTCAGCTCATCGACCAACTCGCTCTCCTCCACAATGAGCCGCTTCAGCTCGGCCGCTGGCAGGTCGTACGGCCGCGTGATCGGTGGGTCGCGGCCTAGCCGCGCGGCTTCGGCACCAACGAGAAAGATCTGCGCGCGGGGGAAGGCGCGCGCGACGGCGAGGACGCGGTGCGGGACGAATCCGGGCGTGCACCCCTGCTTATGCGCCGTGGCGGAGGGTGAGCGCTGGACGAGGGCGAGTGCGACTTCGCGCACGGTCTGGCACGCGCACTCCTCCTCTGCGCTACGCCCCCTAACATCGCCGAGCGTGGGACCGGCGCCGGGATCGTCCCCAGAGAGGCCGAGGAGATGCCGCTGCGCACACCCGCACAATAACTTGACACACGTCTCCAGCCCCATATCGTAGAACTCGTGGCTCACGACCCTGCGTGTCCCGGCGGGGACGAGGAGCGCCATGGCGGAGCGGAAGGCGGTGCGCGCGTCGGGCGAGAGCACGACGGTTGGCGCGCGCGCCGTCGTGTTGTCGCTGTTCGGCCCGGCGAGCTGGTACGACGGCAGGCGGACGGTGTCGAGGGACAGCCACGGCGCGAGGGGGAGGATGTCGGTGCCGATGCTGTAGTTGCCGACGTCGAGGATGCGGGTGTGCGCGAGCACGCGGGTGATGGTCGCGAGCGCTTGGGCGGGGGTGACGTCTGCGTCGGGGGCGGGGGAAGGTGTGGGGGTGGGGGTGGGACGTCGACCGTCGTTAGCTGGGGTAGCAGTGAAGGTGGAGCTGGATGCGGAGGTCGAGGCGGAGGTAGAGGGAGCCGACGCCAGCGCGCCCCCGCCGCGCTTGAGCCGCGCAACGGCCGGCCGCGCAACTAACGCCGTCCCCTCCCTGCCCTGCATGAGCGCTACGTAGTCCCGCGTCCGCACGCCCGGGATGGGGACGCCGAGGCCGCTCGTGATGCGGATATACCGCTGCTTGTTCGCGTACGTCGACTTGACGGCGACGTGGCGCGCGAGCCGCGCCTCGACGGCTTCGCGCGCAGCGTGGCACAGTGCGCGCAGGGATTTGAGGGTGGGGGGCGAGGAGAGGGAGGCGGTGAGGATCGCATCGAAGATGTGGGGGTAGGATGTGATGTCGAGCGTTGGGCGGGTGGTGTCGGGCGTGCGGGGGGGTAATCGGAGAACGGAGGAGTCAGCCATGGTGGCGACGTCGAGCGCGTGAGGGCCAGAGCTGGGAGGGAGGACGCTCGCGCGCGAGTGGACGGTCGTCGCCATCGTGGAGCCGCCGAGATGAACGCGCGAGAGGCTGGGCTGGTGTGGAAGAGCAAGGCTTAGATGACCGCCGGCGACATACGGCTCGTGCGCGTCTTGCCTATGCCTTGTTGTGACAAGACGCGCCCGTCACGTGACGGCCTATGACGTCGGCGATCGCCGCGAGGTCGACATAACAGCCATGCGCCACCAACCTCCCTCTCATCCACACCATCGCCCTAATCCATCCACGATGGACAGCGACGACAAGGACACCAAGTTCCACCCGGCCGAGCACGAGGTGCACGCGCCGACACGCCACACCCTCCCGCCGCGCGCGTACCACCAGCCGTCCGCGCACCACGCCTCGCCCACCTCTGCCGCGGCGCTCAGCCTGAACGGCGAGTGGAAGTTCCGCTTCTCGCCCACGCTCGAGAGCGCGGGCGGGGAGGATTTCGCGGCGCCCAAGTTCGACGATGGGAAGTGGGGCACGCTGGGCGTGCCGAGCACGTGGGTGCTGCATGGACATGGAAGGCCGTGGTACACGAATATCAAGTTCCCGTTTCCGCTCGACCCGCCCCGCGTGCCGGATGATAATCCGACAGGCGATTATCGCGTCGTGTTCGATACGGAGAAGGCCAAGTGGCCGAAGGGCGGGAAGGTGAGTGCCCGGGGTTGGGTGGCTGGGGGAGGCAAGCGTGGATGGCGGGGGGAGGATGGTGGGGAAGGAGACCGCAGCGAGGGCCGTCCAAGGTGGGCCAGCCGAAGAGATTGCGCCCTGGAGCCTTGAAACGAGCGAGTGGAGGAAGGTCAGTGGAGCTGGGTGGAGCTGGGCGGCCAAGAGACGGATGGGCGCGGACACCACTCACACCAGACACTCCTCCGCTTCGACGGCGTCGAGTCGTGGTACAAGGCGTGGCTGAACGGCCACGAACTGGGATACTCGACTGGCTCGCGCCTCCCGTCCGAGTTCGACGTCACGGAGCACCTTAAGCGCGGGAAGAACGTCCTCGCCGTCCGCGTCCGGCAGTGGTCCGCCGCGTCCTACCTCGAAGACCAGGACGAGTGGTGGCTGCCTGGCATCTTCCGGGACGTGACCCTCCTCCACCGGCCGGAACACTGTATCGACGACTACTTCGTGCACGCGGCGTACGACCACGCAAGCGGCGAGGGCACGCTCAAGGTCGAGTGCGAGCCGCACGGCGGCGCGCGCGTGCGCGTCCCCGAGCTCGGCATCGACATGGCCGCGGGCGAGGAGGCGCGCGTCAAGGTCGAGCCGTGGACGGCGGAGACGCCGCGCCTGTACGACGGCACGCTGTCGCGCGACGGGGAGAGCGTGCCCCTCCGCATCGGCTTCCGGACCGTCAAGATCGAGGACGGGCTGCTCAAAGTCAACGGGCGCCGAGTCCTGTTCCGCGGCGTGAACCGGCACGAGTTCCATCCGAAGATGGGGCGGGCGCTCGACCGCGAGACGATGCTCCGCGACGTGCTGCTTATGAAGCGGCTCAACGTGAATGCCGTGCGCACGTCGCACTACCCGCCCCACCCGCACTTCCTGTCGCTCTGCGACGAGTACGGACTCTGGGTTATTGACGAGTGCGACTACGAGACGCACGGGTTCGACTTTGTCGGCTGGCGCGGCAACCCGTCCGGCGAGGAGGTGTGGCGCGACGCCCTGATGCACCGCATCAAGCGGACGGTGGAGCGCGACAAGAACCACCCGGCGATCGTGATCTGGAGTCTTGGGAACGAGGCGAGCGTCGGGGAGAATACGGGGCACATGGCCAAGTTTGTGCGCGAGCGCGATCCGTCGAGGCCGCTCCACTATGAGGGCGACTGGGAGGTGAGTCCCGGAGGGCCTGGAGGCTCTGATGCCGCACGCAGGGAGCCCGGCCAGGCGTTCATGCGGGTCGTATAGACCAGGTGGAGAGTCCAACTACTAACCGCAGGTCCGCTACACCGACATCTACTCGCGCATGTACCCATGGCTGCACGAGGTAGACTCAATCGGGCGTCGCGACGAGTGGCACCTCGACGACGAGGAGCTCGACGCGCACCGCCGCGCGGCGCCGTTCATCATCTGCGAGTATGCGCACGCGATGGGCAATGGTCCGGGCGGGTTCAAGGAGTACTACGCAATGTTCGAGAAGTACGAGCGGTGCCAGGTGAGTGAGGTTTGGCAGCGTGCGATTAGGCCGGCTGCACTTCCTGCCGATATTGGTTCCAGCAGCATTGGGCAGCCTCGCCGACACCGTGCTGACGCCAGGGCGGCTTCGTCTGGGAGTGGATCGACCACGGCATCCCGAAGAAGACGGCGGATGGCCGGGAATACTACGCGTACGGCGGAGACTTTGGCGAGGAAGTCCACGACGGCAACTTCATCACCGACGGGCTCATGTTCCCGAACCGCGACCCGTCGCCCGGCGCGATCGAGATGAAGAAGACGATCGAGCCGGTGCGCATCACCGGCGAGCACCGGAGCGTGTGCATCCACAACCGGCAGGACTTTGCCACGACAAAGCGCTTCGCGTTCGAGTGGACGCTCGAGGCGGACGGCAGGGTGATTGACAGCGGGGAGCTCAAGGTCGAGCCGATCAAGAGCTGGGAGAAAGGCGCGGCGAGGCTGCCCCGCCCCAAGGAGGCGAAGGGGGAGAAGGTGTGGACTGTGCGTGCGGTGTTGGCGGAGGACACCAAATGGGGAGAGAAGGGGCACGAGGTGGCGTGGGGCCAGTGGCCGTGTGGCGACAGCACGGCGGTGCCGCCGCCGCAGAACGAGGCCGACGAGGCGTCACCCCCGTCCTTAGCCTCGGCTTCGTCCTCTGAGGACGCCGCCGACGCCGACGCCGACGCCGACAAATGGGAATACGTCCTCCCGCGCCTGACAACGCGCGCCGTTCCGGCCCCGCCCGCGCCCCCTCCGCGCCCGACCACCCGGCCAGACGGACACATCACGCTCGGCCCCGCGACGTTCAGCCCCCGCGGCCAACTCACCCACCTTGGCCAGCTGCCCGTGTCCGCGCAGCTCGACATCTGGCGCGCGCCGACGGACAACGACCGGGGGTGGGACGGGACGATCAACCGCAACCAGGCGGAGGCATGGCGCAACGCCGGCCTGGACCGGATGCACACGCGCGTCGACCGCGTCAGTGTCGGCGACACGCTGCGCGTCGAAACGTGGGAGGCGCCGGCCGTCGGCGAGCTCGGCCTGCGGTGCGTGTACACGTGGTCCGCGACGAAGGCCTCGGCCACGGGCGCCGGAGGGGACCACGGCATCGCCGTGAGCGTTGAGGTCGACCCGGTGGGCAAGTGGGACGAGCTGCCGCTCCCGCGCCTCGGCCTCCGGCTCACGCTGCCCAAGAGTCTCTCGGATATACGGTACTTCGGCCTCGGGCCCGGCGAGGCATACCCCGACTCGAGCGAGGCAGCGCGCCTCGGGCTGTGGAAGAGCACCGTCGACGACTGGCAGACACCCTACGTCATGCCGCAGGAGAACGGCGCGCGGCGCGGCGTTCGCTGGGCCGAGCTGACCGGGGGCGACGGCGGGCTGCGCATCGCCGCGCCCAAGAGCCAGCCCGTCATCCTCGCCGCGCGGCGGTGGACGAGCGCGGCGCTCGACGCCGCGCGCCACACCACCGACCTTGTGGCGAGCGAGCACGTGTACGTCAACGTCGACGTCGCCCACCACGGCCTCGGGACCGCCGCGTGCGGGCCAGGCCCGACGGAGGAGTATCGCAACCCGTGCGTGAAGACGAGTTTCGGGTTCGAGCTCGCGCCGCTGGACGGCGACGGCAAGGCGTGTGTTGTGCAGTGACAGCGTCGTGCAGTGACAGCGTCAGAAGTATGTGTGTCGCGCAGTAGGAATCAGAAGTACATGATAAATAGGTACACGATACAAAGGATGTATGCTGCGATTCTAGTACATTAATGCCACAATGCCTCTCGTCTCTCTTTCTCCCTCCCTCCATCCCTCGCTAATAGCGTCGCAGAGTATTGCACAGGAGGCGAACTACCACCGCGTTTCGAGGTCGAACGCCTCCGGCCCTATACTGCCGCGGTACTCGGCCTCGGAGATGAAGTGCACGCATTCCGCGACGCGGCGCGCACTCTCCCCCTCGCTCCATCCATGCACGCCGCGCGCGTGCCGCGCGATCTCGGCGAGCAGGCGGGGTCTCAGCCCTAGCCTCGTTGTCTGGTGCTCTCCGCGTCCGTCTCCCTCCTTCCCTCCCCCATCCTCCTCTCCCTCTGCCTCCTCCACACCACCTCCCTCTTCCTCTCCCTCTCTCCCTTGCTCAGTATTGCCCTGACTCTCGCCCCGGCCGTCCTCGCCCTCGCCGTCTCTCTCGCCGCCTACCTCGCCACCTCTCTCGCCACCGCCCCTGCCTCCCTCCCCCTCCCCATCGCGAGCGAGGCCGGCCGCAAGCCACAGCGGACACCACCCCTCCGCACCCACGAGCGTGAACACCCGCCCCGGGATATTCCTAGCGATCGCCGCCGCCCACCCGTCGAGCAGCTTCGGCTCCCCGTCGTCCTCGGGCTCCTCGGCAAGCACGGTCGACACCGTGCCGTCGCGCAGGCGCGGCCGCGTGATGTTCGGCATGAGGCGGAGGACCTGGCGCGGGCCGCCGCCGAGTCTGCGCACGACGAGGATGCCCGCCGGAGCTGGGCCCGGCGGAGCTGGGCCCGCGGCGGCCGTGGCGGCGGCAGAGACCGCAGAGGCAGAGGCAGAGGCAGAGGGGGCGGAGGGGCGGCGGATGTGGAGCACGACCTCCTTCACGCGCGGGGGCAGGAGTGTCCGCGGCGCGTCCTCGGTCCCGATCAGCGACGCGTGCGCGTACAGCATCGCGCAGACTAGACGTTGCACGCCGTCGCCGAACACGGGGAACTCGTACGCCGGCGCCTGGCTCCATTCCTTGCCGGCGACGACGGGTGGGGCCATGACGACGGTCGTCGGCGCGGGGTGGGTGACGTGCTGCACCGGCCCGACCCTCAGCACTTGGACGTCGCGGAGGAGGCGGAGGGGCGCGGCGCCGCCCACGATGTGGAGGGTGCGTACCGCGCGTGCGGGGAGCCGCGCGAGGTCGAGGCGCGGCACGCGGCTGCCCCACGTCGACGGGGCGAGGGAGCGGCCCTGCGCGCGGCGGCCGATCTGCGTGATCATCAGGGCGGCGTGGAAATGGCGGTCGACGGCCGCGCGGTGTGTCCGGCTCACCGCGCGCAGGCGGAGCAGGTCCCGGTGCCCGAGATGCGACAGGATGCCCTCGAGGACGGGGTCGGGGTGCGGGTCGTATTCCTGGGCCGGGCGGCGGCGCGTGTACGGGATAGGCGAGGTGGTGGGGCGCCACAGGTCGGGGGTGCGGGGCGGCGATGGCGGGCGGCGCTTGGGCGGCGTGCGGCCCATGCCAAGCGGGGTGTGGGGCGAGTGCAGGGAGTGGGGTGGGACGCGGAGGGAGGGGGTGGGAGTGTGAGGCGGGCGGAGCGCGGGGGTCGGGGTGTGCTGCGGAGAACGGGGACGTGGAGGGGTGTGGGGCGGGAGTGAGGTGGGAGGGGACGAGGACGAGGACGACAGGGCGGGCGAGGACGACGGCGACGGCGACGAGTATGCGGCGGAGGAGGGGGTAGGCGAGCTGGCGGAGGACGCGGAGGACGCGGAGGGCGGGGAGGACGCGGAACACCTCGAACACGTCGCGCACGATGGGCATCGCGCCGACCGCGCGGGCGACCGCCGCTCCGGGCGTTCTGGTGGGGGCAGCAACCCCGGACTGAGCAGGATAGCCAGCAGCGCATGCGTCGGGAGTAAAACGAGCTGCGCGGACGTCGGCGCAGGCTGCCGGAGCACCCAGCCGGCGTGTATCGCGACGAGCGCGGCTTGCGCGACGTTCCACCCGTGCGCGAGCGTGAGCGGTAGCGGTAGCGGCGGCGGGGGCGGTGGCGGGGGATCGTCGGGGTCGCTCATGGCGCGGGCGCGGGCGTTGGGGTGGTGGTGGAGTAGACAATTGAGATAGAGACTGTTGTTGAGTTCAAGTCAAGAGTCGGCTCGCTCGTCCGCCATCGCGCCCGGCCGCGCCGGACGGACGTGACTTCGGAGATGTTGTGACATTATTATTGCGTCCGTAACGTTCCTGTCACGCGTTTGATTTCTTGTGCGCTCCTAAACAACAAGTCACCGGCCGAAGCCGGTGCTCGGCGAGTCAGAGCTGGAGCTGAATGCTGGAATGTCCAACGTGCGTGACGCCGTCGCGGCTGTGCAGCATGTGCAGTGTGACATGCGATGGAATGGAATGTGCACGTCGTGACAACAAGCCGTGCGCGGCGACGGTGGCGAGAAGGTGCAAAAGACAAAAAGGAAGCCTCGTGTGGGGCTCGAACCCACGACCGAATGATCAACCGGATAAAGTCCGCATTAAGAGTCATTTAATCTACCGACTGATATAACGAGGCATTGCCAAGTTGGTTGTTGTTGTTCCAGTCTGTAGGTATATAAGTGGACGCAGCGTAATTCGGTCCCCTCACTTTAGTCGGTTGGGCTTGGTCGAGGCGAGGCTCTGCGCTCGAGCACTCTGTATCGTCAGCTGCAACAACGTGTCGACGACGACTAATGCAGGATACATGTGGCACAGCATCTACGGTCTACGAGTCTACTAGTATATCCCCTCTCCGCCCCATCCCAGCTACCGAACTCTGACACACTGATGAAGCTCACCAGTCTAGAAGGGGAACGGAAGCGCCATCACCTCGCCTCTCGCGTGCGCCGACGTCGCCGGTCGCCCCTTGAGTCCCTCCCCAGCTTGTCACTTGGCCCTAAGTCTTGGTGGTGTGCGTCTGCCCGTGAGAGCCTGGAGCTCGAACACGGCCCCAGCGAGTCCCAGGTAGTGGCATGGTGCCACCCTTCCCGAGCGGGAATGGAGTTCTCGGCATGTGTCGACCCGCTCGGGCTCGTGAGGCTTACTCACAGAACCGGGAGGAGGGGGGAGGACGTGCGCTGCCGGCGGCGCCCATTGCGCAGGCATGCCGTCTGCGGAGTATCCGTACGCCGCGAGCACCAGTGCCGGCGGCGGCGGGGTCGCCCTAGGGCCCACCGCCTCGCCCTCCTTCACTCGCCCCTCGGCTTCCACGCTCTCGGCATCCTCCCCCACCTCGGCCTCCCTCCTCCTTCTAAGCTCGATCTTGGCATCGACCATGCACGCAGCCGCCGGCGCCCACTTCAGAGGCATCCCGTCGGGGGTATACCCGAAATCCGCGGGATCGAGGACCTTGGCCTTGGGGGACACTGCCGTCTCCGCGCGGTCGGTGCTGGCAAGGCCAGTGGTTCGTGGAAGACTGCTGGGGGTATGGGGCGTTGGCGGGGTCAGCAGGACAAGCGCCGTTGTCTCGCTGCTTGACACCGTTGTCTCGGGCCCTGAAGCGGCCTCCTCGCCGCCGGACGAGGGTGAACATCCGGAACGCTTGGATGGCTGCCCAGAGGTCACTGGTTCTCTGGAGGAGAGAGGAGAGGCGATCAGAGCCTTTGCCTCTGCCCCTGCCTCAACCTTCGCCTCGAGGCGGCGCACACTAGACGGCAGGGGGAGGCGGAGTGGGAGGGGATGCTGAAGTGCGGAACTGGCGGGTGGGCTGTCCGCGAACATCGGCATCCACGCGCGCTGCTGTGGAACAGGTTCCTGGGCGATCGATGGCAAACCTAAGGCGAGGGAGGAGACCGTGTGCGGCGCCATCATATGGCCATGGTCTCATTGTCAGCCCTGCCGCCGGGAAGACTCACAAGTCGTGCTGGACGGGTACTGGCAGGGAGGCGCTTGAGGGCGATTAATGCCCAACTGGTGGGCGTCAAACATGGCGGCGGGGACATCATTCCACCCCTGTCCGTGAGTGGGGTTGATGTTGAACCTGGGGATGGGGACGGTGAGCTTCTGGGAGTGGCCGTTCGCGCCTTTCCGCCGGCTCGAGATCTGATGCGGAGCAAGGTCGGCCATGGGCGGCTGGACGGAAGGGACATGGACATGAGGGAGATCGAGGTCCGTTCGGAGCGGTAGGGCGGACTGCATGTCCGCCATGTCAAGCGCTGGGCGGTAATGGTAGTTGTTTACGAGCATGACCCCCCACCCCACCACTGATAGTAGATCCAAACTTGGGGCAAAGACGAGGTAGAGCGGGAAAAGGGCGAGGGCGAACTTGAGGCACTCGGCGACCAAGTTGGATGCGAGGTGGACGGCCGCGCGGGGCCAGCTGCCGAACGCGTGGGCCCACGCGAGTGCGGCGAGCACGAACGCGTTTCCCCAGTTACACAGGGAGACGGTGTTAGGTAGAGAGAGATGAGGGGCTGGACGGTAAGTTGAGTGGAAGGTGTAGGTGAAGAATGTGTAGGAGGGCATTTAACGCGTCTTCTTAGGTTTGTTGAAGAGAAAGGGGAAAAGTGGCCTCTTGTTTGTCTGTCAGGAAGATGTGTGGGTGAGTGTGCTCGACGGTCACTTTATAGATGGCGAAGGTCCATTGTTGGATTTTGGTGAGAGGTGCGAGGTGAGGCCGACTGCCTTCAGTACCTACTCAGATGCATGCTGATGCCCAAGTGTTTATTGGGGAGAGGTCCTTAAAAGCGTCATCAACGCGAGGCGGGGCAGTGACTTGCTTCTGGTAGTGATGGCAGAAGTTGCGAACAATGATGGAGACGCCAGGCCTCATGCTATCCAAACCTCCGTGTATATGCAGTCATACGATCACGCTCCATGCATGCCATGTCAACCTTGTTAATCGTCGCCTCGGCGCGTCGGAGGTGACCGAGGGTGGACGACCTCCACCGGCCATGCCCGGCTTCTTTCCGAGCTGATAACCGACGTCGCCGACGGGGACCCATCGCCCACTTCGAACGACCCACCTACATCTCCCACCTCTCTTCTTGCCACCTCCTCACGACACCATGGCCCCACCACCAGACTACGGCGGCACGGGCCGCGCGACGCAGGGCCAGATCTACATGAACGGCGCACTCGGGCACAAGCCGCTGGTCCCGACCGACCCGCTCGCGCTCCAGCTCGCCGCGTCCAAGAAGATGACCCCCGAGGCGTACTGGTACGTCGCGGGCAGCGCGGGGATGCAGCGCACGTCCGAGGCGAACGTCACCGCATTCGAGCGATACCAGATCGTGCCGCGCATGCTGCGCGACGTCTCGGACCGCACGATGGCCCGCACGGTGCTCGGCACGCACCTCCCCGCTCCGGTCATGTTCGCGCCCATCGGCGTGCTGGAGATGGCCCACCACCAGTCCGAGGTCGCCGTCGCCCAGGCCGCAGCCGCGCTCGGCGTGCCCATGATCCTCTCGACGCAGGGCAGCCGGCCGATGGAGGAGACGGCGGGGTCGCTCGGCCCCGCGCCGATGTGGTACCAGCTGTACTGGAGCAACAACCACGACCTCATGCGCAGCCTCGTGACGCGCGCGGAGAAGGCCGGCGCGCAGGCTATCGTCGTCACGCTCGACACACATACCCTCGGCTGGCGGACGCGCGATCTCGACCTCGGCTTCCTGCCTTTTGCGAAGGGCATGGGGCTGGCGCAGTACTTCTCCGACCCCGTCTTCCTCGACCTGGTCAGGCAGCGCGTCGAGAACCCCCCTCCGCCGCCTGAGGGCGTGGCCAAGCCGCGCCCGACCGTCGCGGCCCTCGGCACGCTCTGGTCCCAGGCCTCGCACTATCCCGGCAACACGCTGGCGAACCTTGCCTCGGCGTACCCGCGCGCCGCGGTTGAGACGTTCCTCGACGTCTTCCCCTGCCCGGGCATCAAGTGGAGCGACCTCAAGCTCCTGCGCGAGACGACCAAGCTCCCCATCGTGCTCAAGGGCATCCAGGCACCAGCCGATGCCGCGCTCGCCATCCAGAACGGCGTCGACGCCATCGTCGTCTCGAACCACGGCGGGCGCCAGGTCGACGGCGCCGTCGCGTCAGTCGACGCTCTCGAGGTCGTCGCCCGCGAGGTCGATGGCCGCATCCCGATTCTCTTCGACAGCGGCATCCGCTCTGGCGCGGACGTGTTTAAGGCACTCGCGCTCGGTGCGTCGGCCGTGTTCGTGGGCCGCCCGTGGCTCTACGGTTTGGCGATCGGCGGTGCCGAGGGCGCTAAGAATGTCATGGAGCGCATCATTGCAGAACTCGACATCACCATGGCGCTGTCTGGGGTGAAGAACTTGGACGAGATCAAGCGCAGTTGTCTCAAGCTCCCCCGCCCCAGCGACGGGGCGAAGCTCTAGTTGTATCTGAAGGTGTGTCTGAAGGGGCATTCTAAGTTGGTATTCGTGGCAGTGCAGTACGAGATGCAGTTTCCACCTCATCTGATGAGAGTCCAGTAACGCGGATGTTGGTGAGCCGGAGCTGAGTACCGCAGTCATGATTGCCCCCCATCTCCGTTCACGACGGACTGCGATCTTCCCATCACCACCTTTCTGCACAGCCGGCGTCACTTCCACATTCAATCCCCACTCAAAGTACTGACCGACTGATGCCTTGCCCAATGCTTACAATGTCATTGCCGCATCTCCACGCGGGACCGTTGGTGATGGCAGCACCGGTCGACACAAAGAGACACTCATTTCCTTCGCCCCGACGGCTCATCCCTTGCCATCGAGCTTCACAGCCTTCACGATCTCGTCACTCTCGTAGCCCGCTCCGCGTTGTTTACGAGCGGCGCAACCTCCAACGCAACCATGTAATAGGCAACCATGTAATATAAAAGAGCAATGCTGTTTGCCATGCAGACCCCATCCTTTCACATCCCATCGCCACACCATGTCCCGCCCAGCGTCCTCCTTCGTGTCCGAGCAGCAGGAGCGACGGGAGCGACAAGAGCGCCGGCACCACCTTGCCGCACTCATGCCTACCAAACAACTCGCCCCGCGCCGACCCCGAGTAATGACGGATCCAGACCCAGTTATCAAGTTCTACCCTCGCCCTTTCCAGGTCAAGCGCCGCCCACTCAAGATCCCCACTCCACGCTCCACGCTCCTGTTCTACGCCCCGTACAACCGGCAGCCCGCGGCCAAGATCTTCCAGGGCAACTGGTTCCCGTCCATCCTCGACGACATCCTCACCCTCCTTCCTCCCTCGGAGCTGCCCACCCTCCGCCTGGTCTGCAAGACCGTGCAGAAGCGCATCGACCAACTCACACTCAAGGAGATCCGCCTCACTCCCTCTGAGCGCGGTAACCCGTTCCTTCAAGCGGTGACTGTCCTTGGCGCCAAACTGCCTTTGCCTTCCCCCGACCCTGTCCGGAGCCTCAACCACCCGCAAAACGCGTCGTTCGTCCGGGTCCTCCACACCCAGTCGTTCTACGCTCCTGACCCGTCCTCTCTGCCCCTCCGCCCACCGCCCAATCTCTGTGTTCTGCATTGTCACGAGAGGTCAGCCGTCTATCCAGCCCAGATGGCAGTCCAGTATAGTAATATCTATCCTTTCACTGTGGACGATTTACTGGGACGCCTCATCCCGGGCATCAACGTCGGCATCGACAAGGTTCAGATCAATCATCTGGTGTGGGAGTTGCAATACGAGTTGGACGACGACGTAATCTACGCTCGCCTCCCCGACAAGTTCGCTGTTCCCTCCAGCCTCCGGCGCCTCACAATCAAGCTCCGTCGCTTCGTCCCCAGCAACCCTGTCAAGCGGCCCCTCGGGTACTGGGACTGGCTGGGGTTTCCGCAGCCCACGCTTCAGATCGTGTACGATGAGCCGACAGATCCGCCTCCCGGGGCTGTCTTCCGCACGCGCCAGGACCTGTTCGGGCCCAACGATGAGGAGGAGAACGAGGAGCAATGGACGTTCTTTGCCCGGTTAGCCAAGGTCGTCGCCGGCATCCTGGACCGGGTGGAGGTGTGCATCGTCGGGGCGGACGAGTGGCCCGACAACTGGATTGACTCGTACTCTCTCGGGGACGGCTACACCTTCCAGGAGAAGTTCGAGTTGCGGGTCGTCCACCACCTGGAGGAGCTCTACGGCGACGCCAACGATGGTAGGTGGGACGGGCCTATTCCGAACCTCACCTTCGCGGAGGTCGATGAGGTTGAAGAGGAGACCCTCGCCGCGGCTCTGCCGCCCGCCTGGCGCTAAGTTGTTATAAAGATGAGGCTCGGGAAGTTTACAGAACATTGTGCTTGTGATGTAGTTGTTATCAATACCGTTGATATCCAGTGCTCTGCCGCGCCAGTTCTTAACATCTGCACCATCCATTCCTTGTCCCATACCTTGTCCTGCACCATCTGCTGCTGTACTTCTTTCTATCTCAACTCCTCTGCCGTTGCCCCGCCCTCACACAGTCGGCCACTCGGCGGGGTCGGTGCCATTCTGCACCGGCCCACGCGCAACCCCCACCTCGATCGCCCCGCTGTCAAACTTGACAATCGGGCGGGGCGTGCGCACCTTGGCGCCCACGCCGTAGCTCGGCGAATCGAGCTCGTGCCAGTACTTGGGGCTGGTGAACACGTCCGGCCGCCGCTGGAGGAGCTCGGGCATGACGGCAGGGAGCATGGTGTACATCTGCCATCAGCGTGTTTCTCCCAACAACGCCATACTCACCTCCCAGTGGTGGCGCAGCTTGGCCGTGGGGCGGATTTGCTCCCACACGCTGTCCGGGTAGTACCCGAGGCGCATGAGCCAGACGTCGTAGTACGAGAGGGCTACGTCGACGTTGTACACTCCGCCCTGGGGTCAGCCCTCGGAACTATCCAACTCCTCAGCGACCAGAGCAGTCAGCTGTAGGTGAGCCTCGCCCTACTCACCTCAGTCGCACGGCGGTACAGCGCGTTCATCGTGCCGAGGAGGCCCGAGGCACCAGCGCCAAAGTCCGAGTTGGGGAAGATGGGAACCACCGACTCGCCGTCCTTGAGCCCGAGCTTCTCTCCAAAGCCGTAGCTGAGACCAGTGAAGCAGTCGGCAATCTGCTGCCACCCGCTGCGGCCCTGCCACGGGCCGTGGAAGCCGTAGCAGCTCTCGCGCACATACACGATGTTAGGGTTGATCTTGCGCACGGCCTCGCGCCCGAAGCCAAGCCGCTCGATCGCACCAGGGCGGTATCTATTCGTCAGCACCGGCCTCTGTTACTCGTTGGTCAACTTACCCCTCGACGATGACGTCGGCATCCTTGATTAACCGCCGGAGCGTCTCCTTGCCCTCCTCGGTCTTGAGGTCGAGGTCGGCGACGTACTTGCCCTGGTTGAGGTCGGGGTGGATAACGTGCAGGTCAGGCTGGGTCGACGAGACGATGCGGAGGACGGTCGCACCGTGCTCCGCCAGGCCCTTGCCGATCGACGGGCCGGCGATGACACGGGTGAGCTCGAGCACCTTGATGCCCGAGAGGGCTTTCTTGGGCCCGTTAGGCGCCGAGGGCCATGCGACCGGCTCACCCGCCGCGGCCTTGTAGAGCTCGTACACCGGCGCGTCGAGGATAGCCTTGCCGGCCTCGAGCTGCTTGAACTCTGATTATCAGCGCACACACACACTGAGGCAAACTCACCGTCGTAGGAGTAGCAGATCGTTCCGGCCTGCTTGTACTCGTCGTTGGCGACGCGGTCGATCTCCTTGGCGTCCCACTTGCCCACCGCCTCGGCGTAGATCGGGACGATGTCGTCGCGCTCCGTGATCTTGAGCTTCTCCGCATCGTCGTAGTCGAGCCCGACCATCTCCATGCTGGGGCGCGCGTACATCGACCCGTGGAGGTGGAAGAAGCGCCCGTCCTTGGTCTTGTACACGCTCGTGCACATCTGGCGGTACTTGTACTTTGCCGAGTCCTTGATGTCCCAGTCCTTGATCTTGTCGCGGATGCGCGGGTCGAGCGCGGTCATGCCGTTGATGGTGGATGTGAACGCCGAGTAGACGAAGAGCGACGCGTGGTCGGTGTTGATCCTCGCCTCGCCCGCGTCGACGCCGTAGCGCTCCTTGGCGATGGCGGACGCGAAGGCCGCCTCGAGGCCCTTGAGCGCCGAGATCGCCTCGGTGAACTTGAACGGCACACCTGGGTGTCAGTTTAGCCTTTGAGCTGCGCGTACAGAGGTAGGGGAGCTGGGCGCCTTCGAAGCTGACATTGTCGCCGGCGGCGACTACGGCCTCAGGGAGCTTGAGGCGCTCGTCCGCGAGCACCTCATGGTAGATCTCGGTAGTGGCGGCGGGAACGTCGTATGCCTCAGTAACCATAGTGGTAATGTGGGCGTTGCGTAGCTGAAGAAGAGAGAAGGGAGCGAAGAGGAGAACGGCACCTCGGCTTCTCTTAAGCTATCATCTCTCGGCCATTTGTGACCGCTGATTAAAGTTCCTGGGTCTTGGCTTCGGGCCCCGTCATACCTCGCTTGCAGCAAGTCCTGGTCAGTTACGAGACCGGGTCGTCCCGCCCTGCATATACTCCGTCTCACATGTCCTCTGCGTCTGTTTAACATTGCGCTATGCATCTTTGGCGGTCAGAGCATACCGTTTGAACGAAGTTGCTTGTCGTGGGTGCGGGGTAAACTGATAACCGAAGTAAACACCGAACCCCGGATTGTCAATTGCCCTCAAGCGAAGTAAGTCACCTGCCCCCAAGTCACTTCGAATGTGGTCTTGGCTTCTGCGACATGGACACGCATGCGATTACATGCCTGGTCGTAATCGACTTCAGGTCAGCATGCGTTTCGCCTGCCCGGAAGGGTTCACTCTCTTCGAACATAGACGATCCCAGGGGGATAAGTATCCGATCTTCTCAGCCTAGCCATCTGACGACCGGTCAACCTCAAACGACAGGCCGGCCTGCGGCAATTAGGTGTGACACTTGCCTGTCCTCATGCGGTGTGTGGATCAGGAGGAGCACTTGGAGGGTGGCCGTGATTGTGCATAGCACTCCGTCCATAGACTGCTTACAACATGGCGTCCGGTTACGTGTACTCGGTGGACAGGCATGGACAAGGCAAGACCACGGATCTCACGTCTAAGACATACTGCTTAGATACGTGAGCAGATCCACTCCCACTGTCCGTCATCAAGTGTGAAGCTCTGGAACCAGACTAGTGCAGTCATGGACTAGGCGGAATGTAGGTTGCACTCGGCCGAGATCTCGCGCACGCACTAGTCCTCGCAGATAGCCTAACCAGTCCGTCGGAGGACTAGGAAGTTGCCGACGTCTTTGCCTGCCCACTTGCCAACTAGCGCCGTGAACAGACATCCGGTCATGTCCGTGACCAGACCGCTGGAGCCAGTCCATGTCTCACATGAAACGTAGGGTTCAGATCTCAACTATGGAACGTAAGGTTGTCAGGTGTAAGCTTTGCAGATCGGGTCGCGTGAGCGATGATGTCAGTAATGCCTGCGCTGCTGAGCTGTTGGGCAGCCACAACTATTGCACTTCCACGTACAGGGCGCGGCCTTCGTGTGGCTCGCTATGCAGGGAGCGGAGGCGCCAAGCCTACCTGGGTGCTAAAGTGGGAACGGCCTTGCCATGTGTGCGGCTGGGATCGCCGATAGGTACCCCGCATCCTCCATTCGAAAGATCAACTGACCGCGATAACGTTTACGACGGTGGGCAAGAGGTGGTCGCATGCAGCTCGTCACTGCTCTCATCGCTGTTGGCCTCCTCGGTGGACAGTGTTGGCATTCATTGGAAGCCGAGAATAGACCTGCACAGACGGCCACCCATTGGGCTATAAGAACCTAAACTGACCCATGCTTCCATTCCCGACCCGACTTTACATCACCCATACTGGCAATGCTCAATCCCTTGCTCGCCCTCAGCGTCCTCGCCCACATCCTCTCTACCTCTGTCGCCGCCGCTCCTGCAGTGGTGGGCGTCACGAGCGCCGACATCTACCCTCCCACAGGGACCCTCGTCGATACCGCCCTCTTCCCCGACCGCACCGTCGTCGGCTTCCCGCACGCGACGCGCACCGGCGCCGAGCCGCTCGCCTTCGTCACAGCTCCGGCGGACCAGTTCCCCAGAGTCCAGCAGCCGTTCGGCCCCGTCGTCCTCCCGCAGGCCAAGTCTGACCATGGCGTGCGTCGTCGGCGGGGATTGGTGGGATAGGCTGACGGGCAGGAGAGCAGCTTCGAGCCGATCTACTCATGGGGATTCCTTTCGCCGCGCCACTCGCTCGATCCATGTACATGGGGCGCGTGCGGCGCGTCGCCCATCGTGCCGAAGCAGTGCAACCTCGACGCCGTGCATCTCGTACGCTCACCCGGGAGTTGCGTGCTGACAGAAGCTCATGCGTCACGGCGCACGGTATCCTACCTCCGGCGACCCCGCTGAGCTGTTCGCCACCCGGCTCCTGAACGCGTCCAAGGCCGGCGATTTCTCGGCTAGCGGCGACCTCGCGTTCCTCAATGAGTGGGCGTACCCTCTCGGCTCGGACATTCTCAATCCCTTCGGAAGGCAGCAGTGCTATGAGCTGGGCGTGCGGAGCCGGATGGCGTACGGCCGCCTGCTGAACGACTTTAGGGAGAAGGGAACTCTGCCGGTCGTGAGTAAGGCTGGAGGAGGGAGGCGTGACGATACCGACTGACAAGCAGTTCCGCACCGGCAGCATCGACCGGATGGTGGAGACGATGGAGGCGTTCGGGCAGGGCTTCTTCGGGCGCGACTCGCACAAGCAGTTCAGCATGTCGATCGCCATCGAGTCCAAGGGCATCAACGCGACCGTCTGTGAGCCGGCAGCCACAATGGACAAGAGGCTGACGGTGTAGATCCTGGTGGCGGGACATGCCCAAACTCCGGCCTCGACGTCGCCGCGTCCAAGTTCGCCATGGCCGAGTATGTCAACCGCACGATGGCTGGGACGGCTGCACGCCTCCAGGCCCATGTCAAGGGATACACCATCACGCCGACGGACGTGCAGGCCATGCTGAGCCTGTGCGCGTACGAGACTCTGTCTCTCGGATACTCCAAGTTCTGCCCGCTGTTCACCGAGGAGGACTGTGAGTGTGAATGTCGGGTACCACTGACGGGTAGTCCGGAACATGGCGTACGCTTACGATATCATGTTCTACGTGAGTCGTTTGAACTAGAGGAGGCGAGAGATTCTGATGGCAGTACGGCAACGGCCCGGGCGGCCAGACGACAGCAGCACAGGGCAAGGGCTGGGTCCAGGAATTCCTCGCACGCTTAACCCACACCCCAATCCCGGTGTATGACAGCAGCACCAACTCGACGCTCGACGGTAACCCCGAGACGTTCCCGCTCAACCAGAGCATTTACGCCGATGCGTACGTATCTATCAGGAGAAGTGTCTGACGGCAGATCGCACGACTCGTACATCATGTCGACGTTCGTCGCGCTCAACCTCTCGGCCATCAACACGTTTGGCGCCCTGCCCGTGGACGTCGACTCGAGCCCCGAGGGCAGGAGCTACTACTCGTCCAAGATCGTGCCGTTCAACACCAACTTCGTGGCGCAGGTCATGACGTGTGAGGGTTCGCCGGACCCGCAGATCCGCTACATCCTGTGAGCCACGGACAGTGCTGAACGGGGATGCTGGACGCCGCTGACGCCAGTAACGACGCCGTCATCGCGCTGGACAAGACCTACCCCGGCTGCGAGGAGGATAGGGACGGCCTGTGCCCGCTGCCCAAGGTTGTGGCAGCGCTCCAGGCGCGCATGGAGGAGATCGACTACGACAAGGCGTGCAGTAAGTCTGGAGCTAGCATGGATCCACAGTTCTGACATCTCAGACGGGCCGATCTTCAACATCACCGAGACGAGCCAGCTTCGGGATAGCAACGGCCTGCCTTACGTGTAAGACCCTTCGCTGAGGTGTAATAGCGTAGTCTGAGTGTGTTATAGTATGGAAAGTATGCAACGCGGATTCAAGCAGCCATGTTTGGTTCCCGGACATCGGCAATCGGCAATCTCCCAGCTCACCGACTCTTTGTGCTGGTGTCCGATTCCAGCTTGCCGTCTCTCCGTCGCCCACCTCGGATCATGGCAGGCTTCTTCGCTACACCCCCAACGCTGCAGGGCACACTGCTCTCCACCGTCCCTCGCGAGCTGTATGCAGAAGGAACGTCGGACTGGGCGCCCGGTATGTCGCGAGGCCCACCTCTATCCAGCTCCGTCTCTTCACCGCTGAGGCTGACGCTCTAGGCAACGGAGCCCCGCCCCCCATCTTCCTCGAGGGCATCACGACAGACACACAGGGTAACCTCTTCGTCGTCGATATCCCGTACGGCCGTATCCTGCGGCTGGACCTCTCCACCATCCCATCTCCCGCTTCCCCCGGCTCGGCATCCGGACCAGGTCCAAGCGAGCCGAATGGGGAGTGGGGCGTCGTCGCGACCTTCCGCGGGAACCCCAATGGCTTGGCCCTCGGGCGCGATGGAAATATTCTGATAGCGGATTATCAAGAAGGCCTGCTCGCGTGCGATCCATCGACAGGGGCTGTGTCGCCGCGGCTGACGAGGCGGAACCTGGAGCGGTTCAAGGGGCCTAACGACCTGATCGTCGCTTCTAACGGCGATATCTGTGCGTCTCCTGACGCCAGTGCGGGCGTCGAAGGTGTGAGGCTAAGGCGCAGCAAGAGGGGGGTGCATGGTCAATGCCACGGTGGCTGTGGTAGCAATGGCCCGAGGTAGGACATGTAGTGGGGGCGGTGAGGAGCAAAAAGGAACAACCATGGACGAGTTAGGAATCGAACCAAAGACCTTGTCAAGATCACGATATGAGGTGCTAATGACACGCTCTACCAACTGAGCTACACGCCCTATTCGGTTGTTACATTCGTACGGATCAACGATGATATATGAAGGCCCACCGAATCCTTCGGTCGAACCGAACTCCGCCCTTTGGGACTGCGGCCCGTTGTCAATGGAGGAGTAGGTGGGCGGGCTTGATGCCGCGCCATTCTTTGTCTACAATATTGACTTGTGCAGTTGTATGTATATGTGAAGCCCAGACGCTACCGGATTGTTCTGCAAGGGGGTGGGTGCGGTGGGATGGATCTGGGCGCTGGGCGGCAAAGCGACATTCCTCGGAAGCACATACAAAAGACAAGCGTCATTCCATCGCCTCCGGTTCTTAATCTTGCTTTCAAGTCTGCTCTTAACACTTCAACCAACGCATTCGTCCTGGAGCGGCAGTAGGCATGCGATCGCGACCATGATGGCGGAGCTCCTTGTCCCATCGGGCTCTGGCAGCGACACTCCAGAGGCACTGCCCACCCCCGCCTGCAACCTGCTCGACGCCGATCGCGATCCGCCCGATATCTGCCGAGCACATCCCCAACCTACACCCGCAAGACACACCTTCGGGTTCTGGCCCACTACGCACCCCCACCTCCTCGAGCTTACGATCATCTACCTCCCACAGGCTGGCCGCCTTGCGCTCCGCTCCACCTCTCGCAGCTTCCAGTATGCTGTCGACACAGCCTACGCCCGGAACCTCACCCTCACACCCACCGGCGCCCTCGCGCCAGCCGGCCGCATCCCCTTCAAGCTCGCCTCCCGTCCCGAGCTCTGGCCACATACCCGCCTCCTCGACCTGTCGCCACTGATACACCCCCTGTCGTCCGTCAACGATGACGCGCTGTCCACTCTCCCGCCCCTCAACTCCCTCTGGGGTCTGCAGGCGGTGCGGACTGCTGCCGAGAAAGCGCTCCCGCGCCACGAGCTGCCCGACAACGTTGTGCGCGTACTGGATATCACGCCGACCAACCCGACGGGCAACGCGCCGTGGCGCATCCCAGCCCGGCCCCTCCACCCGGATACGCGCCGACTCGTCCTGCATATCCGGTGCAAGACATCTACGGATCTGACGCACGCCCAGCTCTCGCCCCGC
This sequence comes from Cutaneotrichosporon dermatis, assembly GCA_020011015.1. Lineage (NCBI taxonomy): Eukaryota > Fungi > Basidiomycota > Tremellomycetes > Trichosporonales > Trichosporonaceae > Cutaneotrichosporon > Cutaneotrichosporon dermatis. Next base: position 2,097,432 of record JAIGNX010000009.1, on the reverse strand, counting down.
TTCTGGACCTTCCCGCCCGGCCTGCAAGAAATCGTCCTGCATGTCCGCCCCCACCCGAGCGCCCCCGTACCCACCTCCTCACCCGAACAACGAATGCGGATGGTGGTGGATAACGGATACGAGAAGTGGGCACGGCTCATGGGCCTAGCGAGGGTCTTCGTTGCCGCTCCATGGGTCAAGGTCAAACTTGTGAACACGACGAAATGGCCGGCGACATGGATTATGGACCACGGTGTAGAGGTGGGCTTTGAGGCGGCCTGGTGTACGGCTTGTGTGGGTATCTTGATGGAGGAAGGGGTGAGGGTGCTGGCGGCCAGGGAGAGGGTGAAGGCGCATTTTACCTTTCCGAGCGACGAGACGTATCGGCGAGAAGTGGGGGAGAGGGTGTGGAGGCTCGAGACAGTCGGTAGGTTCTCCGACCTTGGCGAGGGTGAGGGATGGGTGTGAGCTGCGAGATGTAATAGCAAGGGATGTGATTGTGAGATGATGTGAGTTGTGCATCAACCTTGTCAGTTCTCATCCGAGCGTGGATGCCGAGTCGATAACAGATACATCTATAAATCTAAACAAATGCAAAGCAGATAGAGGCCAGCGTGGCCATGCACGAGAACACCGACGCGCGTTGAGCCATCGGTCAACAGACGGTTGCAGCCTAGGCGACGAGCTTGAGCTCGCTCTTGCGGTCCTTTGCGTACTCGTCCTTGTGGTCGTCCCAGATCCTGTCCATCAGCACTTATCCACCCCGAACCTGAGCCGACTCACGCCTGCAGCTCCTTGATGTACTGGCGGTGCAGCTCCTGCACCTCCTCGTCCGTCGGCTTGTCGTTCTGCGTCACGCGAATAGGACGGCCGACAACCACGGTCACAGGCCGGCGGTGCGGCATCAGGCCGTAGTTGTATGTGAACACGCCGCGGCCGTGGAAGAACGGGAACGTGAAGCCGAACAATGCCTGGAACTTCTTCTGGAACGCATACGCCCATGTGTCCTTGTCGTTTGGCAGCTGCTCGAAAATGTCGTTCTCGCCAAAGCCGTATACGGGGACAAGGTCGGCGCCCTCGCGGATCGCGATCTTGATGAAGCCGAGGCGCTTCTTGAGGGTCAGGTCGTTGGTGCCGGGGTACGCGTAGAGGGACTCGCTGGCGCCGCCGATGACGATGGCGATCGAGTGGCCCATCTTGAGGATCGAGCGGCAGGAGCGCTTGCACACGGACGCGAGGCCCATTGACATCAGGATATCGCGGTAGAACGGCAGCCAGAAGTTGGCATCTGGTGTGAGCGCGTGGATTGCGGAGGAGGACGCACCGATGGTGAGGAGATGGGCGGTGATGCCGGGGAACAGGGCGGAGAAGCCCGTAGCCTCAGACGCAAATGTACACGCCGCGCCCATCGAGATGATGCCGTGCGGGTGGTACCCGAACACATACTTGCGGCTCGGGTCGAGGTCCGCCAGCTTGACTGTCGTGATGGGGTAGTACGCTGCTGTCAGCTCAAGCATGCAAGGGACAGCTCACAGGCAAAGTATCGCCAGAACGTGGAGCGGCGGACCCAGTCCCTCCTCCGTCCGCCGCTGTGCAGCCATGCGCGGTCGAAGAAGAGGAACCAGATGGCGTACGCGATAGTGATGGGGCGCAGCCACTTGAAGAATCTGACGTCAGCGGGCGTTCTGTGCGCCTCCACCAGGGGCCGCTGTGGCAAGCACGCACAATGAGCCGTAGAAGACGGTGAGGGTGATGGGGATCATCGCGGACCAGATCGCGACGGCGGCGGTCTGCAGGCGTCGATGCCTTGGGACGTTGAGCGGGGCGAACCTGTTGTCAGAGAGGGGGAGGAGGGTAAGACTCACTTGACGGGCGGCGGGGTGGGGATGTGCACGTCTTTCAGGTGCAGCATGTCGAGGAGAGATGAGGAGCGGGATATGGGCTTCTCCTTGCCTTCGCGCTTGAGGACGCCGACCTGCGATCCATTGGCTGCCGCCGCTGGTGTAGGTGGTGAGGCAGCGCTATCGCGGTCGGGCGACAGGCGGTCGGGTGACCCTATGGGGTCCGTTATGATTGTGGACATGATGGAGTGTAGGGAGCGTGGGTTATTGGGGAATGTAGAGAATGAGAAAGAGGAAGAGGGGCAAGGAATGTCAAAGATCTAAAGAAGAGGAGAGGGCGTTCAAAGCTGTGGATTGCTAGAGAGAGGCAGTGGTGTGACGTGACCGCGTTGATAAAAACGGTGTGGTGTGGGTGTCTGCCGATGAGGCCGATGAGGACCGGCGGATCCCAATCCTTCAGGCACGGAGAACGCCCATGTCTAGAACGGTCGGATGTCAACGGCCGCCGCTCCACGGCCACTTCCAATTTTACGTTCTCGTCAGCATGCATTCATAGTCGGGCCGTTTCTTCTGGCCAAGAGGTTAAGGAGAGGAGCACAGCCTACGACTGAGCCGTACGTGATGTTATCTGTTTCTATATGTGAGCATAACAACTACTGATGCTTATCTATCTTGAGCTTTTAGGAGTTTCAAAGGAGGACAAGTCCCGGCCCGGCCAGCCGATCTTTCCGCCGATCATCCAAAAGTGATCGTCGCACGCGACATGGCGGCCAGACTGCAACCTGACATGTAGTGGTACGCTCAACAACCGATGCTGCAAGTCATCCAACGTCCAACTACTGTGATCACTCAGACAGATTCACAACAACTGCATATATGCCAAGCCCACTCAGACGACCGTTCCCCCACGCTCCCCCACTCGCCCCACTCAGCCCTCCCCCACTCGCCGCGCTACATCTCCTCAACCGTTGCAAGCCGGTACTCGGACATTCCGCGGGACTTGCGGAACCGCTTCTCCGTCATGAAGGTCACGTAGCTGTCGACATGCTCATCCGCCTCGTCGCGCGAGCAGGCGAGAAACTGCGCGATGCGCTCGGCCAACGTCGCCTTGACGCGGTCCTGCATCCTGCCCTCATCCTTCTCGCTGAGCAACCACTCCGCACGCCACTTGTCCGCGCCCACGATAATGACCTCGCGGTCCTCGATGAGCTGGTACGTGAGCGCGAAGAGGATCTTGTCGAGAAGCAGCGCGCGGCCCTTGGCGAGGTCCGTCCACAGAGAATCGGGGACAGCGACGACATGCTCGTCGTCGTCGAGGCCACGGTTGGGGAAGGGGATGTAGGTGCCAGCGCAGAGGCGGCGGCCACCGAGTTTGAAGGGTGTGGTGAACTTCATGCTTGGGGAGGTAGACTGCGGGCGGGGGAATGAGCCAGTCGTCTGTCGTGCCGGGGCAGATGTTGGAGAAGGCGACGACGAGGTCGGGCGTGCCGGGCACGAACGTCTCCAGGAGGGCGTGGTGCGTGCGCACGATGCGAGGAGAAATGTGGTGTGGGATAGAGGGCGGTGGGGGTGGGAGGGCACAGTACCAGCCAAGAGGGAGGGGGAGGGAGAGGATCTCGACGTGCGAGGCCAGGTACTCGTGCTCGAGAACATTTGGGCGTGGAAGGCGGCGGCGGCCAGGTCCGTGGACGACGCCGTGAGAGCGGATGACAAGGTGGCGCACGAGCTGCTGGTCAACCGCGACGCAGAAAAGCCGGCTAGTCGCGCGGAGAGCAAGTTGATCGCGATCGCCGAGGAGCTTGATGATCCAGTCCATCAGTGGTGTGTACGCCGCTGCCAGAGTGTAGAGTGTAGGTCGAGCGTCGAGGCAGCCGTCGATCAGCTCTACCGGCGGCTCCTGGTAGTGCCCGGGTAAACCGTACTTGTCCCACGTTGCGATGAGGCGAGGATGTACGCCAGCGAGAGCCGAACGGGTGTCCAGGTCTGCGAGGCGCTCCGCCTGCTCCTCTGTCGAGAGGTGAAGGAGGGATGTGATAAGATCGTCCATGCCGTCGGGGGTGTGCGGGCTCGGTGGCTGGTTTGTGTGCTGGGCAGCTTGGAGCAAGCGCAGACGTTCGTCTGTGGACTTGCACAGTGCGGCGGCCGTGAGGCGTTCGCGATACGACGGGAGGGCGTCCATGGTGTTGGAGTTGTGTGGGGCACACGGTCGGGGACAATGGGCAGCAAGCTGCAGGCAGCATGGATAATATGCGCGCGCGAGTGATGGCGCGATGACCACAGCTCCTCGCTCCAATCACAGGTAGACAATGCAACACCACAATGCCATCACCATCACCCGTGGTACAATGCGAATGATGGGACGCGACCGCGTGGCTCTCGCGGCCACTCGCAGTGCAGGGCCCACTCGTCGCTCCCAACGTGATCGCGGAACTCTCCGTGGCTCATGAACGTCACACGCATCGGTGGAACTTTGTCTGTCCTGCCGTCCTCGATATCCGCGCGAAGTGCAGTCGCACGCGGCTCGAGCGCGAGTTCGTCCAGATCCTTGAGCCCATCAACGACGATGGTGATGCGGTACTCGGTATCCCACACGCCGTCACCCGACCATTCCTTCTCGTTGCCGTATCTGATCCAGTATCCCAGTCGCTTGAGGACCTGGACGACTGTCTGCCGGCGGTCGAGAAGTGACTCGGGGCCAGGGCGGTCTGGCGAGATGATGAGGGTGAGGTCGTGTGTCGGCTTCCACGTCGGGAACGTGTACCCAATAGCGAGCATGCGGAAGAATGCGTCGCGGCGCGAGTCGTACTTGAGATGCAGCACCGTCGTACCCGTTGGCCCCGGAATGCGCTCATCGAGCACGGACCGGCGGCGCGTAGTGCTCACGTCCGCGAATGCGATAAGGCGCGCCTCGGGCCACACATAGTCGAAGCGCGGATACCACCCGCGATAAGCGACGAGGCGGACGGTGTGTGGTTTGAATGTGCGCAGCAGCGAGTCGGGGACAGGGTGGTCGAGGACGGCGCCGTTGACGAGCCGCGCCGCCTGCCATGACAGGTCGAGGACGCGCGTGTGTCGGAATGGAAGGGGGAGGAGGGACGGCAGAGGCTCGGGGTCGATGCGCGCCCATGTCCAGAAGGGCCAGCGGACGCCGCGCGCGCACAGCCGCCATTCCGCGCTGGAGGCGTCCGACTCGTAGATGTGGGCGTGGGAGAAGAGGAGGGTGTCGGCCAGGTTGCGGTGGTAGTGCGAGACGAGACGCCAGGTGCGCAGAAGGTGCACGTCGGAGGCGCGGAGGATGTTATCGATGATATCGGGGTAGCTGTCGTTGTCGAGGGGAAACGACATCGCGCGAGGAGGTGTGAGATGGAGGAGTGTACTGTTGCGAAGTGGTGGTGGAATGTGGATGGACGTCATGGGTTGAGCGATCGGCCGAGACGCGTCAGGTGGAGGTCATTCCGGTGCTCTGCCCTTTATCCCCCATCGCCCACATTCCATCTCTAACACCTTGCGCAAGAGGTCTATGAGAAGATATGAGATACGCAAGGATCTACTCCCAAACTGAGCTCATTGGCTGAGGCAATGAAGTGCAGGCGACGAAGTATCTTAAGCTCGCAGAGGCCATAACATCGTTGGGATACCGAAGAACCGGCGAGCTCCGAACTTGCATCTCGACAGCGATCCATCCACCACTCTCGTCATGCCAGACATCTTCTCCACCCACACTGCTCTGCATCCTTGACGCATGCGTTATATCTCACTAAAGGCCATCCGCGGTCAAGCGCCAAGACCACTCGCCCTCGCCCCCCGGGATTGCCTTGTGTCACAGGCATTGTCAATCTAACACAACAATGGACCAAGCCGCAAGATTCGCTCCGCCCCCCTTCTACTCCCGATTCGGTGCAGGCCTGCGATGTTGTTGATATCCATGACATCCTCTCTCACTGCCTAACGCCGTCGTCGACACTTGCCACCTGCCCGTCTCCGCTGTCGGCCGTACAGTAGAAGCGCGACATGCTCCAGCTATCGGCATTCCTCGAACTCCTCGACACGCGCGCGGCCATGCTCGTCACGCGGCTGCGATACTCGACGCCGACACCGCTCCAGCCGCGCCAGCTGCGTCGTGAATGGGAGTTGCTCGTCGCCCTCGCTGCCCTGCATGAACGCGGATACGAGGTTCGGCCAATCCCCGCGTAAGGGGTTCCAAACGCTGCTCGGAACGCAAGGATGGGGATGTACTGTACGGCTCTGATGACCCTGGGATGTCTGTTGATCTTGTATCTCAGTTGTCCATCCCCTCACCTCCAGCTCACGTCTTTACTCAACCAGCGCTCTGCCATACGCGGCACTGGCTTCTCCATGTCTCTGAAGACAGCGGAACCTCCAGCAGCGTGCTAACTGTTGTTGGCCCGATGACAATACCTGACCACCCTGCCACTCGTCCCAATTACACAAACGTAGTGAGTGCGGATGGACATCGCCACTCATTGTTGACAAAATGTCGAGGCCAGGGCTTGTTCCCATTGTTGGTGACTGCCCAGTTAAGCCTAGTTCGAACTCGTCGACACCCGCTCCGCCACGTTCGTGGCACGACAAAGATGTGTATTGAGATGTGGTGCGCTGTGGCGTCGGAACCTCCTCGCGCCCGTAACGACACACATACACGCCTCGCAGTCGGAAAGCGCGAGCATCTTCATCAACAAACAACGAGCGCACTACATCATCCCTGGCCCTACATTCCTCCTTCCCTCGTCTTCCCCATCTCCCTCTTCTTCTCTCTCTCCCACCTGATTCCAGCCTTCTCCGCCGCTCTAGCTTACCAAGCGCAACGCTACCGTCCCCACAATGACCATAGACGATCCCAAAGGTACGTCCAAGCTCACCACTCGACCTACATGCGGAGCTCACCTTCAGCCGCCCTTCTTCCCACCACGGAGGCCACGACCATCATGTCGCCTCTGGATGACGCCTTTTGCGCCGCCTACCCCATCGTCGTGGACGCGATCATCAACGCTGCCGACCACGGCACCCGCATCGCCCTGTGGGGTGTGAACCAAGCTCTGCATGACCCCCTCAACCAGCACTTCTACAAGACGTTCGTCATGCTGTGCAGCCTCTTCACCACCGCCTACCCCGAGTCTGGCATCATCCCTCCGATCCTCCCAAATCGGCTCGATCGCTCGTTCCCTGCTCTTGAGGCCAACCTCGAGCGGTACTGCCGCATCTTCGACATCGACGCGCAGTGCGAACTCCCGCTCGCCACGACGCTGTTCGCGTCCGCTCGCAACGCCACTGCCCTGCGCGTGCCCGGGCAGGTCAGTACCGCCAACTTCACCCCGCTCCCGTCGACGGTTGTGATCAAGTCGTCCTGCGCGTCGATCAAGGAGCGCCCCGGCGACTGGGAGAACCTCTTCTGCCTGACGTTCCATGCCATCCGACACGGCCCCAAGCGCGTAGTCATCAACTGCCAGTACGCCTGGGCTGACCAGCTCTTCGCGTGCGACGTCGGGTTCAAGACCCTCCCATCGTCCGTCACGGAACTCGTCTTCCACTTCAAGGACGTCGGGAACAGCCTCGACCGGCCGCGCTACTGGGTCTGCCAGGACAACGGCGACCACAGCCACCGGCTCCTCGCGGCTTACTCGCCCTCGGATCCGATTCCTCACGTCATGGACGACGAGCATCTCAACGTGATCTCTTTCCCGGTGCCCAAGGGCGGCGAGAGCCTCTTCAAGGGCATCGCCAAACTCTACGCCAAGACGATCGGAAAGGGCAACGACAAGCCTGCTCGCAAGCTGAAGCTCACCGTCATCGGCCTGGACGAGTTTGACGCCTCCCGCGATGCCGATGCGGCGGCTGATGAGCACTTCGCCTCCATCGTCCACACCCTTCCCTGGGGTCCGTTGGGCTCCCCTCCCCGGTCCGACTACAAGCGTCCCAATTACACGCCCGTCGCGCCCAAGTTCATCGATGAAGTCACCAAAGCCGTGCACAAGACGAAACGCGACCAAGTCAAGAAGAGTGTGCGCGTGCTCACTGCCGACCAGTACCTCGCCGAGCTGAGCGCACAGCGGCGCGAAGAGGAGGACTGGTGGTTCCGCGGCGACAGTGGCACTGCGAGCAGGCGTGGCGCTGTAGATCTAAGTGGCAACAAAGACTGTGGATACCAAGCATGCATGCCGTGCGGCGCGAACACCATGCCAAGGCTTGACCTGTGTGCACAAGGTGGCTGGTCAAGTGTGGTGGCGCAGAAGCAAGTTTGAAGCGGTAAACACGAGGCTAACACGAGGCTGCGACGAGGACACACCATACAAACACGCACCCCAAAACGGACGTTGTTCCAAGCCCTCAACACGCCAACAAGCGGCGCCGCAACACGCCTTTCTCCTTTGACACATAAACTCGCCTCCCTCCCCTTGTTCCATCTCTTCACCCATCTTCTCTCTCAAGTTCACTTCACAATGCTCGAAGGCTTCCGCCGCATGGTCGCCACCCTCGAGCTCTGCGGCTTGGGCGAGAAAGGATTCGGTATGTACAGTACTCCACTCTCTCACTTGACCGCACTAACAGAAACAGTCCCCCCGCCGCCACTGACTACGACCGACGGTTCGACAAGTCTCCTCGACCCAGTCGCCTATCCCGTCATTCTCGACACGATCATTTCCCACTCAGACCACCGCACGCGCACCGCGCTCTGGGGTGTCAGCAAGGCGCTCTACCACCACCTCAACAGCCACTTCTACCGCCACATCTCCAAGCGGTGCCGCCTCATCCAGCAATTTGGCGCCCTGAAGCTGCCCATTGTCTACGATGACGACCGCATCGGCATCGAGATCGCCAATAATCTTGAGCGGTACTGCCGTATATTCGACGTCGAGGGCACGTGCGACATGGACGGCGTCAAGTGGCAACTGGGCAAAGCGAGGGGCCTCCTCACGCTGCGTGCATGCAACTACCACGAGTTGGACTTCGAGATGGGCAACGACTTCGCCTTCGGCATTGATAGCGAGGACGAGGCCGAGGACAAGAGCGAGGCGGATGAGGAGGGCGGCGACCACAGCGACAGCCTCCGTCGCGGGAGCGCTACTCCGTCCCTCCAGGACATCAGCATGAGCGCGCCAGAAGACCAGAACGGTGCCACTTACTGTACCCGAACGACCACACCGCTACCGCGCCGACCGAGCATGCCAGCAACACCGCGTCGACCGAGCACCCCAACGACGCCGCACCGACCGAGCACGCCAGCGACGACGCCAACCACAACAAGGCCGGCGAGCACTCCAGTGACGCCACTTCATCGGTCTCGGACGGCCAGGCAGACGACGCAGCCTCGGAGGACAGCTACGAATGGGATGTGCCGTTCAAGCTGCCTCCGACGATCGTCCTCAAGGCTTCGCTCTTCCCCCGCTCCTGGTCGCCCACAGACTGGACGTACTATTACATCTTCCTCCCTCACGGTGTCCCCGCCGGCCCCGAGCGCCTCGTCCTCAACATCGCCTACACCTGGACGTCCCAGATCTTCGCCTCGACCGTCGGCCCCGTTGTCCTGCCCAAATCTCTGAAAGAGCTGGTCTTCCACTTCAAGAAGACAGGTGACGAGCGTCCGCGTTACATGCTTTGCAAGGCAGTCGAGGACGACGAGGGAAATCATGGGCACCAGTGCGTGGAGGCGCTCTCGCTCGACGCGCCCATCCCGACCCTGGAGGACGGTCATCACCTCGACCTTGTTCACCACCTAACGCCTGGCAAGGGTATCGACATCTTCCAGCACATCGTCAACATCTGCGCCAAGCGCGTGGCGAGCGGCAACCTCAAGGTCACGCTCGTTGGTGTTGACGAGTTCGATGCTGGGCGCGATCTGGATGCGGCGGGCGACGACGCGTTCGAGGCCATGATCGACACCCTGCCGTGGGGTCACCCTGTCCACCCGCGCGAGGTGTACGAACACCCGGCCTACGAGCCTGTCGCCGATACCATCATCGACCGTTTCCTCAAGCTCGTCGATCAGTCGAAGCACGAGCACGTCAAGAAGGCAGTCAAGGTCCTGTCGACTGAGGAGTACCTTGGCCAGCTCGGTCAGCAGCGCCGTGAGGAGGAGGCCTGGTGGGCGTTGGAGTTCCTTCAGCCTTGTTCGAGCGAGCCGGAGCCTGAGTAGACATCGCGAAGGAGGCGCAGCCCTCTCTCCTTGCCTGTCCAAGTGTCCGCAGCCCTGACCTGTTGGTGTCGGTGGGCTATGTTAGAGACTGAGTAGAACGTACAGTACAATGCATTGAGTGCCGCCATGCGATGTCATTACAGGTGTCCCTCCGACTCGGCGTTGTCCATTGCCCACATCTCGATCTTGTGCCCGCGCAGCGTGACGCTCGAGTTGCCGACGACTTTGAAGCCCATCTTCTCGAACATTGGGAGCTGGGGTTAGCCTGGTTGACAGGGGTCAAGCACATCCACTGCGGCAGGCTCTGGATCATCCTGTGCGCCGCCTCTCGATTTCCAGAACACCCCTCGTGCGCTCCCGACTCCGGTCCCTCGTCCACTGCGCCTCTCGCTCTCACTGCCCGTCGCCCAGCATCCCAGCCACCCACCCCAATCCAGCCCACGGACACACGTCGCCACACAAACTCACATCGCCCTCCGCCGTCGTCGTCAGCGAGGTCAAGAACCCCTCTGCCCGCGCTTTGGCCAGGACATGCTTCATGAGGAAGCCCGCGAGCCCGCGCCCGCGCGCCCACGTCGCCGTCGCCAGGAAGGAGAGGTGGTACATGTCGTCGGTGAAGACGTCTTCGAGCTCGTCCAGGGCGTCGCGGAACTGGTGTCAGCGTGTCGTGTAGTCTGGTAGCTCTTAACCACGGGAGGATCGGCGTTGGAGAATGAGGGTGGAGTGGAGGGACCGAGAGGAGCGGCTGGGGAAAGAGAAGGAAAAGAAACTCACAGTCTTCTCGACCGCCCCAACCTCCGCCGTCGTCATCTTGCCGATCCCGTCATCGTACGGCGTCGGCTCCTTCTTCCTGCCATCAGCCCCGGCGTACACGGCTACGCACCCGCGCGTCTTGGGCGGACACACGACAGCCACCGCCACACACAGCCCGGCCGCCTCGACGGTCCACACCTCGCCGTCGCGGATCCCGGCGTACAGGCGCGCCTTGAGCCGAAGGGCGTTGTATCCCTCTGGATCGGGGAGGCCGCCGTACAGCGCCGCGCAGAGGGCGTCGTCGGTGGGGTTGAACGATTCGGCGAGGAGGGCGGAGGGGGGGTCGATGGAATCGGGGGTGGGGGAGGTGAGGCGCTTGATCTGGGGGACTTTGTCGGCTTGCATTGTGGCGTGGGGGATGCTGTTGGCGTGGTAGAGAAGGGGGAGTGGGGACGAGCGGAGAGGTGGGGGGGAGGCGAGGGAGGGGAGACGGGAGGGGACAGGCGGGCTGCTGAGGTGCGGTCGTGCAAGGGCGCGGGGAGAGGTGGGAGGCGTGATGAGGGCGGCGGTCGAGAGAGTAGAAATGGAGAGCAATGGTGGAGAGAGCGTTGTCAACACGGCTCATGAGAATCAGAGGGTGGTGCATATAGCCAGCCATGACGGCCAGGAACGAATCGGCTACTTGGGGCGAACTCGGCTCTCACCTCGATTGGACGCCATCCTTAAGAATCTGATAGAACACCGATCCTCGTTCACAACTCTCAAAGAGTACAGATCACTACGTTGCATTCACGGGGCACGGATCGTGGATTAACCCCTCACAGTTCTAATAACACGAGCTACAGCTTACTACGGCCGACGCCGTTTTCTACGGAATCTACTGTACACACACCTACCGTTGGCCCCTCATCCACTCGACACTTCACTTGCAGTGGATCTCCATGGCCCTGTAGTCATCAGTCGGGCTCGCCCACCAGGCCTCCTCCTTGCGACGGAGGGGACCGATCTCAGCGAGATACTCGGCCGACGACATCAGACGCACGTAGCGCTGAACGCGCTCGTGCTTCGACTTGTGAACGAGGCTGGTCACGGTGTTGACGAAGGTGCTCGCAATGGGGGTGTACGCGGGGCGGGCGTACTCCGAGCGGTCGGGGACTCCATGCAACCCCCAGGGAAGCTTGTCGATGATGGCCTCGAAGGCCCCGTCGCCAGCCGCGTCCTCGTCGCGCGCGGCGTCGAACTCCTCAACGCCGACGAGGGTGAGCTTGAGCGCACGGTTCTTGCGCTTGCCCTTGCCGATTGAGGTGGCGTACATATCGGCAATGTGAGCCCGTCGCCGTTCTTGGGCTTCGGCATGCGGGTGATGTGGATATGCTGGTTGTCATTCTTAAGAGTTGGGATGGGGGAGGTGGCGGTGAGATCTTCAATGACGTCGCACGATCCATCGTGGTCGATAGGGCGGAGGTGGGCGGGCTTCAGCTCACAGAGCGTATAGCGAGCACGAGGAGTGCTATCGAGCCGCTTGAAGTGGAACACGACCTCCTCGACCGAGTCGGGGAAGCGATCACGGGGGCACTCGGCGGCAAACACGCGGTCGGCCCACTTGTACGACAGGTTGAAGACGATGCGCTCGGGACCATTGGGCAGGTCGAACATCAGGAATGGAGTCTCCTGGATCGTCAAAGGCCCAATCGGCTCGGGGGTGTAGTTGAGGATGAGGATCGTGGGAGGGTTCTTAATGTGGTAGAAGTCGTTGGAATGCCACGCCCGCAGGGTGACGGCCTTCCTTCCTCCAACTAGGGCCGTCTCGAGAACAGAGTTAGCCATGGGGGTGGCGCACTGGGCTACGAGGTCGATCATGCGGCAATGCAGGGCGAAGTTGACCTGCCGCTCAATCTGGCTCTGCTGGGAATCCTTCATGACCGTGGGGTATCCATTGGGATTGTCCGTCGTGAGGCCACGGCAGTCGATGATGGTGCGATGGTAGAAGTGGCTGTTCAGGTGGAAGTTCAGAGAGCGACAGGTCGACCAAAGGGCGTGGCGCGTTTCCGTGTCCGAGTGGGCGATGATGTTGTCGAGGATGCCAGGATACGACGTGGGGTCGATGATGCAGGTCGAGTCGTCCGTGGTGCGGGTGGGTTCGGGGAAGGGAGAGATCCACATGACTTCAGAAAAGTAACCTTCACGTTAGCTCAAGCGCACTGAGGGTTTGTCTTCTGTCTTGGATACTTACGTTGCTGAGTAGCGTGGTGGAGATGGAGGCTGGTCGCGGTGGGTGAGACGAAGGACATTGTTGGCAATTGAGCAGCAAGATGTGGCGTTGCAGAGAGGGTGTCAAGGCTGGTGAAGTCGAGGTGAAAGAGGAATGAAATGGTGAAGAGTGAGGAAGAGAAAAGGAAGGTGGAAGGAAGGAAGAGAGGTAAACAAGTATACAGTACACCAGTAAACGGTTGGTTTGTGGCACACGTGACAGACAGACGAGCTGACTGGACTAGCTGGACGCACTTGCAGAACTCACAACGCAACGTGCAGCCTTCGACGCCCAACAGTGTGTATATACATTCTGCATCCTGTCGCCCGTTCTCAACCGCGCTGTGCTACTTGTACGGCTCCCTATTGACATTCTTCTGGTTTTATAGACGGTGTGCAGCTAGGCGTTGTCACTGGGCGCGCTGAAACTCATGCCACCAGTCCTCGTCCACGCGCTGCGATCCGAGCCCTGCGAGATACTTCTTAGACGACGTAAGAGTGATATCGGCCTTCACGCGCTCCCACTTCGACTCGTCGAGCTGCGAGAGCACGTCGCTAACAAATGTTTCGGCGACAGGGTCAAACTTGAAGTGCGCCCAGACGTCGCGATCCGGCATGCCATTGGCAGGCCATGGCAGGTCCTCAAGGAGGTCCTCGAAGAGCTCATCCTGCGCCGCGTCCTCTTCGCGAGCCTCATCGAACTCGTCCAGACCGACGAGGGTGAGCTTGATGGGACGATGCTTGCGCCTGCCCTTGCCAACCGAGTTGGCATAGATATTGGCGATGCGGTCGAAGAGGGAGAGGTTTGCGGGGAAAAGCATGGGAACAAGGTGGATATGCTGCCCCCCGGTGAGGGTCGGAGGGGTCGACGTCAAGTAATACTGCTTGACGAGCTTGCATGAGGGGGCACTGGACACTTCATCGCTGTCGTCGTCGCCACCGTGGTCGCTGCCATCGTCGTCGTTGTTGTCCTGGGAGCTGTCGCTTGACTCGCTGTCGCCGCTCGACTGGTGACCCTCGCTATCCTCGCTCTCAGTGGCAGTGTCGCAGACAGCATAGCGAGGGCGGTCGCCTGACCCGATGAGCTTGAAGTGGAACACGACCTCCTTCACCGAGTATGGGAACGAGTTGAACCCGACCTCGGGCCCAAACTGTGAGGCGAACAGCTGGTCGGGCCACGTATAATTGATGTTGAAGACGATGCTCTCCGGCCCGTCGGGAATCCCAAGCGGCGCTAGGACGGCAGTTTGCAGCCAGTACATGTCGTCCAGGCTCGGCCGCGGCACCCCGGCCTTGAGGACCAAAGTTTCGGGGATAGAGTCAAACTCGTTCAGGTCAACGATGTCGGGTGCGCGGAGGATGACTGGGTCGCCACGGCCCATGGCGACGTCTACCGCGAAGGGACCGTTCTCAGGTGCTGCGCCGCATTTGCTCATGACGTTGACAGCGCGGCAGTAGGCCTCGACATTGTTGAGGAATTCGCAGTGGGACTTGGTGTCCTCGGACTTGTAGAGCTTGGGGAAGAGGCTGCCGGGTTGCGGGCCAAGGCCTCCGCACCACGCGACGACGGTGCGGTAGAAGTGGCTGTTGAGGTGGACGTACAGGGCGCGGTTTGTACCCCAAAGCGCGACCCGTGTCTTGTAATCTGAGTGGCGAATGATCTTATTGAGAATAATTGGATAGGCCGAGGGGTTGAGGATGCAGGCCGAGGCGTTGGTGGACGGCATGGCAGTGCTGTTGGACGCGTCGCCTGCTTTCGTCAGCAGCTGTCGAAGAAGGGAATGGAGGAAGTTCTGTGCAATGGGGCGGGGCTTCGCCTGGGGGTGTCTCCCAGTTCACGTCGGGGGGTACTTCCAGTTCGACTTACGAGACTGCCGAGCCGCGAATGCGGGGATACAGTATATGCGAGGAGAGGAGGGATATGGAGAGGATGAAGACGAACGATGGAGGTTGACGACGTTGAAGAGAGGAAAAGGATGAATGTAAAGTGGATGTTGAGGAGTTGGCGAGAGTAATAGTGTGATGGTCGGTGCAAAGTTGAAGGTGACTGGCATGACTGGACTACATTCGATCACACACGCCCGCCGCAGCACAGATCCTCATTGAAACTGCCACACACCCACCAAATTAGTCGCTTATCTTCCATATATACATGGATGCATAGAGTGACTGCAACATGCAGCAACAACATCGAGGTTGGCTGAGGACCATTAATATATCCAAAAGAAGTGCACGACTGGGATCGCAGTAAACTACTGTGATGCATGGTCTCACACAGGCGTCCCCGCCTATCAGAGGACTGAGTGCCGGGGTTCGAATACTGAACAGAGTTTGGTTAACTCCAAGTAGAGGGGCTTCTGCTATCTTGGGCGGTCTCTTGTCTCTTCGCTTTTGCATACGGCGACAAAGCATTGCCAGTGGCAGCGATGACCTACGGCAGTGCTTTCCTACTGACCCTAAGTCGCCTGTTCCCCAGCATCATCCTCCCAAGGCTGCCTCACTGGAATCGATGCTTGCAGAAGTCGTGGTGAACCGGTTGAGTGAGAGTCCATTCTATTTCCGAAGTGTGACTTGTCCGAGACAAGGAGGGCGCCTCAGGCTCGGTGGCGATAAACAAGATGGAAGGATGTAAGTGTATGCCCTTCCGCTTCCCGCTCCACCCGAGAACCATCTCTCTCTCAGCTCCATTTCGAGCCCTACATCTGACATGTTTTCTTTTGCAGATGCGTACTTTCATGCTTTCAGTTGTCATCGTTAACCATCTTATCGCGGGCGCGCCGCCACTGGGACTGGAACCAAACTGAACCTGCGGAATGCTACGGCGTGCCTGATTGCGATCACGTGACTAATCTCTGACACAGCAACTCGCCGTTAACGGTCATTCATCATCACAGCAACCATCTTCCTACTCCCACTTCTTCTCATCGCCCGAGATCTGCGCGTGGTAGAGCCCGAGCAATGTCCGACGACGAGCCCCACTTCGCCTCCCTCAAAGACCGCATCGCGGCGCTCAACCTCCAGAACGGCCCGCCTCCCACCCCCAGCGAGCCCGTCAAGCGCCCCGTACCGGCTCCCAAGCCCAAGCCTGCGCTCGCTCCCAAACCCGCGGTCGCGCCCAAGCCCAGCGTCACCGGTACCAAACCGGCCATCGCGCCCAAGCCCGCCAAGCCCTCCCCATCTCCCGTCTCCGCCGTCTCCTCCACCTCTACCTCGTCTTGGTCCAGGCCGACGCCAATCCCATCGTCGGCCAAGCCGGCCCCATCAGTGCCTGTCCCGTCTTGGAAGCAGGCGCCAGCGCCTGTGCCCGCCCCGGCTCCGTCTTGGGTCAAGCCCTCGCCGTCTTCTTCACCCCAGCCCACCGGTCCTGCACGCTCGCCGGCACTTCCATCACGTCCGCAGTTGCCGCAGCGCAGGCCGTCGGAGTGAGTTGACAACGTATCCCCGGAACGCTGCTAATGACAGTGCACCCACGAACCCAGAACCTGCACCATCACCTGTTGATCCGAGTGCGCGACCACCACCGCCATTGCCTGGACGTGGAAGCGCGCGGCCGCCGCTGCCTGCGCGTAAACCGTCCGCAGACGTTGCGCAGCCAGACGAGCGAACGTCGCCACCAGAGATCCCTAGAAAAGGCTCGACGCCGGGGCGCTTGAAGCCCGAGCTCCTGAACGGATTCAAGCGCCACAACGACGAAGAGCACAACGAGCAAGCCCTTGAGCCAGCTCCAGTGCCGGCGGCGGCAGCGCGGCCTCGCCCTCCATTACCCGCTGGCAAGCCGGGCCTTCCGCCCCGGCTGCCTTCGCGAGATGAGAACGATGACTCTACGGCCCCGGCCAAGCCCCCACCTATTCCTGAAGCACGCCCAGAGACAGCGCCATTGCCGAAGCGCACGCTACCCCCCAGTGTCTCGCGCGCACCCTCACCGCGGCCGCCACCAAAGCCGGCAGAGCCTGCAGAGTCGAGCCGCGACAGGCCACCACCCATCCCTCTTAACTCGCGTCCTCCACCTGTGCCCCTCAACTCGCGTCCTAAGACAGCGCCGGCGCCCGCCCCGGTACCTGTGCCAGCTGCAGCTCCCCCATTCGACGGCGGGCCCATTGACCTGCCACCTGTCATCTGCCTTGTCTGCCGCGACTACACCGCCTCCGACGCCGTCGCGGCGCAGTACCCTCGCGCCCAACTTCCTCAGGACCCCGTCGGGTATCTCGCCGAAGTCCTCTGCGGACCGTTCGAGTACATGACCGACAAAGCACGCGCCATCTTCACATGGTGCCACCACAACATCGCGTACGACGCGGCCAACTTCCTCGCTGGCACTGTGCCGCGCGGCCACACCGCCGAGGATACAATACGGTACGGCAAAGGCGTGTGCGACGGGTACAGCAAGGTATACCATGCGATAGCGGAGCGCGCGGGCCTCGAGTGCGTGGTCATCCAAGGGCATGGCAAGGGGTACAACTACGCCCCGCCACCGCCCGGCGTCGTGCCGCCGCGGGATAGCAACCACGCGTGGAACGCTGTGCGCCTCGACGACGGAGCGTGGAAGCTCGTCGACGCGTGCTGGGGTGCCGGGCACATCGATAATGGCGTGTACAATCCTGTCTTCGACGCGCCGCAGTTCACCATGTCCAGCGAGGCCTTCGCCCAGCGCCACCACCCGAACGAGGAGCAGTATCAGTTCAGAGACGATCCCCTGTCGTGGGAGGAGTACGTCGCGGGCCCGGTCGGCGGGCTGCCCCAGCCCACATGGTTCTCGTCCGCCAAGGCCGAGGGGCTCGACGAGACGGCGTTAGAGCCAGCCGTCCGCGACGTCAACCCGCGCGACTATGCCGGCGGCAGCGTGCGCTTCCAGGTCCCCTGGATGTGCGAGCATTGGGGCGACGTGCTCGAGCGCCGCGGCGGCGCACTCCTTCTCATGCTCCATGTCGGCGGCGAGTACCAGCCCCTCGAGTATAATGGGGAATGGTGGTGGATCGACGTGCCAGCTGCCACGATACGGGCAGACGACAAGCTTATGCTCGTCGGGCTCGACCAGATGGGCGGGGTGAGCGCGCGGGGCATGACTAGAGACGAGTTCCTTGCCAAGAAGGGAAGGGTGGGATACTCGTTCATCGGGATGGCGAAGTGGGAGCTTGTGTAGGTGGGATGGAGGGTTGTAGCAACATATCACAGGCTGCATGCTACTAATGTAGTAATCAGAGTTTCGTTGCTCTCACCCAAACCTACAGGACTGCTCTACAGGTAGTCTATCATCTTCCACGAGACTGCTCGATCGATTACAACGCCGCACTAACCATATCCCACTCGTCGTCGTCCACGGTGGCCTTCCACTCCTCGAGGCTATATAGGTGAACATTATCGAGAGCCTGCTTGATCTCCGGCGTAGTCCAATGCCCGAAACCATACGCTTGAACCTGAATGCACTCGCTGATCTCCCTCTCCAGGACATCGCGGAACATGCCATGGATGTCGTTTACGTGTTGCGACTCGTTCGGTACCAGTGTCGGGGGGATATCCGAGCCGTTGAGCATAACAGGACTGGTTGGAGGGACTGCAAGCTCGAGGAATGCAGCGACGTTGGTCGTCAGCCCCACAACCGAAACTCGCATGTATTCGAGTTCAGGTGTAATCGCCTTGAAGAAGGGATTCAAGATGCCCAGAGGGCGACCAAGTGGTTGGATAGGTCCCGCGTCCCCTACGTGTCGGCTGAGGATGATGTTCAACTCGCTCAAAGATCCAGGCAGACGGGAAACAAACCGATGCAGCCCAAAAGTCCGGGCCTCGTCTTCGAGGGGAAGTTTAACAACCAAGGTGAGAGTTGTGATCCCTGGTGCCAGTTCCGGAAGGTATGGCTTGTCGCCTCGTTGTACGCCGAGGTCCAGGAAGACCATCACGTGGGTCGCCTTGAAGGTCACGTTAATCGTAAAGCGGGAGTCAAGCCCCTGCCAGCAGCGGACAGTTTGCACTTCACCCAGAGCTTCGGAGGCGAGGTGGATGAGCTCGTACTGTACGTCACCTCGCCTACGAGGTCGAGGATTCGCACATTTTGACAGGCCTTGTGGCACCAAGCGCCGGCTCGTAACTGCCTTGGGTCACTGTTGTGGGTAGGGTCGTCGAAGAGAAAATCGTTCAATTCGCCACGCTCTTGCATCACCTCGGTTGCGTCGTGAACCTCAAACTCCATGCTGGCGAAGGCGTTGTCGCATGTATCTTCATAGAAAGCGAACATGGGAAGACGGTAGCCGGCCTTGGTAAGCCATCGATCGGTTCCAGGTTTGTCGAACCACTGGCCGGTTCCTGGGTCGCGGAGGGTGTAGAAAAACGCTCCACTCGCGCGCTTGTTGATGGGGGCACGAATAACGAGATGTTCGCACAGGTGTGCGTCGACACGGGCACGAATGCGATTACTCGTGCCGCGGAGGGCCAGAAGGGAGGGATATGGAGCGAGGTTGATAATCCGGTCGAGGATGTGTGGGAAGAAGGTGGCGTCGATCGCGGGCGAAGAAGGGGGGCGAGATGTGGCGGTGGGTGACGACATGGTGACGCTTATGCTGTGACTGGGGAGGTGCTGGTGAGAATCTTGTGCTGAGAGTGTTGTAGAGGGTACGTGGAGTCTGTATGTTGGACGTAGTTCCCAGTGTGAGGTGGTGGGGAGTGATGTTGAGGGAAGGAATAGCTGATCTTATCGCTTGCGAAGCTTGGTCTCGAGATTGTTCAGAGGTCAACACGTCCTCTACGTCGCATATAAGCCACAGAGTGGTCAGGAAGGTAAGAGAGGAGCAATGAGAAGACTGGGAGTTGGAAGAGAACCAGTTGAGAGTGACGGAGAAGAAGAAGAAAGTTGAGAGTTGGAGGTGAAGGAGTAATTGGAAAGTGGCAAGAGGCGATGTGATGCCAGGTGGCGGAGAGGATGCCCTTTCGCCCTTCGCCCTCGCTCCCACTTTCTAATCCTCAATCCTCATACACTGCCTCCTTTCCTATCCTCTGGGTGAACAACCGAAACTCCTCCAACAGGTCGAATGCCTGAAATTCAGCGTTTGGTAGCATTTGTAACATCCATGTACGAGCACAATGTGAGAAGTTGCGTAGGGCCATGGTGCCGTTTGAGAGCAAGCTGTAGGGACTGGAAGTGGCCGCAGCACTTCGGTGCACACACTCCGTCTACTCTAAATCTGAGCTTCCTGTGGAGTCATGCGTCCCATCATCTACATATCTACAGTGTCCATTGTTTCTCTGACCAACTTCACAACTCCAACGCCGCCTTGCCGCCTTAACAGTCTACAACATGTCACTAACGAGGTCCCATCCGCCGCGGCCAACCTCGGCCTTCCATTCCTCCAGTGTGAACACGTGGATATTATCGAGCGCCGCCTGGATATCGAGCTCTGTCCAGCGCTGGACACTGTCCGGGCCAGACTGCACGCGTCCGCGAATGTCGCTGTCGAGGGTATGGTGCAGTTCGCGTTTGAGCTCGTCGATGGTCCGAATCTGTTCCTCCGCAGAACCGGAGGCGCCAGCGGCAGCAGGAGGTTCGAGACCGAGGAACAGAGCGATGTCGGCGTCCAGGCCGATAATCGAGACTTGCACGTTCTTAAGGATGGGGGTGAGGACCTCAAAGAGGTCGAAGAGCATGTCGTCATGGAACCATTCAACAAGTTCGCTCCACTGTGCAGGCGGGCGGACAATGATGTTCACGGCGTTCAGAGACTTGGGAATGTCGCGCGCAAACCGATCCAGTCGGTAGAATCGTAGTTCGTCGCCAGCGGGAAGCTTGAGAACGAGTGTCAGAGTCGTGACGCCTTCGCTAAGTGCGGGAACGGCCGGATTCTCGGCCCCTTTGACGCTAAGGTCGACGGAAGCGACCACATGAGGTGCGAGGAAGGGCACCTCAGGAATGAGGTTTGACGCGAGCGGCTGCTTGCAGCGAACGGCCTGGAGTTGGCCACTGCCTAGACGAGGCGCGATATCTTCCAGTTCGTCCATGACGTCGCCAACGACGTCGAGGAGTTGCACGCCGCTACAAGCCTCGAGGCACCAGGCGGTCGCTCGGGCGCGGCGGGGGTCAGCGCCCTGGCGATCGCCGCCGTGGCTCTGAGGTAAGACGAACCCCAGTTCCAGCCCATCCGGCTGGTCACCACCGGCGTCTTTGACGGACGCATGGCACGCGTCCCGATAGAAGGCGAACACGGGCAGAGCGTGGCCGGGCTCCTTGATCAGCTGGCCCGTTCCAGGATCGCGCAGCGAGTAGAAGTAGGTCCCTGGGACACGGTCGGCGAGGCTGTGCGCACCACGAGGTGCGAGCAGAGCAGGGCGTCGATCTGGGCACGCATATGGTTGTTCACGCCGCGCAGGGCGAGGAGCGACGCGTAGGGCGCACACTGGATGATGCGGTCGATAATGTGTGGAAAGGCTGTAGCGTCGATGACGGGCGGAGGGGCGCCGTTGTCCGAGGCTGGTGCCGACGACATAATGGTGCTGGGCTGTGTAAGGCTTTGAAGGCTCTATTGAAGTTGCGTGGAGGACGTAGAGTCTGGCGCCGAGTTTGCAGCTTGAACGGAGGTGTGGAACACGCGGCCACGCTGGTAGGTGGTGAATGCGGGTTTCGGGCGATACTGCGGGCCGCCTACTTGGCGCGTTTAGGTGTCCGCGCAGGTGAGACGCAGAGAAGCCGACGAAGCGAATGGGGAAGATGCAAACCTTGTGATGGTGGGAGAAAACCAGAGTTGAAAGATGAGAGAGTGATGGTGAAGCCGATCTGGACGTGGCCAGGGCCCCCGGTGGAATGTGAACTGGAACGCGTCAGGTGGAGGAATGCCAAGAGATCGACGGACACTGGAGGGCCCAACTGCCCCACGCCGTCGCTGCCCCACTCCTGTTACAGCGATGCGGAAGCCTCCAGCTTCACCCACCGGCGCACCATCACTGTAGCTAACAGTTCGCCAATTCGATGCCAGACTACCAGTGGAGTAATAGGGACGATGTTACTGATACATGAATACATGGACGATGCAACCCTCATAGCTGTGGCGCCACCTCGATGTCCAACTCCTGCCCCTCCTCAGCCATCCACTCCTCCCACGTCACGATGCGAACATTCCCGATCGCTCGGCTCACCTGTTCCTCCGTCCATTCCTTCCCCGACTCGCGTCCCGCCTCGCTCTGGTGGCGCTGATGCACTTTCCTCCTGACCTCGGCAAGCAGCTGAGTCTTCAGATTGGCCGAGATGTTCTCCCACTGCTCGCTTTCGAGATCTGCCCATGTCACGGCATCTGTTCTGCGATCCATCCTCTCTAGGTGTTGGAGCCGAAAGTCATTATCGACGAGATTCAGCATCGGCCCAGATTCGGGATTGACGCCCACGAGCGTGATCCGCACACGGTCGAGGTAGTGGACGACGTGGTCGAAGACGTCGGAGAGGATGCCCAGGGCCTGCGAGTGGCTACTGGTAGGCTCTCGCGCAGCGGAGAAGTAGCCATCGCTCCAGGGCTGGAAGACGAAGGCGACCTCGGTGAGGCCTGGGTGGATGGCGAATGCGGGGATGGACTGTGATGGATGGTCATACCTCGCAGTGTACTCGACTAACAGTGTGAGGCGCCTCACAGCCAGGCCCAACAAGGGCACAGACGTGCGCCCGGGAGCAGAGCGGTATGTGTCCATGCTGTAGCTCGGTAGTAGGAGAGACATGGAAACCAGGACGTGAGGGGCGGGCACCGAGACGGCAGGAACGCGCACACCGCGCTCGTCCGGGAAGACGCGGAGGGTGCGCACATTTCCCAACCCACCGCCGACCAGTCCGCCTGGGGACAGGTCGTCGAGCGCTCCGCCAACGTCTCCGATGAGGTCGACCACGCGCACGCCAGCCGCGGCAGCGCGGTACCACGCCTCCCCACGCGCCATCTCTTCTCCTGTGACCATGCGCTGGAACTCGTCCACCCGGGGTTCGGGTGGGCCGCCGCCGCCGCGTCGTGTGTGCGAGTGCGTGCCCCACGCGCTCCACCCCCATCGCAGGCGGTACAGCTGCCGGTCGACGTCCTCGTCCAGCGCCCAGCTTCTTTCCTCCTCGGCCAGTATGCTTGAATACGGCCTGTCCGCGATCTCGGGGTAGAAGGCGAATCCGGGTATGGGAAGCGGTTGGGGCGCACAGTCTTGATCCTCCGCCTTGCCTCGAGTGTAGAAGTAGACGCCGGGGGTGCGCTTGGACTTGGGTGTGCGGACAATGAGATAGGCGCACAGGCGGGTGTCAACGCGCGCGCGGATGGACGAGCTCACTCCGCGGAGCGCTAGAAGGGAGTCGTAAGGTGCAAGATCGACGATACGCTCGATGATGTGGGGGAACGCTTGGGCGTCGAGTGACATGGGAGGTGTGGTCTGTGGACGGGCTTGGCGGCGCTGTGAGAACAGGTTGCGCCGCTCAGAGGGGTCCGGCGATGGGCGAGAAGGCGGAGTCGCTCCTCGTGAAACTGATATGGGCGTCTTCCGCTCCTTAGGAGGCGGTAGAGCCTTGGGCATTATCAGCCAGGGTTGCTATTGATAGTTATTGTGGATGTGAGAGATGTCAGCAGATCATGATTGGGAAGTAGCGAGGTGGAGGCGGCAGACGGAGCGTCCGTCACGTGACTGATAACAGAAACCCTGAGGTGCTGTTCAAACAGCTTCAACGCTCTTCATAAGTGCTTGCATGATCCACAATAGACATGGGAGAGAGATCGGACGCCAGTCAAGTTGTTCTGCATGACGCTCTGTGTTGCCGCAAGAGGAGCTTATCGGATCGAGATGGAGATCCGAGATTCTCGTGGTTCACTCCGCGGACTGGCGGTTGTTTGGTTCCGAGCTGGTTTGGATTCCTTGAAAACGTCATTGTTTTGAGTCTTGCTTTGCTGATGGTATGGTTCGCCAATTCGCCACCCATCTCGACGTGTTCGAATCAGTTCATACCTCGCCACATCTTTCATCAACTTCCTCTGCGTTTTATCATCAGCGTCATCGTCCACGGCCTTCAAAACCTCATCACAGTCTCCTACATCTCGTCTACTTCGACGCTTGGTGTCGTACTTGAGTCTGCCTTCTCCTTGCCGTGAATCGGACCGCCCGTTACTCGAACAACCTCCCTTCAACAATTCCAACTCAGATACCATGTCAGCTCGCCCTCGAACCGATGAAGTGGCCACAACGAAACGCGTCAAGATTTGCACCGACACTACTGCCTCTTCGTCCAACGACGCGCTAGCCCCCACTTCACCCCGAGTGACCCTCGACGCACAAGCCTTTCCTCACCTGCTTGACAGGATCATCGCCTTCGCACCCTACGCCTCCCTGCTCGCCTTTCGGCGAGTCAACCTCGACCTCCGCGCCCGCGTCGACGCCACCCTATGCTCCCACCTCGTCGTCCGTGACGTCGTTGGCAAGCGTTTCCCGGGCGTCTTCTTCTACAGCCTGCGCGACTGCCCCGACGGATGGTCGGAGGAGCCTGGGCATGCCATCCCATGCTTCGCATTCTACCGCGAAGCGTGTGCGGCCCCATACACTGCCAACGCCAAGCGGCTGGAAGAAAGGGTGGTGGAAGACGAGTTCGACTTCCTTCCCAAGCACCACGGTCCCCTCAACCTCGACGACTTCCCCGGCGTCCCTGCTGGGGATATCCGATACAGAGGACCGATCCGGACCGAAGAGAATATCGAGCGGTCCGAGCGTTGGTGTCGGGAGGCATGCGCCGGCGTGCGTTACCTCTACCTCATTGGCGATGTGCAGCACCAGATTGATCAGCTGGCAACTTGGCTGACCAACGTCGACACTCTCCTTTGTTCTGCTGGGATCGGCCAGCTGAACACTCTCCAACTACGCGTCAAGGCGGCGCATTTCGTCCACACATCAAACTTCCGGCGCGACCCTACGGAGCTCGATAAAGAAGATCACAGGTGGACAACCGTCCTTCCCATGACGCTCAGGCCTATGGGACCGAAGACAACTACACTACTTCTCAAGGTCTACGAAGGGTATCATCACGACGGCCATCTGGTGGTGGCAACGTACGTGCCGCCCTCACTTCGTTCCTTGACATTCGTCTTGGAGTCCTCACCATGGGTACACGAGCCTCCCCACAACGTTGACGACCTCCTCTCCCACTCTTACGAGATCGGGATCCTCATCGACGTCTTCGAAGGCTTCGTACCGCGTCTCGGTAGTACACAGCTCACGGTGGTGGGACTCAACCCGTCCACGGCCCCGGCCCTCGGAATTGATGTCCCGTTTCATGAGACAAGTGGCGACGAGGGTGCCGGGGACGATTCCGGCTCCAGCGGATCAATGGGCGACACTGTTGGCTACCTCGAAGAGCAGTTTCTTCGCCACTTAAGGACACGTGTTCTCAACGATGCGCAGTATGTGACGGGGATTGGGAGTGGGCCCGCGCTTGAGGAGTTTGTGAACAAGTCCATGGGCAATGTGCGGTTCCAGACGTTAGACGAATGGAGGGCCGAAGTTGGCGACGACTGGGCCAGTATGATAGGCAGGGCGGGATGCTGAGGTCTATGTTGTGCACGCCCTGTCATTGGCCGCGATGCGAACCCCGAAATGGATAGGACAGACGACCCCCTGTAACGTCCATGAGATGTCAATGCTTCTTGTCATGTACTGGGAGAGGGTGAGCGAGCTGCTCGGGCGTCCACTGCACCATGGGCTTGGCAATATCGTGGACGATTGGAGCACAGGCGACCCATCAATTTCCGCAGTGGTCGCTTTCTTGCAAGCTCACGGCCAAATTGCTCCGAGGAGATATCAGGCGCCGACCGGCACGCTCAATCTGAGTGCGCCAGCCTCGGCTGCCCACTCGACACGCCTCACTCAACGTGGCTGCCCCATCTTACGCTTCCATACGTGCTTAGTTATTCTAGACACGATTGGCCGCACGAAGTCGCCGCAAAGAACGCTCACCGCTCACTAGCAGACGACGCACCGGGTGATCCGGGGATCGCTTCCGAGATCGGCTATCGGCGCTGGAATCAAGTAACCGGCTAATCCAAATCGAAATGCCGAGATCTCACCTCAACCTAGTACTTCACCTTGCCACCCACCTCGCATCTCCCATTCACCATCGACCATCGCCATTGAGCTCATCATGCACGCGACTACACGCCGTCGCGGTGACGTGCCAGGCGGACCGCCGTCGAAGAGGCCGAGGCGGACAGCGGCAACGTCCAAATCTCCCGCCTCTCCTTCGGCTCCTTTATCTCCAGCATTATCAACGCTGGACACGCAGATGTTCCCTCATCTGCTGGACCACATCGTCGATCTGGCGGAGTACCATTCTCTCGTTGCGCTCCGAGCTGTCAACCGTGCCCTCCGGGCGCGTGCGGACGAGAGGCTGAGCGAGCGTCTCATCGTGCGCGCGCCAGCGTCGAAGCGCACCCCAGGCCTGTACATCTACACTCTCGCCTCGGTCCACCCCCACGCCGCTCCGATCGAAGGTAACAGCGACGTCGAACCCCTCCCAATCCCCGGTTTCGCCTTCTACCCCTTCGCCAGCGACCGGCCGTACACGTCGCGCATCGCGGCGGAGGAGGACGCGTGGACCCGCGTCCAAGCGGGGAGGGAGGAGTACGGCGACGACCACTGGGCGTGGAACTACTCGAACGGGGAGTGGGAGCGAGTTTGGCGCGCGTGGGGCGTGCGCCCGCCCACGGCGATTCCCGACGGGGAGCGGGGCCTGCGCGTGGTGGGCGACGCCGAGCCGGAGGAGGAGCTGAGCGCGGGCGCGCTGCCGCGGCCGAACTTCCGGCGCGAGATGCGCGAGGCGGAGATCGCGAGGGCGTTCAAGTGGTCCGCGCGGCCGTGTGCCGCCGTCCGCTCGCTCGACGTCATAGGCCCAGTGGGGAGGGAGGCACAGCGCCTCTTCCACGGCATGCGCGGGGTGCGCACGCTGCGCATCGCGGGGAGCGGGCGGGGCGAGACGGTCGCGGTGGTGCCCGTCCCCGCGCCCCATGTCGACGTCTACCTCTCCTTCGCAAGGCCGAGGCCGGACGCACCCGCCCAGGAGAGGGTGCCGCACGCGATGGTGCCGCGCCTCATCGAGGGCGTGCGGACGCTCACGCTGCACGTCACGGTCGAGCGTGTCGGCGACGGCGGCACGCCGTACGGCGTCATCCTCTCCTTCTCGCATCCCTACTCTCTCCGCGAGGTCGTGGTGATCCTCCGCCGCGGAGAGCGATCGGGCGCAGAAGAGAGCACGGAGCCGAGCCAGCGGTTCGGCATGCTCGACGCCGTGCTCGACCAGGCTATGCCACGCCTCGACCATGTCGGGCACACTATCGTGGGGCTGGACCCGTACACATATCCTGCGCTGGGTGGTGCGCCGCCGCCGCCATCACCCCAACCTCGCGGCGCGAACGATGCGTCGTGCGCTGATAGCGCCCAGGGCCAGAGTGCTTTGGACGAGCGGACGGAGGCGGTCAAAGCCAACTTCCTGCGCAGACTCGAGAGACGCGTCCGCGAGCGCGCGGGCGTCTCGGCCCAGTTTGGAAGGCCGTGGTCGGAGGAGCGGATCGAGGCTGTTGTCGCTGGTGTGCGGCTGCCCAGTCTGCAGGAGTGGGAGGCGCAGGCGAGGGATGCTGCTGGGCGTGGGTAGTGGGGCAAGGGCCCGGGTCATTATCGGGCGCTCGGGATGGGTCTCCATTTGACCCACTTACGCCGAGCTGTTTGTAATCATACTGTGATAGTTTAGTTCTTGTAGCCTTCCACAATCCTAAAGTGCCTAATGCATGTGGCCATGCCCTGTTACTACTTCTCTGTCTCAATGCGAGCCTGGGTAGACATTCACGAACGCTGAGCTTGCATTTGCCTGCCTGTTGCTCCCACCCAAAGCCAGGCGCGAAGTTCGAGGCTGCTCTACTTGCTGACACCAACCTCTAAACACCATTCTCGCTTCGCGCACGCTGCCGCCTCGTCTCCACGCATTGCAGAAGCCACCATGGCGAGCACAAGCATTGGAAATGGGGATGTCTGGAGTATCAAAGTGTGCACACGGAAAGCGGATGATTGAGGGTCGGACAAAAAGTGCCGAAAAGGCGGGGCACTCCACCTCGCACACTTGGCCCCAGGAGGCCCAATCAAACAGTGAGCAGCTGCTTCGTGATGGCGTTGAAGGCTTCAATGGTAGCTTCAAAGGGCCAAAGGGTGCTCAGCTCACCCCCAAAATGTCACATGAGGTTCACACAAAGTTTTGGGGTGGTGTCATGCATTGCCAATGCTTGTTGGGGGCGGTTGCGGTCCACCTGGCTCACCACCCCGCCCCACCTGGCCTGGTGGTGAGGGTTGTCGAGTATGGTATAAGAAGGCGGCCGTTCGACTTCTCTGTGCATCTCCATCCCTCTCGATATCATTTCTGAACGCGTCTCTGAAGGCGCATAAACGTGTATACCTCCACATATTCCTTGCATCCTTCTCGGCCAGTAAATTGTAGACCAAGTGACCAGCCTCTCCCAAGTCAGCCACGCCGCCACGCACCAGCGCCATAATGGCACTCCACCGCGCCTACTGCGGCCCTCCCATCGAGGAATGGGTACCCCCCAAGACCATCGATGCATCCCTCTTCCCGCACATCATGGACAATATCCTCGACTACCTCCCGTACGCGTCCCTCCTCAAAATCCGCGGCCTCAGTCGCGCCATGCGTGCTTCCGCCGACGAGAGACTGAGCTCGCACCTTGTCATTCGCGCGCCTGATTCCAAGCGCACACCGGGGGTCTACCTCTACACTATCGGTCAAAACCCTGAACACCAGCAACAGCACCCCGGCCGCTGGCTCTCCGACTTCCCCGGCTTAGACACTACGAGGCATCAACTCCCCCTGCCTGGGTTCGCGTACTACCCCTACGCCACGGACGCTCCCTACACCAACAAGGAGCGTTTCCAGCAAGGAGCAAGTAGGTGGGGGCTGGGCAGCGGGTGCGATATCAAGCCAGACTTCCTGGAGAATGCATGTTCTCGGTGCGCGGCGATTACCCAGGCCGGAGGCGAGGATAACGCCTGGGGGGATGTATTCGAAGACGTGGCGTGGGAGCGAGGCTTTGGCGCCTGGGGCTTCTGCTGGCCAACATACTCCGCCCCCGGCGTTGGTATCACGCCGCGGCACGTGTTCAACCGCACACGCTCCGACGCCGAGATAGCATTCTCTCGTGAATCGAGTATCCGCGCGCTGGCTCGCGTCCGCGTCCTCGACATCGTCGGCGCTCCAGGACGGGAGAGTGCGCCCCTCTTCGTCGCCATAACGGGCCTGCGCACCGTCCGTATCCTACCGTGCGGATGGGGCGATACGGCTCCAGTCGTGCCCGTGCCAGCGCCCCATGTGGTCGTATACCTCTCTCTCATGGAGGATAAGCGGGACATGCTGAAAGCGCCCCAAGGATGGCCGTCGAACAAAGCCGTCCCGCAGATGTCCCACAGCGTTGAGCGACTCACCGTCCACCTCACAGTTCGTGGAGGGGCCTACAACGGAAGTGCCATGATCCAGCCGTTCCCAATCCCGCCGTCATTGAAGGATCTCGTCTTCGTCCTGAACCCGGTCGGATCACATTACACACTCTCAAACAGAGACCGTCTGCACGCCAACGAGCCATTGGGAGCCTTGGACAAAGTGTTTGGCGAGCTGTTGCCCCACCTCGGGCGGGTGAGGCTCACGATCGTGGGGTTGGACCTCGATACTGGCCCAGCCCTGGGCTTCGGTAATCGGACCGCACACTCTGAGGAGGCACTCAAGGAGGCTGTTCGGCACGAATTGGCGTACCGGCTTGACATGCTTGACGGTTGGACGGAGGGTCAGGTTGTAGCAGCCGTGACAGGCGTCCGGTTTGTCAGTAGGAGTGTGTGGGAGATTGAAGCCAGAGAAACGGATGTGGTTGTAGAGAGCGTTATCTAATCAGCTATGCACGTGTTTCCCAAGGCTCCTCAACCACCCGAAAATGGTGGAGAACTACTGGGGTGGCAGTGTCGTTAGCTTTCCTATTCGTGCCCAGGCCAGCACTCGAAAGGGCTGGCTGCATATTCTGTGGTCTCGGGGCGATTGCCTTCAGGTGCGCGGCACTCATTCGGGACTGAGCACTCCAACCATTATCCATTCGTGTGCTCAGAGCAGGAACGTGAGCCCTATTCGAGAGACCATAGCCTAAAAGTCTGGGAGCACACCCTTTGCGTCGACATCGGGCTACCCCATGACCCACACCTGCAATCAGCATCGTCTTCCATCACTCTAACCCGCCACTTACTTGATTAGGATTGTAATAGTCCGAGCACTTCCAAACTTGCACCAGGTTTCCGCTCTGCACCAGCCCGCCGGTATTGTCGAGGCACATGAGCCCGAACTGCATCCGGATGCCGTGGAAGACCCAGGTATTGTCCCTAGGCCCTTTCGTCCACGACTCGCGCGGGCGCGTGCCGCAGTGCCGGCCAATGACGAGGGCGCCATTGACAACGTTGGGCGGAGCAGGCAAGGGTGGAGTGTTGATGTCGTTGTCGGGGGCAGCGCAGATCGTCTCGCCGTTGAGCCAGGTGGTCTGCCAGTGGCCGTCGACGTAGGACCATTGCTGCGAGCCGACGGGTTGGCCGCACGTTTCGCTGATGTCAGCGATGAGGGAGGGCGACGACGATCAGCAGAGATGGACCTCTGCAAGTCACAGGAGCACGAGTCCGGGGCTGCAGTGCAAGGGCGATATGTCCCGGCAGTTGGATGGGCGGCAGGGCGTCGCCCATGGGTAGGACTCACATCGTAATGTTGGATCCAGAACTCCAAGCGGTGAGGCAGTACCCCCTGTTCCCGCGAGGATGGAGGAGCACAGCCTGCGCTGAGGCAGCAAGGACAGCGGCTGCGATAACGATGCGGACAAGCATGTTGAGACGAGTGACAAGCAAGTGCAAGTGAGCGAGAGTGAGTGGCAAAGGAAAAGGAAAAACTGTCAGAGAGCCCGTCACTGTACTTAAGCTCCTCTGCACACAGACTTTCCAAGTCTTCGCCATGTCATTGTCTGCAGAAACTCGGGACTACCGGGCCGCTCATAGCGGTAAGCGATGTCATGATGCCACTCTGGGCCACGCTGACAGCGCCGTGCCGATGACGATGATTGGGTGGCTCAGAGTTATATGAGCGGCACTGCGCATCCTCGAGCTTATACTAGCTGGAATCGTGCTTGGCAGACTTAGATGCCCTGTGAAGATGAGTGGATGAGGGTGAGAAGACAAGGAGGCCAGATCTCAGTTAAGAGGTGGTCGTGGATAGTGGGCTGGGCCAAGGGTTGTAGGTCGGTATACCGCAGCAACCCCCGCGAGGAACCGAGCTTGTTCACCGAGATGTGCCACTTTGGGTAATAGCGACGATGGTAACTCCCGCCCATACTGGGGCGACGACCCTTTCCTCGCATGCACTCACTCAGTGACTCTAGTCTCTCTGAATAGCAGTGTAGTTGTGAGTGAGTGTACTCTTCTGTTAACGATTTGGCCATTGAGAAGGGGTATGCTGCCAACTGCGGCCGGACATGGTGACGGCGATAGTGATGATGAGATAAGGAGATTTGATCGGTCGTGATCGGTCAACCCGGAGCATTTGAGCGTCAAGCGAGTGGCTTGGCTCGTCGGGTCCAGATACTCTGTGCCTGTCCCGGTCGACGTCGTAGTTCGGCGTGAGGCATGTGGGTCATCGCCAGCTTTGGAGGACCGGCGAGAATGTCACCCGCAGTGCTATGCTCTCTCCGCGCACATGGAAGTGGACGTCGCACATGGACTTCCATGGCTCTTTGAACATCAGCCCTCATGCCAGGCAGACGGTACGTCTGACCTCAACATGCCCTCTAGAATGCTGTCCAGCCTGCCAATCAGTGGCAGGTCCTCCTGCCCTCGCGTCTATGTGTGTGTCATACTACGTTCTGCTATCTCGAGACGCGAGTCAGTCGCGCTGGGAAAATGACATGAACGGGAGAGGCCAGCGAGGTACTCTGGGAACAGCTGGAAACCGTCCCTGTTTCATGTTGTGGCCATACATTATACATTCAGGCAGCCGTGTTGCAGGCACACCCGGTTACGAGCGTTGTGAGCTTAATGCATAAGCGATGAAGTCGCAGAGCGCGATGTAGTGCCAGTACGCCGCGTTAAACGGAGATGGATGAACATGTCCTTTCTCCGATGCCATGAGCAAGTATGCGAAGGCACAGCAAATGGCGCGGCCAGGCAGTGGCGGGTGCGGGGATGCGTACAGTACATAGCGACGATCCGAAACCTCGGCCCCGTGTTGCAGCGTCTCGGACGGCTTTGGTGGCAGACATGACTTTTGCAGGGCTGGAAGCAATCAGTTGCCATGTAGGAGTGGACTTCGGCATGGGTGACGATATGTAGGATACAGCGCATATCGTTCCCTGGGTTTGCCATGTCATCTCGGGTGGCTGGTCGCCGTCGTGCAGCTTTGGCGACGGTAACGGGAATGGCGCCGGCTGGTGCGGCGGTCGTCGGGGTGCATGTATGATACCTACGCGGGTGGTTTCTGGAGTCGCTGCGGTAGGACAGCCAAGGCGGAGGGCAGGAGAGCGCACCGTTCCAGTCCTCCGGCGCATCAAGTTCCGGAACGCGATGCCGGCAGCGTCATGAAAGCGGATGACCGAGATGTGACGACCGAAGAGTACTCCGCTCGGATGTCAGCAATGGTTCGGAGGGCAGGAAGGGTGCACCATCAACCAGCCTGGCCGAGCTGCTCGGCATGTGTGCGGCACCTTGCTTGCTGCTGGCTGGGGCAAGGACCACCGACATTTTGGGCAAGCAGAGGAACGGCGCAGGATCCCACATAGACGCATCTCTGCAACCAGCAACGGAAGTCGCTTTGAGACAGCCGGCTACCTGACAACAGCTGTATCCTGCTAGGTGATCCTCACCTCATGAGCCTTCCCTCCAGTTACTGGCGAAGTGATGGCAGGCTGGGGGAAGGGATCACTGCCCATCAGGATAAGCCGAGGAGCAGACCAGCCCAATTGCCAGATCGCCTAGCACTCGTCTACCGCATTGACCTTGAACTGGAGAACCCAGCCCACGTAACCCGTGTAGCCCCACGCTGCTATCATGGTGTGTCACCTAGACTCCCAACCTCGTCCGGCGATTACCGTCTTCTCGTATCTGAGGCACAGGCACCTCATATACATGACGGCCCGCCATCATCGGAATCCGATCCATCTTTGGGCGCGGATTGTTCAAGTGGGCGCGGTTCATGATAGTGAGTGGCCGCTGTCGTCTGTCTCGGCTTCGAACTAGTCTCGCTATCTAACGTATGGCTAGAGGGCTGGTAAGGAGTGTGGGACCTCTGTATGCGATCACTTCGCTCCCCATAGATAGGTGGCTGCTCAACGGTATATAAACGGATGTCTTTGGGCAATTTCTACCCATATCAACTCATTCGAACTCCAAGAACGACTCAGTATCTCGTGCCCACTCAACCTACTCTGACTCATCGACCCTACCCTACTACCCTTCAGCAAGAGTAACTCCCCAGCCATGTCTAGCTCTGCTCTGATCGCTCTCGTCCTCGCGGCCTCTGCCTCCGCGCTCAAGCTGCACCCGAACGGCAACACGGAGTGGTGCTTGACCGGTGCCTCCGACAGCTTCTATGTGTCTCTGTAAGCCTTCCCAACCAAACTGCCATCGGACTAGACTGACCCGACAGCGAGAAGTGCGGTGCTGCCGAAATGCAGGACTGGGTGTGGAACCAGGGCGAGGGCACCTTCCAGATTGAGGGCACCTCCTCGTGCATCGCCCCCAACGACAGTGAGCGGGCAGTGACAACTTCTGCTGACCATTTCTAGATGTGGGCGCCGGGGAGTTCTCTCTGACCAACGGGTCGCCCGTCCAGGTCGAAGCTTGCGGCGATATGGTGCACCAGAAGTGGAACCCGGGTCCGTTTGATGGGACGTGGGACTTCGACACTACCGTCGAGGGTTCTTGGTGTCTCGACAACAAGGACGGCAGGCTCGCCTCCGGTAACGAAATCCAGGTGAGTGTAGAGCTGGAGGATTGGGGTGGCGTTGAAGGTCGCTGAGACTACCCATGGCTTTTGCTGACGGGCAGGTGTGGAAGTGCTCTGGCGTCAAGGGCTGGGCTCCCCAGAAGTGGACGTTCTCCGGTTAAACCACTGCTGGAGCCGAACGTACTATCGCCCACACCATATATTCATAAGAGTTTCAGAGCTGTATCATAACGGTTTAATGCACCAAATCTTTCTGCAACGAGGTTGGGTTCAGTACACTCATAGTTCGTAGAGTTCAGGACTCCGCCCTATGAGAAGAGGCTGCGACTGCACGAATAGACGTTATCCATAAAGTCGTTGCGCGGGGAATGCAGCATTCACTCGTTTGGACTGGGCGCCTGAGCTATCCACAGCTGGTTCGGGTTATCGTATGACGAGCAGGCCCAGAGCCTGTTGTTAGTACAGGTTCTGGCGCCTGGTAGTGTACTCACTGAACGGGGTTGAAGGAATTGACAATGCCGTTGGTATTGTCTGTCCTCAGTACTGCACATCTGGCTTCTCGGATAAGCGACTTCGAGCTCACCAAGGCAATGGGTTCCATCCCACTTGATACGTTTGCCGTCTAAGGTCCATTTGTTGTGCTCTCCATAAACGCACTCCCGGAGCTGGATGCTGACCAGACCCGGTGTATTATTCGCCGGCAGGTCCGCCTCCTCATCCCAGTTCGGTCCTATGTCTCAGTACATTGCCGCAGTCACTCCACGCCATGTTCACTGACCAATGGCTGGGTAAGCGCACCGCATGTTGAATGAACGCAGCTGTCCATCCACTATTTCCCACTGCCGGGCTCTACGATCTTGCACGGGAGGCCGAACGGCCAGGACAGCGTTAACATCGTCGAAGAGGACGACCTGCCTGTCTCCGGTGCCCTGGACGAATTCCACGAAGGCATAGACGGTCGTGGCGGCGAGGGCGGCGATGGTCAGAGAGGTGAGCATTGTTGTTACGGGGTTGGTGTTGAGCAGGTTACAGCCACCGGGACCATGTGCTGGCGTCCTTATATGCATTGTGCGATGTGGGAACTGCGTTTCCTGGCACTGCCTCTCTGAAGCTTAAGCTTCCACTAACAGCTTCACTCAGCAACTTGGATCATCTGGTTCAGAATTTGCCTTGAGCTCCATTGACTGGCACTGCTGTGCAGTACTCCAATGGAAGATTAGGGATCCGTTGCCTCGGAGCCGCTCATGCTGCTCCTTGACCTAGGTGCTTAGTTGTCGGCCCAGACCCTACCGAGCATCCGCTGGGTCCAGGACTGACGAACTTCCTTCTGATGAGCAAGCAGCATTTCCTTACAATATCTCGTGTCCATCTGGGCGGTCTTGCTGCTGTTGGCTCATAATACACTCACCTTGCCCTCCCCCCGCCCAGTCCGTTGGAGTCGGGAACCCACACGCATCATCGTAATCCGACGGAGGCCTGACTGCTCGCGAGGAGCCTGCTGACTCAGGAATTCCGAAAGCCATGGACATTCCGATGGCGTCTGCGAGCGCTTGAAGATAGTTCCCACGGAGAGGTTTGCACAAGCATTGTGGGGACATGGGGACAGCGAGTAGAGTCATTTGATACTCAGATATCAGCATAATCGGGGCAGAATCATAGGAGATTATCATCAGCATATCTCGAACTGAATATTCTGCTGCCAGATATCCAGTTCCTGTCGGCACTCAGCTTCTACCACAGAGTTCACATGGTATTCGACCATACAGAGCACCTGGTTCTTCGAAGGAGTATCCCAGCGGGGAAAATGGAGAATTGTTGGGGTCTAACATGCTCTGCGCTCTGAACACAACTTCATAAGACCAGCGCCATTTGGAGGCGAGCTCTTTTGATTATCGAATCTAATGACGACTACATTCTGGGTGTCTAGCTCGAAGGCTCCTGGGAGCGCCAGATCTGGTTCGGGTTCTCGTAAGTCGAGCACAACCACAGCCTGGAGTTAGTCCGAACCATTATCTCCTAACTGTATGTCGACTCACTGGACAGGGTTGGTGGCGTCGGCGAAGCCGTCGGTGTTGTCTGCCGTCAGCATCATATATATCCACCCTCAACCAACCGAGGCAGTAGGCACCATCCCACTTGATGCGGTTCCCGTCCACGGACCACTTGTTGTGCTGGCCGTTCTGGCAGGGGCGCTGCTGGATGCTGACCTCGTACGGCCTGTTGTTGCCAGGAGGGGTTGCCTCGACGTCCCAGTTGGGGCCTGAGGTCAGTATTGTCCCGCTCAACATTCCGCCTATTGAAGAGAAGGCCTGACTTACCAATAGCGGGGTAGGCACACTGGCCGCTGCCAGAGCGGAGCTGGCCGTTTGCGATCTCCCATTTCCGGGCGTTGGCGTCCTCGGCGTACCCCTCGAGGGCGGCGACGACGGTGTTGCCGCTAATCGATCCGGTGAGAGTGGCCTGTGCGTCTCCGCTGCCCCAGACCCATTCCTGGAACGAGGCGCGGGCCGTAGTGGCGGCAAGAGCGGTGATGGCAAGCGTGGTGAACATGGTAGCTGTGTTATGTATGCCAATGAGTATGGACTTCAGCAGGCCCTACTGCTCTCTTTTATATGTCTCAGGTGAGCACATGTCGTTATGGCTGCTGGTGACTGACTGCCACTGACCAAGGTGTTGCAGCAACAAGCTTTCAGACACAATATTGGGGCCACGTTAGAAGGCTGCGCGTCGCGCGCGCCATGCACGACAGCCATCTTCTGGTGCATGCGACGTGCCCAGAAACGCCATGGCCGACCGGTAATGTCTGTTGCTGTGGTGCTTGTAACAAAGGTACTGTACAGTTCAGTAATGTCCGTGGTGCCTGGAGATACCCGTGCCGTCGGCTTGGAAACACTCGGCACGACGAAGGCGCGACCGTGTGTCCTCGACGATAGATAGTCACCGAACTCACCGGTTGCCTGCTAATCTTGATGTGAGAAGATGCTCCTTAAGTCTGAATCTATTGGGCTTGGCATCTCATGAGCTGGCGAAGGTAGGCTCTTTGCGTGGTGTGAACGTTCGATTGGGGTCCGATGCGGGCGAGATCAGCGGACGGCATGTAAGCTGGGAAACCCTCAATCCTCTGCTTGGAGAGAATGAAGACAGCGCAAGTGCAGTAGGCAATAGAATTGGCTTCACGCCTTGCAGGCTGGCAGGTTTGAGCAGTCGGTGTGTTGTTAGAGATAGTGCCCATCGAGGAACTCGGCACGGCAAAGGCCGTCCCACCTAAAGAGTCTCGCTATCCCCCAGAGTACAGAAGCAAGGACTGGTTGCCCAGCTCGACCAATTGCAAGCTTGAAACATTGCCTGCTTACCCAACTTGGTCTGTGCCCATCTGGGAGCGATCAACCTCCTCCCGCGATTGACCCCATAGGTAATCCGCCGGTGACCTCATTCCTCGGTAGTTCCTATGATCTCTGATCGGAAAGAGAGTGCCGAACTGGTGAGGTTCAGTTGGGTTCGTCACCAGCCCAAAGGTGGGCATAGAGTTGTCGACAAGCTCGGGCAAGTGGTGCTGGGTATCCCCTTGTGTCTCCAGAACGTGGAGACGCAATGCGGCGTGCGCCGCGCTGTTAGTTCGTAGTCATGTTCCAGAAGACGAAGACATCAACTGGCCCGCTACGGGACCACACAGCACACTTCATCCATTCCATACTATAAGAGCATTTGCACGACAATTTGAGCGGAATCACAACGTCCTGTCGAGATGACAGCTTAATGAAGTTTCGGGTTTGTTTCTCAATCGTAGCCCTGTACCGGGGGGTTTTGGTTCGGAGTGGGGGCCTGGGCCGTCCACAGCTGGTTCGGGTTGTCGTATGTCGAGCACACCCAGATTCTGCCATTAGCTTACTCTCTCTTCTCCTGAGGTGGGGACGCACTGGACGGGGTTGGTCAGGTCGGGATAGCCGTCGGTGTTGTCTTCCGTTAGCCGTCGCGATTATGGCTACCTCACCGAGACAATACGCGCCATCCCACTTGATGCGCTGGCCGTCGAGTGACCACTTGTTGTACCGGCCATTCTGGCACGGTCGCATCTGAATGCTGGTCAGATACGGGCGGTTCCCATAATGCTGAACAGCCTCCTCGTCGTAATTGGGAGCTGGGTTCAGTGTTAGCATCGACACGCCATACCCAGAAAGTGCAGGAACGAGCCCTACATCTCAGCTGAACACGACGACTCACCGAGAGCAGGGTATGCACACTTGTTGTTGGCATTGCGGAGCTGGCCATTGGCGAACTCCCACTGGCGGCCCTTTTCGTCTCGCGAACCACCAGGTGTGGCAGCAATGACTGTGCCGCCGTACACCGACTCGGCGAGGGTGAACTCGTAGCCTTTGTTTTGCTGTACGAATTCCTGGAAGGCCACCGAGGTCGTGGCCGCGAGAGCAAGGTAGGTAATCGTTGTGAGCATCATAGTTGCCGTATTGTAATGACGAACGTGAGGTGAGACGGTCGAGACGCTTTATTAATATACACAGCAGAACGTGAGAAGCGTTGTGGATGGCTGATTCTATCATTCCGTGCTCCGACGCTGCTCAATGCTACTACACCTCTCCCTGCTGTACAGTATGTCTTGGCAATGGCAAAGTTCAAGCGTTGGTACCTCGCGACATCCGCTGTGCCGCGTGCCGTGCTCAACAGCCCACCTGCAGGCCTCGTGACCTTTTCGAGAATCGAGAACGCTTTTCACCTTGCCTGTGCGTTGGCTACAGTACGAGTTCATGGTCCATCTATGTATATACGCCCAGTGAACCAGTGCAGTTGTCTTCTGCATAGGTAGCTTACACGTGGGCGGTTTGCCACTTGATGTAATGCTCTTGGGGATGTGTAACTCATGTCCAGGGGAGAGATTGTAGGGATGTATACCCAGCCTACTCTGTATTCTTCTGAAGCTTACAGCGGATGTGGTACATTAGACACTGGCCTCCGGTTCCCAGGCCTTCAGTAGGCTTTCGGTACGGGTTCCTTGGCGTATTCCGAGCCAGCGAGAATTGCCCAAGTGGGCTTACACCTTTGGGCTTACCTCATTCCGCTTCCGTTCCGGACGTCGTGACGCGCCCAATAGGTAAGTCAGAGTTTACATGCGCATTCCTCGGCTCGTTCCTTGTAACTTAGAAGTGGACGTGGTCTAATGATGGCGTGCAGAGTATGTCCGAGATTTGCGTGTGATTCGCGGACTGGAAGAAGGTTGGCAGGTATGTTGATCATGCGCATTGATGCCAGGAGCGACCAGGAGAGAGAGTTACCCTGCTGGAGACTACCCGCGTCGTCGTTGCCTAGCTGGAGACCATCTTCCGGAACCTGCTCAAGTCGCGTGGCTAACAGCCCGTTTCTCCACCATGCCCCTTGGCACTGCGACATTCAACTTTCTGTGACATCCAAACTAAGCGTTGGAGAAGGGGGGATCTTTCCTCCTGTAGTTACAAGGTGACTTAGGACACGTTGATGATACGACGAAATTGTCCCACATCAGAGAGAGCCCATTCACATCGGGCTGGGTAGCAGGAGCTCAAAGTTCCCAGACGGGTGCAGTGGGCCAGGTGTTGGCGGTGGGCTGCCGAGCATTCCAAATCTGGTTGGGGTTCTCGTAGGTTGAGCACAGCCACATTCTAGGCGTTAGCGTTTCCGTTCTTCAGTATCTTGGACATCGAACTTACTGCACGGCGCGGGCGGATGGCGGGCCACCGTTGGTGTTATCTGACCATAAACGCC
The DNA here is from genome assembly GCA_020011015.1 of Cutaneotrichosporon dermatis. Classification (NCBI taxonomy): domain Eukaryota; kingdom Fungi; phylum Basidiomycota; class Tremellomycetes; order Trichosporonales; family Trichosporonaceae; genus Cutaneotrichosporon; species Cutaneotrichosporon dermatis. Next base: position 2,057,723 of record JAIGNX010000009.1, on the reverse strand, counting down.
TATCTCAGTCTGCAAGAAGAGCTTACCGAGGCAGTACGTGCCATTCCACTTAATGCGAGCGCCTTCAAAAGACCACTTGTTGTGCTCTCCATCCTTGCAGGGGACGAGTTGGACGCTGGTCATGAAAGGCTGGTTGTTGGCGGGAGGGAAGGTGGTGTCAGGGAACTGCCCTATGGCCCAGTCGGGAGCTCGCGGTCAACAGGTCTCAACACCAATTTCCACCTTCTGCGAGTCTGTCATTTGCTCACAAATAGACGGGAAGGCACACCTGTCGTATCCGGAACGGAGCTGGCCATTGGCGAGCTCCCACTGCCTGCCCCTGGAGTCTTGCGAGAAGTAGGTCCTGTAGACATGGACGGCCGTATAATCACTTCCGGCCTCCGAGAGGACGTATTCGACACCCCTATTGCTCTGCGTGTACTCCAGGAAGGCGGCGCGGCCTGCGGTAGCGGCGAGAACAGTGAAGGCGAGCGATGTGAGCATATTGGTGATGATTGCGATTGAGCCTGAGGCGGTCTGTCTGGTTCTCTATATATCTTACAGGACGTGGGCAGTCTCTACAGAAGCCTTCTACAATGGAAGCTCCTACAGCAACCGTGAAGGTTAGACTTGTCGTTCCTACCAGCTCCCGTTGGTCGGTTCACATGACCGTTTTCGTTCGGACTGTCAACATCGCCGCCTGCTGACGTTCGCGTGCAGCGGCCGCCCATCCTCTATAGCAATGGATGAGACGCTAGAGTTCACCCTTGGTCCCTGGAGATACCCGCACGCGCGGCTGGAACCCACTGGACGCGCAGCTATTGTGGGCCATCGCGAGACGCGCTCCGCATTCCTGTTATTTGCAAGTGAGGCTCAGCGTGTGGGCGGTCAAGCTGGGCCGAAGGGGTGGCTCACCCTCAGTTCCTCTCGGGACGGCCTTGGCCGGAGGTTACTGTACCTCCGACGTCTGTTGCCACGAAGTTCCACTGGTAGTAAGCGGCCTGACCACCTGGAAACAGGCCATCGCCCACCTTTCCTGGCATCGTGAGTGGCTGCGCATATCAATAGGAGCCTACCCATCGACGCTTTCTGGATCGCCACATCGATGTCTCGGCTCTGTTTCGGCTCTGTCTTGGGGAGATTGTCACGTGACAACAAGTATAACATCTCTGTTCGTATAGTGGCTAGTATGCTCGCTTGTCATTTGTTAGTGACCGCGGGAGACCGGAGTTCAATTCTCCGACAGAGAGTGAGATTACGATCTCTTTTTTGCACTCGGACGGGCCGCTGCTTTTTGGGCACGGGGACAGGGTCAACGGGAACCCAGACCAGGATAAGCGATTCGGAGCAAGCAAGTCCGATGGGGCAGCTAGCTACATCTCGGCATTCAGTTGCCCTCTGCTCACCCCTACTCGCCTGCGCGACTTGTAGCAATGCAATGATTCATATCCCTTCAAACCTGCTAGCGTCGATCTCGCTTTTGATGTCAACCAGTCGCTCTACAATTACACATGGACTAGATCCTGCAAACCCGCGTTACTCGCAGGTTGTACCGACGGCACATAAGGCGCCCACACTTTCCCCGTTTAGAGCTTGGCCTCGCGCTCGACACGCTTGATGAGCGTGCTCGAAGCCGGGTAGGGGTCGAAGGTGAGGTTGTTGACCGGGTTGGCCCATGCCTTCTTGAACATGTCCTCGTAGACGGCACCGTCGTAGCGGCCGAGACTCGAGTTGAGCAGGTAGTCGGAGAAGGCCCATCCGTCAACGAGGTTGACGGCGTGAGGACGGATAGCGTCGAGGAGCGCCGAGATACCCTTGGTGCGGGTAAGGCTGATCTGGGTGGTGGTGACGGCGCCGGAGGTGAAGAACTCGGCGGCGTGGGTCTCGAGCGTGTTGAGGGCGTACAGGCGGTAGAGGTTGCGGAGGGCGTTGCCGGTCTCCTCGCCGACCTGGGCGGCAAGGCCCTTGGGGTCGGCACAGACGGCGTCGTAGAAGTTGCGCACGACGAGGTACTGCGAGTGGGCCGTGGAGAGGCGCCAGAAGTGGACGAGGAGCGAGTTCCACGACTGCTGCTCCTTGTCACGGAGGCGGAGGGCCTCGAAAGTGAGGAAGGCGGTGCGCCATGCGAAGGCCGAAACAATGTCGGCGTCCGAGTTGAGGATGTCGAAGGCAGCACCGGTGTCCTTGCGCGACAGGTAGTGCTTGAGGATACGAGCGGTCTCGTTGTCGGAAGCGGTACCCTTGATAACAGCACGGGCGGTCTTGAGCATGTAGCGGGCGACTTGCTGCGTGAGCATGTAGTTGTCGCCCTCCCAGGTGGCGGTCGGGAGGTAGTCAGAGTACCAGGGGCCGATGCCGGAGTATGACGAGAAGCCGTGGCCACCACAAGCGCGGCGGCACATCTCGAGGCCGTCGACAGCGATGGTGGAACCAAGAGCCTTGAGACCACAAGACGTGGCGTGGAGGTCGGCAAGAAGGTCGGCTCCGGGGTTGAGCTCCTCGGGGCCAGCCGAGCGCTTCTCGGAAACACCGCCAGCAAGGTTCTTCTTCATGGCCTCCTGGTTGGCCTCGTACATCTGCATCATACCACGGCCAGTGAAGTGGAGGGCGTAGGTGGCGGCGAGGAGGGGAAGGAGACGCTGCTGAACCATCTTGTAGTTGAGCACGGGAGTCTCACCGCCAACACCGGCGGCCTCGGCGTCGCGGTCCTGGAACTGACGACGAACGGCAGCGTAGCGAGTGGCAATGGCGACACCGCGAGCGAGCGACGAGCCGGCGTCGAGGACAATGTTGGCACGGACCCAAGTAAGGGTGCCGTAGATGAGCGAGGGCGAGCCGACGCGGTTGTACTGGCTCGTCTGGGGGTCGACCACGTTGAAGCGGGCAAGCATGTTGACGTGGGGGATCTTGACCTGGTTGAACAGGAGGAAACCGTTGTCCATGGAGCTGGAAAGTTAGCACTGACAACAAAGGTAGTCACTGCGTCTCCATGATCGACATGTCACGTGGTGGTCCTTGCCCACCCAGCTCCGCCCCAATCTTTTCAGAGCGAGCACGGTGACTCCCAAGGTGACACCTTGGGACGATTCACTTCACACACCCCGAGCCGAAGTACTCACTTGTAGCCAAACTTGGGTCCAATGTCACCGACGTAGATGTTCTCAAGGGGCTCGTGGGTCTTGAGGTCACGGATCTGGGCGACGAAGGGGTGGGGTCCGTAGTTCTTGCCGTCGATGTAGAGCTGCGCCATGACGACGGCGTGGTTGGCGGTTCTACCGAGGGAGCCAATCCACCACTTGGAGGCAGTGAGGGTAGGCGAGTTGAGGATGAAGGTCTTGTCCTCGGGCGACCAGGTGGCAGTGGTCTCGAGGCCGCGGACGTTGGAGCCGTGGCCGAGCTCAGTCTGGGCGTAGCAGCCAATGAACTTTCCAGCCTCAGCGGGCTCGAGGAACTTCTTGTGCTGCTCAGGAGTGCCCTGCTCCCTGAGGGTGATGAGGAACATGCCATCGTGGAGGCCGTAAACGTTGGGCTCGCCGGCGATGTTGGCAGCCACCTTGTACTCCTCCTTGGTCCAGTTGTTCTGGGAAGCGAGACGCTTGAGCTCCTTGCCGCGAGCGAGGGAGCGCTGGATGCGGTCGACACGGCCCATGGAGAGGAGCTCGGTCTTGTCAAACACGGGCTGAGCCGAGATGACCTTCTCGATACGCTTGCTGCGCTCGAGGGCCTCCTTGGTGTGGAGGAGGACGGCGATCTTGTCGGCGTCGACCTGGGAGCCGGAACGCTCAGCAGAGAGGAGGTCGGGGCCGCGGGGCGCCGAGGGGACGAGCTTCTGAACCCATGCGGGAGGTGGGGGCGACATTGTGATTGATGTGGAGAGATGGGATGAGGGAGGAATAGAGGGAAACGACGAGCGAAGATGAGGATGGATGGAGGTTAAGTAGGTGCTCGTTGGCGGAGAGCATTTTGCCCCACCCCGCGGCCGAAATCCAGGAACCGGTTGCTGTAGAGTGAATGGTTAACCGGCCAGACCGGCTCCGGATCGATCTCTAATTGCCGGTGGGCAACTTTTTCCTCACTAGGCGGATTTAACCGCGTATGCAACTACGAACATAGCATAGGCGAACGTATGCATTAGGCTAGCGTGTAGACCAGCTGTACATGCATCTTCGCCACAGTTCAGTGCAGAGGCGCAGTTGAGCGTCGAGTGGCAGGAGCTGAGTGATTGGGTTGAGCAGGCATTTCTGTAGTGCGGAACTTTGCCTAAGCTGGCTTGTGATTTCGGCCCAGATCTGCATTCGAGAGTCGCCGGCATTTGGTACTTCCAGGTATGCATCGAACTTAAGCGCGGCAAGCAGCACGGGCCCACTCCGAACTAGCCTGGAACACTCGCGTGCCCAGGATATCAGATTATCGATTGTTGTTGGGGGCAGATCCGGCTACTAGCGGGTAAGAGTCGGATCAGGCCGACGACTCTTCCCCGCCCAGAAAAGGCGGCCTCCACCTCCGAAGGACATTCTCGGAGTTCGAGCCAGAACAATGCGTTCGACACCAGCAAAGTGGCGGCCGGTGTCAAGCATGCCAACACGTGTATGGACTTGCAACATCGAGAACACGTACAAGCTGCGAAGTGCATATGCAGTTGTACTTCGTCGCAAGCGAGACAGCACCGGCACCCACAGTGATGATGATCGACAAGATACGATGATCAACATGACGAGAACAGACATGTGGCTGACGTAATGGTCCACAGAGTTAGGCTGCCTGTGTCAACGCTATCGCATGTCCCTGTCTCACACTACACAGTCTCCAGTCTCCACTCTCTGGTTTGCACGACATCCTCGAGCTCAACCACAGCATCGGCGCACGCGATTGTGGAACATGACACGATGGGCCCTCCTCGAGAGCCACTCGGCGCGGACGGCGCGCCGCCTCACCTTCCATCACATCAGCTCCGTTCCGACATCCCGCAGTCGCCTGCGGGCACGCGCGCCTCCGTGACCGAAGCTGGATCAAGTATGTCTGCCCTCACACTAGCGGAGTCGCCATCGCAGGCGGGACCATCTATGTCGGCGAGCACTAGGAGGCGAGTGGCGAGGAGCGCCTCGCTCACCAACACCCCCATGCTCGATGCATCGGCATTCCCGCATCTCGTCGACCGCATCGCGCACTTCTCGCCACCACCCACCATCCTCGCCATCGCTTCAACATCGCGAGCTCAGCGTGCGCGCCTGTTACCTCGTCTGTATGCGCACGTCTCGCTGTTGACATCGCGTGACGACCTCTTCACACTGCGCAGCACGGCCGGCACAGCTCTCCGGGGTCACAAGCACAGGCCGGCGCATGCCTGGCAGGATGGACCTGGGACATCCAATAGAAGTCCTAGCACCGAACCTCTCCAGCCGTCTCATTCTCCATCCCGCTCGCCGCCTTTATCCCTCCTATCAGCTCCGCCGCTCCCTCCAATCCCGCCGCTTCCCGGACCAGCCACAGTCCTCGACCTCTACCCCGGCCGCAGCCGCACAGAGCTGCCGCCCGGAGTGCTGGCGCTTGTCGCACCAGACGTCGTGCGGCTGCACATGGGTGAACGGACGCAGTGGCAACAGCTCCGTGTGGGGCAGTTCATGCGCCTGCGCTGGGAGAACGGCACTGTTGGTGACCCGATTAAGCTCATCGTGCTGGTTGAGCGCGCCTTGTGGCTCGATCGTGACCATTGGCATTTCGACGCGCCGGTGCATACTCTCGTCGTGCACTTTTCGCAGGCGTGGTGTACGGGATATCGCCAAGAACCGAGGAATGCTATACCCCATATTCCTGTGGACCGCGGACATGCCAAGCCAGCGCCCACAACGGCTCCTCATGCGCGCAAGGAGGCGTTCCGGCGATGGCATCAGCGGCCAACAGATACAGGGAGAGATACCGAGGGTGGTGATGGCGCCGCAGGCCATGATGCCTCCGGTTCCGTCGCGGGGCGTAGCTTTGGATCTCGGCTAGTCGATGCGCCTTTTGACCGTGACAAGGGACATCGCAACCTCTCATCCTCGCTGGCCTCAACCCCCTCTCACCCAGTGGACGCTACTCAATCCGATGACGAACCGCGCGACATCGTCCTGATCTTTGAGTACATCGACGGCCTCCAGATCCAGCCTGTATCCCTTGCGCTCGCCTGCATCGTCATGGCGGCATGCCGCCCGCACAGCGGCGAGACGCGCATCACACTGGTCGGGGATACGGACGATGCCGGCTGGCTCGACCGCGTAGTGGGCGGCATGCGCACCCAGCTCGGATACTATGAGGACGCGCGTGTCGAGTTTGATGGCGCCTGCCCTGTTGCGCTTGTCAGCCTGGATGAGTATGCAGCGGGAGTTGGGGCCGAGGCATTCGCGCTGGAAACAGATCCGGCGTATCGGTACATGGGATGAATGTATGTCCATATCATTTGGACTGGTCGCCGTGCATGCAGCCGGTGCCTCAAACTCCAGCCCTCCGACAGGTGCCTGTTTCAGCAGCGGATGATGGGAGTGACATGAGTGACAACAACACAATAGTTACAGCTCTTCAAGTCTGCAGTTAACATTGCAACATACCACAACCTACATCCATCACCTGCTTTGATTTTGCCTTACCAGCTCTGGAATACGGGTCTCGCAGACTCATGAACAAGCCAGGGACTGTGCCGCCGCTCTCGCACATGCGCCCTCGATGACGTCCCTTCCGTCACTGCCATCCGAGATTCTGCTAGCCATCGTCGCTCAGCTCGATCCTGTACGCGATCTCCACTCTCTGCTCTGTCTACTCACAGTGTCCTCGCAATGTTGGGAGGCATCCACTCGTGTATTGTGTCGCCATCTCGAATTCCACCAACGCAAGTTTGCAGTATTCTTAGCTGCTGGACGCCATACCCGGGCTCGCCACATCAAGAAGTGGAGGCCAAGTTCAGGAGCGCTCGAAGAAGTGTGGGTCGACGGCGAACTCAGCTGGCGTACGCGCCGGGCATTCACGTTCGTCGAAACACTCCGCCTCAGCAGCCCCCTTTCGCAAGCCGACTTCACAATGTTCTGGGATGCTGCTCAGCCCGGCACTCCTCTGTTTCCGCAGGTGCGCAGTCTGCAGCTCGAGGACGACACCTCCGACGACTATGGCCCCACCCAAGCCACAAGCCAAGCGACATTCGCACTCGCGGCCGCCACGCCCTCCATGTTATCCCTCTTCGACAGGCCTCACGTTTGTGTCACTGGGCCGCGAAGTGCTGTTCAGGTCCTGGGCCTCCTGAGCAACGCTGAGTCCTTCACATTCCACGGCGTAAGCGCATGCGATCTGTTCAGCGAGCTCGAGATTTCTGAGGCATAGGATGCGCTCCGAGTATTCAACATCCCGGAGAACGGCGGGTTTGACTCCTTCGCGAGCAAGGTACTTCCACAAACGGATCTGGGGATACAGACTCCCGAAACGCCCATCGTGTATGCGCGCAGACGCATTCCCGTTTACTATCTCATCGAGTACCACGAGGACGCGGGCCCGGACAACGATGAGCGGCCGTATCTTGACTTGCGCGACGATTCGAAACGGTTTCCCAACACGTGCTCCGTCTTCGACCTGATGCTCTTCTCTGGCGACGACAAGGATGACTGTCCACCTTGCACAGAATGTGGTGAGTCTCCGGTTCTTCGGTGGGAGATTAGTTCCCTGCTGACAGTGGTAGGACGAGGGTGGGTGGAACTGGAGTAGTTGGACCGGCAACATCGCATGGAGCAAGTCAGAAGAGGAGGGCCCGGGCTAGGTGCTTCTCAAATCGATTGCCCCACAGCTATGGTGGTAGCGATCGCTAGCTGCATGACATCAGCCATCTACCCGGCAAGTACTGCACGGACAGGTTCCATCCTCAGAGAAGCTGTCACCGAAGCGCAATGGAACTGTGCGTATCCGACCGCGTTCTAGGAATGGGGACGTCGAGGATATAGGATCAGCCAGCAAAACAACAACAACCAACTTGGCATGCCTCGTTATATCAGTCGGTAGATTAAATGACTCTTAATGCGGACTTTATCCGGTTGATCATTCGGTCGTGGGTTCGAGCCCCACACGAGGCTTCCTTTTTGGATGGTCTACCTCTTGTGCAGTCCCACTCCTTGCTTTTGCGAACCTTTCACGCGAGGCCACTGTGCGCACTTCGCAATGCAAACATGCAATGTATGTCTTGGCAGGCGTTGGAAGCCAAGCCCTCGATAAGTTCGCTGGGCACGTTTGGTACGCCGGAGGCCGTTCCGGACCGGCAAGGCCCCGGGCCGCCAGTGCCGGGACGTCATTGTGCCGCCACTTGCCGGCCTGGTACCCACCGGGCATGACAACCTCTGTAACCAGGTCGCGTCCAGGCCAACTCCTAACGGCTCTCATAACGTGCACAGAGACGTCCTCTTCATCTTCTATCTCTTCCCTTCCTTCCATCCTTCTCGCCTCCCCAGCTACACACGCTACGATGCCCTACTCCCCCTCCTCGGCGAAGATCGATCCCCCTCTCCCGGAGGGCTCGTGGGACACCCACTTCCACATTTTCCCTCCCGGTTTCGCCCTCTCCTCCACGCCCCCCTTCACGCCTCCGCGCATCCCGCTCTCCGAGGCCGCGCGCTTCCACGAGGAGCTCGGCACGCCGAACCGCATCATGGCACACTCCTTTGCGTTCGGGTACGACCAGTCGTCGCTCGAGGGCTGGCTCAAGGACGGCTCCAAGGACGAGACCAACGCCGAGTACAAGGACGACGGCCTGCGGCGCGCCCTAGGCGTCTTCACCGCCGACGCTACGGTCGACGATATCCGGCGCATGGACACGCTCGGCGTGCGCGGCGTGCGTGCGACGACGAGCTCGGCCGATGCCAAGGGCAAGGCGGAGGAGATCAAGGCCGTCTTCGACAAGCTCGACAAGGCGGGCGTGCGCTGGACCGTCGCTGTGCAGGAGAAGCCGACACCGGCGGTTTGGGATGCGGTGAGTCTTGCCTCCTCAGAAGAGGTGTGCGGGATGACACTAACTCCAGCTCCTCGAGATCGCCGACACCCTCCCCGCCACCCAGGCGCTCATGATCGACCACCTCGGTTTCCTTCCCGGCCCGTGGGGCCAGTCTCCGCCTGAGTACGTCGACGAGGCCGCCGTCCGCACCCTCCCCCACGTCGAGGCCGTGCTCCACCTCCTCGAGCGCAAGAACGTGTACGTCAAGATCAGTGCGCCGTACCGCGTCACAGACGAGTACGAGGCCGTCGAGGGCCTCGTCAAGGCCATGGTCGCTGTGGCCCCCGAGCGCTGTGTGTGGGCTTCCGACTGGCCGTTCGTGCCCGTCCCAGAGCAGATCCAGGAGTCCAAGGCCCGGGGCGAGAAGGAGCTCACGTTCCGCACCGAGGACATGCCCAAGTGGGTCAGGCTGCTGAGGAAGTGGATGGGCGAGGAGGCGTTCAACAGGATGATGGTTGAGAACCCGGCCAAGCTCTATGCCAAGTAGGGCAGCGATAGATATGTCAGTAGATGAATGCGTTAGATGAATGGGTTGACTTGCGTGTAATGATGCATCTCCGCTGCTTGCAAGAGGCCTATGCGATGTGAGTCTACAAATACAAGCTGGCAGCGAACACAACTGCGATAGGTCAGTTTTACTCAACGTACTGAACTCACTGTCGCGCTTGATGAGTGCCTGCGCCTCCTCCATCTTCTGGAACAGATCTGCGTCACCGATAACGCGAGCCGCATCGCGCACTTCGCGGCACGTCTCATCGAGACGGGTAATGACGCGCACGATAGTGCCCTCAGGCACATCGGTGAGGTTGGTGATCTCGGAGAAGGGCTGGGGTTAGCTGTACTCTGCGACTGCGGTCGAGCTCACCATTCCACGGGCCCACTCATAGACCACCTCCACGAGACCTGGCTTGAACTTCTCCCGGAAGTCCTCGAAGGTGACATGCTGCCGCAGCTGCGTGTTCTCCACATTGTCGGCGATGGAATACACAATGTCGAGTCCCTGCGCGATCTTGTCAGGGATCGCTGGCTGTGACTCCGTCTTGTCGACGAACACGAAGACCGAGAGCAGAGCCACGGCCTCCTCGGGAGTGTAGTCAGCGAGAACGTTGTCCAGGATAAGCTCGGTGAGGATGAGCTCGTGCGCCGAGTTGATCTCGCACGCCACTCGGCCCTTGAGCAGGACGGTAGAGTTCTCGTCGATGAACTGAAGCTCCTTGAGCACCTGTACACGCGACTCGTAGTCTGGAAGCAGCTCGAGGTTCTGGTCGGACAGCGCCAACTGCAACGCTCTGAGACTGTTCTCCACCATCTTGCGCTCGTGAATGATGTCGTACTGGTGTCAGTTGGGTTACGACGAGTGAAACTCACGTGCTCCTCAAAGTCCTCGCACAGCAAGCAGCCCAGCTTGGATACACGGTCCGTAAGAGCAATACGCTGTCTAAGCAGTTCTTGGAACTCGATCTTGGCCAGACGGGACCAGCTGAACTCCTCAAACGAGTCTCCAGAAGCGAGCTCCTCGTGAACAGTAACGAGCTCCTTCATCGTCTTAAGCGAGACATCCTTGGAGCGCTTGTCGAGGATCGAGGTGACATCTGGCTTGAGGAGGCGGTCGGTGACGAAGGAGACAGATGCTGAATCCACCGTCATGAGCTCCCACTGGGGGTTCGCAAACGTGCCGCTGGGGAGCACTGGCGGCCAGCGGGGCGGCACCTCCGAGTCCTTGACATCATCGCGGCGGCTCTTCTGGGCCTTGGTAACAAGAGCCAACACCCAGTACGCTCTAGAGTCGCGCTTGACGCCGTCGAGCACGATAGACGGAGCGTTGCGAAGAATAACAGCGACATTACCGGGGAAATGCCCATCTCGGAGGATGACCACACGACCAGGAATCAGTTGCTTTCCTGGGGCCCAGGCAGCTTGCTTCATGAGTTGCGCATTCAAGCGCACCACCTCGGCCGAAAGGTCGTAGAACGCGCTGATGTCTGGGCTGCACACTGCGCACTCGACATTGGGCAGCTTGGCAAGCAGTTTCTCCGTCTAATGTCAGCGTGGTTGGTTGAAAATGTGAAGCTCACCTGCTCGACCTGCTTCTGCTGCTCTGGTGCCAGCTTTTGCGCCGCGTTCTCTGAGAATGACCGCTTGATCATTTCCTCCACCTTGAGCGCTTCAACACGCAAGAGGTTGAGAATCATGTTGTACGTGAGGCGGAACTGGGACGTCAAGCGATTTGGTGTCCCGAGCATCATCTCTTGGAGCTCCTTCAGCTGAGGGTGTCAGCTTGGATCAGGGCCGGCAGCTTTTACTCACACCTGGAAGCTCGTCGCCAGCGCTCAGGATGATCACGGTGCCGGTGGTGTCGAGACCACGGCGACCAGCACGTCCAGCCATCTGCGTGTACTCTCCCGGAAGGAGGTTGCGGAAGCCAGTGCCGTCATGCTTCCTGATGCCCGAGAAAACGACACTCTTGGCAGGCATGTTGACACCCATAGCGAACGTCTCAGTCGCGAAGAGGACCTTTACGAGACCGCGAGCGAAGAGGATTTCAACCACCTCTGCAAGCGTCAGCTACATTGTCAAGTGGGAACCTGCCTTTAACGAGAGGGAGTAATCCACCGTGGTGCACACCAATACCGCGGCTGAGGAGATCACGCATCCGCAAAATCTGTGGGAGTGTTCGGTCCGATCCTAGATGTCAGTGAGCAAACGGGATGGCAACTCACCCTTCAGACGCTGGAGCGCACGCTCCCAGACAATGTGGACTTCACTCTTCTCCTTCGCGTCACACAAGTCCGTGCTGGATAATGTCTGAGCATACTCCTCGCATCGCTTCTTGCTGAAGACGAAGTTGACGACCGGGAGGAGGTTGTTCTTGCGGAGGTGGGCAATGAGGTGGGTCCAGACGTTCTGGTCAAGTTGGCCACGGCCACCGGGTCGACGTCCGCCATTACCACCACCGCGGGTGGCTGGAGCAGGCGCCCCCTGACCGCCTCCACGGTTGGAGTGGTTGCGGCCACCACCGACCCGAGAGAATGGAGCTGATTTGCCGGTGGGGAGATCCCGTGCCTTCGTTGGCGCTCCGCCGCGGCCACCGGTCCGTGTAAGGGGAGGAAGACCAGCAGCCTCGCGCTCCTTGTCCTGCTTTCGCCGCAACGCATCACCGGCATCCTTGTACCTGGACGTCAGCGAAGACCAAGCATGACAGCTTACCCAGAACCAAGAAACTGGCTCTTAGAGTCCACAATCTTGTGCAAGTCCTTGCCAGCCCAAATAAAGTGTTCGAGGGGAACTGGACGCATGGGGGTCGAAATAACGTAGATGTTCTTCTTCTTCGTCCGTCTGCGGCGTCAGCAACGCATTGGGAATGGATGTGGTTACTCACCCAACCCAGTCAGCGAACTCCTTCGTGTTGGGTACTGTTGCAGAAAGGAGGATGATGTTGACATGCTCAGGAAGCATGATGATAACCTCTTCCCAGACGACGCCACGCTGTTGTTAGCTCTGACAGGAATGGGGTAACATACCTCGGCGTCGTTCACGTAGTGCACCTCATCGAAGATGACGAACTCGACGTCGCGGATCAAGTCAGCACCCTTGTAGAGCATGCTTCGCAGAATCTCCGTCGTCATCTGTTGTCAGCGAACAAACAAACGCCCTGGGGCTTACGATGAGACAGCTGCCCTCAGAATTGATCTGCACATCTCCCGTAAGGATACCGATGCTCGACGGGTCAAAGGTCGTCTTGAAGTCACGGAACTTCTGGTTTGACAGCGCCTTGATGGGCGAGGTGTAGATGGCCCTGAGTTGTCAGCGGATATTGAGTACGCAACTCACCTAGTCATATGCTTGGCCGCGAGCGCAATGGCGTACTCGGCGACGACGGTTTTACCAGCCGAGGTATGGGCCGCGACGAACACGGAGTCACCCATCTCAAGGCGATACACAGCTTCCTTTTGGAAGTTGTCAAGCTCAAAGGGGTATTCTCGAGCCATCTCCGGGACGAGTTCGCGGAACTGGGGACATCAGCTTCGCCACCAAATAGTCTTCTCACGTTGACCAGCTCCTGGTTGACATCGACCACGTGAGCCCATTCCCGCTTCTCAGCTGCCTTGACAAGATCCCGGCGAGGTGGTGGCGGTGCCGGTAAACGCTACGATTGTCAGCTTGCACTAATAGGAAAGACGTACGCCAACGGGCAACAAGTCGTCGACATTCTTGCGCGAGGAAGGTGCACCGATCTTCTCTTCGCCGTCCGGTGTCGGGACGTCGTCGTCGCCAAGCCGGGAAACCTGATCATTAGCCTTATGCTAACTGAACGAACTGACCTCAAGTGTTGGAGAATCCTCTCCACCGCGCTTCCTCCTCCGAGCCTTAGTCGTCATAGATTCCTTGCCCAACATCTCGGCGAGGAAGTCGTCGGCTGCGACGGGTCAGTTCCGATCAAGCTGAGTTACCCACCTCCGTCCAACTTGACGCCACGCTTCATCCCAGGTGCACGCGTCTTCCAGCCCTCCTCATCCTCGAGCTCCTCCTCCTCTTCCGCCTCCTCGTATGCGACGGCGGGCTCGAGACCACCAGGCAAGAAGGGCGCATTGGTGCTCTTGCCGCGCACGAAGTTCTTCAGCGCAGCGGGCTCGCGCATCATCGAGGACGAGAGGTTGGGATGCAATGGAGGCTTGGGGGCGAGCGCGTCGCGCCAGTGGGTGAACACGCCATCGATGCCGCGGAACGTTGGCGCAACTGTGTGTGTCGGCGGAAGAGGCTGGAGGGAGAGTGGGGGGAGCGGGACGTCGGTGGGGAGCGGGACCTGCCAGCGCCAGAGGTCTGGGCCGGAAAGGTCCTTCGGCGGGGAGAGGACATCCTTCTCGAGCTGCTTGACGGCCTCCTTCGGGTCGGGGAGGCTTTGAATGCCTAGCGAGAGTGCGAGCTCGTCAGAGGCGAGGTTGGAGGTGTCTGGGTGCGCGGAGGCGTTGAGCAGTTCGAGAAACCGTTCAGGGGAGGCACTGGCCTCCCCATTCGGTGACTTTCCATCACCCATAGCGTCAAGCGATGATAACTGACGCGGAGTGGGATGATATGAATGACTGTTGTTGTTGCGGAGGTCGAAGTCATGTCGGGCGCTGCGTGAGCGCATATTCAAAGTCGTCACCAAGCAGGTGATCGATCTCGTTACGTAATCCCTCGTGCACAAGAATGGTGGAGGCTCGGAAACGAGCTGTGTTATGGTCCCACCAACCACTTTCCTCATTGTCCTCCATCCGCTCACCACCATCTGGTGCTCTTCAGCTGCAACTCTCAGCCCAAACTTCATTCGCACATCATGGGCGACATCACTCCCCTCAGCCTACCTCCAGATTTGCCCTACCCGATCACCGTGACACGGGTCGTCGTCGACCCGAGCACAAAGGTGCGACGCGGCGATCGATTGCTCGAGTACACCTTCCTGTCAGCCACAAGACGCAAGGAGCTCGAGGCGCTCGAGAGCCAAGGTCGTGATGCGCAGGACGACATGCGCAAGAACGACATGGTCGGAAGCTGGGAGTCACCGATTGATGGCGAGATTGTGTTATGGGAGCCCACCATCAGGCCCGGGGCCCAAATTGAGCGACGTCATGCCAGGTGGGTGGTAGTGCGACCATTGCTGACGGCCAGCAAGACGATCGTGAGGATAGAGCAGCCGTGTACGCATCCTGTCCAGTTCAACGGCATGTGTGGCGTCTGTGGGGCAGACATTACGACGTAGGTATATCATCGTTATGGCGGGGAGAGGAGACTAACTTCAGTGATGACTATCTGTCAAGACCAGCGCAGAACGAGGCGGGACCATCACGGTACCCAGGCAGCTTTGAGCTGGCTCACGATGCTTCTGGTGTCACAGTATCGACGAGTGTTAGTGACAGACACGCAACTGATGCTGATAAGCAGGAAGCAAAGCGCCTCGAGACGCAGACCCGCGATACCCTGCTAGCAGCGCGCAAGCTCTCGCTGATCGTGGACCTTGACCAGACGATCATCCACACAACCGTTGATCCAACCGTTGGCGAATGGTTGGACGAGTGTGCCGAGGATGCGAAGGCGGAAGCCGCTGCCAAGTCCAAGGACGCGAAGTCCAAGGACGCCGAAGGTGACGACAAGATGGAGGGTGCGCCAGCCGAGTCTACCACCCCTCCAGGCTCGCCAAAGCCAGCAAGGGAGCCAAATCCCAATGCCGAGGCGCTCAAGGATGTGGCACGGTTCCAGTTAGCTGAGGACCTCCCGCCCAGCGCCAAAGGAAGGGCGCGAGGGCCGCCTGCGCGGTGGTACTACACCAAGCCACGGTGAGCAAGAATGATTTGGTGCTCTAACAATGCGTCCAGAGAAGCTAACAGCAGACCTGGGCTGGAGAACTTCCTCAAGGAACTGTCAAAGCTGTACGAGATGCACGTCTACACCATGGGCACTCGATCCTACGCCGACGCCATCTGCAACATCATCGATCCGGATGGCAAGATCTTCGGCGGGCGGATCCTCAGTCGCGACGAGAGTGGGAGTGAGTAATCTTAGCCGGGCAAAGCTGACGGCAGGCATGAGCTCCAAAAGTCTCGTGCGCCTGTTCCCCACAGACCAGAGCATGGTCGTTGTCATCGACGACAGGTCTGATGTGTGGGGCGACTGTCCTAATCTCGTCAAAGTCGTGCCTTGTGAGTGCGAGGTGGTAAACAATGCTGACCACCAGACGATTTCTTCATTGGCATCGGCGACATCAACGGATCCTTCCTTCCGCCAACGCAACCTACGATTACCACCCCTCCTGGACAACCGCAGACTCCTGGTTCTGACCGCGCAAGTTCAGCCGCTTCTACTCCGCCGCCCGAGACTCCATCCGACATCCCCAGTACCGAGGATGGCCTGTTGCTACAGTCCAAGATCTTAGACGAGATGGCGGAGTCCAGGCCCCTTGCAAAGCTGGAGAAGGAGAATGATGAGAAAGAGGACGAGGATGGACCAGAGGATGGCAAGCCTGTTGAGGTCATCGAGACTTCGAAGAGCGAACCGCCGGCCAAGGCAGATGGGAAAGCCAGCGACGAGGAAAAGAAGCCAGAAGCCCCTCATGTCTTGCATCTCCGCCATGCGCACCATCGCAAAGCTCTCCTCAACCCTACAGACTATGAACTCGACCGCGTTGGAGGCGTAAGTTGTTGCCTATGTCTGTGCTAACTCCAGATTCTGCGTACTATCCATGCGCAATACTACGACGCCTATGACGGGCGGGACCCATCCTCATCCACTCTCCCGATGCAGTGCGACGCGCCGCTCTTAATCCAGGAACTCAAGGATCAAGTCCTCCAAGGCTGTGTCATTGCGTTCACCGGCGTCATCCCGCGCAACGTCGTGCCCGAGCGCGCTGAGATCTGGCAGCTCGCCGAAGCCTTTGGCGCGATCTGCGTCCACGACCTCAGCGACCGCCTCACCCACCTCGTCACAGCGAGTTTAGGGACCGAGAAGATGTACCGGGCATCTAAGATACCCGGCGTCAAAGTCGTGTGGCTAGCTTGGCTACAGAGCTCGATCGCGCTGTGGAAACATGAGCCAGAAGGGCCATTCATCGCGCACCACCCGTCCGCGCCAACGGCTCCAAGCCGGGAGGAGTCGCCTCCGCCCGAGCCTGTGGCAGACGAGACTACCGAGGATGAAGAGGATGACGAGATCCGCAAAGACTCGGCGGCATTCGACGCAGCTTGGGACGACGCAGCTCAAGCCGAGTTCGAGAAGTTCCTCGAGGGTGACGACGACGACGACGATGACGACGGATCGAGCACGGAGGACGGGCGTGAGCGCAACGAGCGTGACGGGTCCAAGTCTCCAACCAGTGTCATAGACAATGACGAGTGCGTCTAGTGAAGAGGTGCCAAAGCTGACAGCAGGAGACATACCTGGTCACGCGCGTCGACGCCCGGCCCGTCGATCCTCAGCCGCGCGCCGTCGCCGGGTAGAGACACGCCCAAGAGCGTGGTGTGGGCGGACGACGAGAACAAGCCGTTAGAAATCATCAGAGAGCCGCAGCCAGGTGACCTCGTCTCCTTCCCTCCGCGTAAGAAACGGAAGGTGCTGATGCTGGGCGCGCCGACCGAGGACGACGACATACCCGAGGCCAACCGGATGGTGTACAAGGCCAAGCCCAGCTGGCAGAACGGGGGCGACGGCGACGGCGACGGCGGCGAGCCAGAAGGGTCAGATGGCGCAAGCAGCCGAGATGGCGAGGGAGAAGGGGACGATGACGAGTTCGCTCAGATGCTCTCGGACAGCCTGGCTGACGAGCAGTAGCGCGGCCGACGCCTTGTCCCGCTTAGCGATCTCATCCTCACCTTCGAGCGAGTGTCAGACGTAGATGTAGTTTGCTGTACATGTACAATCATGCATAGGATAATAGTGCGGTACTATCTCATCACCTCCTCGTCTACGTTCCGTAAAGCATCACTCCGCCCAGCCTATCGCTCCCGCTGTATCCTCAACGCTCGATCTCCTTCGTAGCAAGACACATCTCGCACGCACACTAAGCCGCACGGGCCGGAACGCTGAAGTTGCGACGGTTGAGCACCAAGCCCTTGATCGCGCGGACCTCGCGGCGGACGTTATCCCACTCCTCGCTGCGCGCGGGCGGGATGCCGAGGGGGCTAGCCTCGCCCGGCGAACCCGCGACTTTGCCACCTGCGTTCGCGAGGTTGGCACTGAGCGTGCCGAGTCCGACCCGCCCGGTCGTTGCGCCGGGCACAGGGCCCCAGGGCGTGGACGGCCCGCTCCCGCGCGCGAGGAACAGCTCGCGATGCAAGCCGCTAGTGTACCCCTCGAGCGTCGAGACGAGGCTCGTCCGCGTCGTCGCCGTCGCATCGAGGTTCGCCGCGAGGTCCTTGAGCGCAGCCGTCAGGTCGGCGGTATCCGCGCGCATCGGCAGGGGCGGCGGCTTGACCGAGGGGGGGATGTCGTCGGTGTGCGAGAGCGAAATCGACGCCGAGCGCGGGCTGTCGGGTGAGCGCATGCGCTGGAGCGCGAGCTTCTCGTCGTCCTCGGCCTTCTCGGCCTTCTCAGCCTTCTCGCGCTCGATACGCGCGATGACGTGCGCGCGCTCCTCCGCCTCCTCGTGCGTTAGCGGGAGAGGGAAGATGCCGAGGCTGCGGATGGCCGCGAGCTTCTCGCGGAGGGTGGCCCAGCGGTCTTTCTGCGCGCTGGCGATGGCGTTCCGCGCCGAGTAGGTTGCGTGGAGAAGGGGCAGGAGGAAGGCGCTCCATACACCGGCAAGGATCGCGCTGCCGCCCATGACGATGCTGACGATGTACGCGAGTTTGCGCAGTTGCTGAGGGAGAGTGGAGAGGGGCCGGGGCGCCTTGGATAGATGGTGGACGGGAGGAGGGGGCCCGTACCGTGATGCGACGGTGCCGGCGACCGCGGCAGCGGGAGCCACGGGGTACGGGGGTGGGGAGGAGGCGGGAGGTGGGGAGATAGGGGCGGCTGGTGGAGCAGGTGGGGCGGCGACAGGCGACGAAGAGTCGGCGGGAGGAGCGACAGTCTCGACTGGAGCGGGGATGGGCGCCGCTGGAGCGTCGGCTGGCGGGACCGGCGGTGGGCCGGCAGCGGGCGGTGGTGGTGGCGCCGAGACGTCCGCTGGGCCACCCGCATCAGCCGCACCGGAAGGCCCCATCGGCGACGGGTCGGCGGGTGGCGGAGGAGGACCGGATGGGTCGTCTGGCATTGCTGTTGATCGAACGTAGGAGAGAAGTGTGAAGAGCGACGACGAGGGATGGCCAACCGGGAAATAGGAGAGGTGCTTACCGAACGCAAGGCGGGTGGGCGATTTGATTCCGTTGCCGCTCAAGTCGCCGCCACCTCCACCATAGAGGTCGAGGCGTTCATGCACGCGCCTTGCACGGTTTCATTCCATCCACATCAACGACCACTGAGCTCGCTGTCATCGAGTGCAGTGTCAAGAGCGACAACTACATACCATGTCCCTGCCAGCGGCTGATGGTGAGTGTCCCCGATTCCCGGATTCCAAGGGTGGAGCTGTGTACGCAAGGCAGGCGACTGGCAGCCTGCCGTGCAGCGACTTGTGTCCGACGCGTCGCAGATGCTGTCGCGCGCGGACTGACGAACGCCGTTCGTCAACTAAGCCTGGAGGACACCTCATATCTTGAAGGCCCATCAATCCTGATGGAGGGAGCGCGGAGGCACCGTGACGCGTACCGAGCTGACATTCAGGCGCACCAACGCCGGCCATCCCGCAGTCGACGCTGGCCGCACTGGACAGCTACAAGGCGGGCTACAAGGATGCCAAGGGTGAGTGCGGACGCGTGGAGCATACGAGCATATTAGGGCCTGTCGTGTGCGAATGGGAGGATGCGGCTGTGATCACGACACTGCCATTGGGGTATAGCATCAGCCTCGAACGGGCTTGCGAGCGGCGGAGCGATGGGCATACCTGCGTGGCATGCTAGGAGATCGCTGGCTCCTCGACGCATGTGTGTGGATGAGGGCACGCTTCGAGGAGGATCGAAGAGGAGCCTCAAGAGGTGTTGCGAAGGGATTATCGAGCAGGGAGAGCACAGCGCGGGGAGCGCACCGTGTACGCAGTCGTTGCCGAACGGCCGGCGCTACCGAATGACAGAATGCATCTATCTGGCCAAATGCGTACCAGGCGAGAGCTAACCCCAGTCGTGGTCATGTTCAAGTCGATCGGCTCGGCCCCCATCATGAAGACGAACATCTTCAAGATCAGCGCGAGCAACAAGTTCCAGACGGTGACGGTGTTCCTGCGCAAGCAGTTGGGGTTGAAAGCGGGGGATCCTCTGGTGCGTGGCTGCGGGTCGTCTGGGGCGGGCAGGTGGAGTGGAGCTTCATTGCCGCCAGGTCGGACGCGAAGATCCCCCACTGCAAGGGGCCGGATATGCCCTCACCAAATGCCTGTGAGAGCACGGCTGACACCAGTTCACATATATCAACGGCGCGTTCGCACCAACACCCGACGACATCGTCGGGAGCCTGTTCGACTGCTTCCAGACGGGCGAGCGCCTGATCGTCAACTACAGGTATGTGAGCTGTGTCTGCCATCCGCTGACGACAGTAACACCCAAGCCTGGGGCTAGGTGGTAATAGAACGCATTACGATATACTCCATTTCCGGCGATTCCAGCAGAGTAGCCCTGGGTGTTAGCTGCTCCCGCCGCCACTTCGAGGCATAGCATCGTCCGAGGTCTTTCTGCATCCTCGCGATCTCCGTGGCTGCGGCCGTTAGTGGCATGCTCCGCGCTGCCTTTCTTGATAGAGACCGCGTCTCAATAATGTATGTATTTGGTGACATCGAGCAGAGCAGCGGACGTTTCGCAGTGGTCGGCGGTCAGCGGCTGTTACTGTAGGAGGGCTAGCGAGAGACAGTACACGTTGAGCTCATACCCCATCCTTGTGAGGATATTGTCAGGTGGATGTACCGGCGCTCGGCGGAGCAACCCTTACGGTTAGTGAAGGATAAGCTGTGATTGCTCACCAACTCAGGCAACGACTCCTCGCAGCGCCTAATGTGGCGCCATCGGGGCTTGTTACCATGTGCAAGAAATGGGCTATGAGTCCCGGCAGCCTTTCGCCGCGCTTCCTCCGTCCTCCCGGTCCACACTCTCAGCTCAGCCCGATTCCACCATGTATACATATATGCCTCTACCTCTTCTCCTCGACCTCAGCCTTACAACCCAGCCATACCTCAGTCTCGCCCTCAGAGCTTCGCGTCGCCGCCACCCAGCCCCCAGCGCACGAACCACTCCGCCGCGCGCCCCACCATCTCAGGCGTACAGATATGCCCCCGTCCCTCCTGGACCCACTGCTCCGCCGCCCGCGCCTCCTTCTTCACATCCGCCCACTCGTCCGTCCCGAACGCGTGCGGCACGACCTCGTCCACGCCGCCGCACAGCGCGAGGATCATCTTGTCCTTGTACGTGCCCTTTGGCGTCACGTCCTCGTAGAAGGCGCGCGTCGCGCGCGGGTAGTACATCTTGTCGGTGCCGAGCGTGCCTTCGGCCTTGAAGCGGGCGGTGTGCACGTTCTTGAGCGCGTCGGCGGGGACGGAGATGATAGGCACGGCGATGCGGACGCGGGGGTCTGGTGTGAGCGGCTGCGTGCGGAGGGGACAGGAACCTCCGGTCGGGGGCATGGAGTGGATTTTTGTGAAGTAAGTGCTCGTGACAGAGATGAATAGGTGTAGGCTGTCTGGCGACTGTCGAAGCAGCCAAGTCACAAGACGAGCATTTGATCATTCTTCTCTGCACTCTCACGTTCTTTCCGCAGCCAACGCCACATTCGAGCACTCACCAGCCTTCATAAGACGCCAGATCAAGTGGCCTGAAATCAGCGCTATCCACGACACACAAGCAGCTAGCACTCACCACCAAGCGACACGCCGACACACATGAACTCGGCGATCTTGCGGTCACCAAGCGGGAAGACGTAGTCCTCGAGCATGTCCATGATGAGGATGTGATCCTCGACGCCGCCCGTGATCGTCGTGGCCATCGCGATGCTGCTGTCAGCGGCGTCACTCCTTGTACGCAAACGCACAGGCGCGTGTTGCTGCGGTACGACAGCTGGTCCTTCTTGAGCCTGCGGGTGCCGTGGTTGCGCTGGTCCTGGGTGTGAGCGGGAGTCCAACCAGGTCCACCGTCCTGCAGCCGATGCTCCAGCGCGTGAGGGAGGCAAGAGGCTACTCACAACAGTCACGACAATGACATCCCGCGTCCTCCGACCGCCCTTCCTCGTCATCTCCCCGACGAGCCCGTAGCACATGTTCTCCATCTGCGCGGCGTTGTTCGCCCACCCATGCGACACAAGCTTCCGTCAGCCTCCCATCTCGTCAGTATGGCGGCGCGGCACGTACCACGGCGGCAACAGGCTTGTCGCTCCCCTTGATCTCCTCGAGTCCGTACACCGTCACGTCGAGGTCGACGAGGGTGTAGTGTTTCTTCGAGCACGGCGCGTGGCCGAGGTTGAGCGAGGGGAAGTCCATGACGTGCGCCGGATCCTGGTTCCGGCTCGAGGGCATTTTGGGGATCATCTTGGCGGGGGCCATCGTGGGTGGGTGTGCAGGAGTGCGAAACGGCCCGTAGCTGGCGAGCGAGTTGACAGAGGGAGAGTTGGAGATTGAGAACGAAATGAAGAAGTTGGTGCTCCAAGGTGACAGTCGGGATCTCGACAAGCGGGGATGGGCGATAGATAGCCGGGGTGTGGGGCGGAGAACGCCGAAAGCCGGTTCAACTTCTCCAGCGCCGACTCCAGATCTACCTCCCTGCCATACAATCTCGATTGGTTCGGCCGCGGAGACGGGTCGGTGAGGAGGAGGAGGCCTCGGCTGGCTCACGTTCGCTGAGCATGTGAATGACCTCGAGGTTTCGCCGTCTGGCCATGCTGGACAGGCGGGCGTTGAGGGTGAGGCAAGTCGACCACCGGCTACCACACTTGGACTGCCACCGACCGACCGACCGGACCCCTTTACATCGCTGGCTCTTCTTCGTTGAGTTTTAGGCGAGCTGAACAGCGCACCCTCCAATGAGTCGTAGCCTTTTCCATACTGCTAAGAATACATGCCTAGGGCGTAATTACAACTGCACAGACGTCGCTGGACGCCGTGGACAACTATGTATGTATGTATGTGTATGTCACTTCCGATTGCGCTGGCCACACGCCAGTGCACATTTTGTTCGTTCTCAGCACTGCTCCTATACGAGCAGCACTTGTCGCTCGGCGTCGCATCTCGACTTCCTACGCCGGCGCCCGACTGAGCAGCCGCAGCAGCACGCTCTTGTTGTCTTCCATCGCGCTCCTGCCTAGAGTACCCGTCAGGTAGGCGGTGTACGCCAGCGGGCCGGCGCACCGGTTCTTATGCGGTACGGCCGGGAGGTCGTCCGGGCGCACCCGCAGACGGACGAGGTAGTCGAGGGCGTCGCGGCGCGCGAGGCTGGGCTCGATCTTGAGACCCCCATCCGCCTGCGGGAGGATGTATGCCTCGAGCGGGCGCTCGGCATCTTCCGGCCCCTCGTGCACAGCCGCGAACGCCCAGATGACAAGAGACGCGACGTAGCAGCACCACGGCACGATGCTCGCCACGCTTGGCGAGCGGCTCTCGTGCGCCCACATGAAGACTGAGTCCAGCAGCGCGACAGCCGCCGCGCAGCTGTCCGCGCCGTCCTTGCTCCGCGCCCAGCTGTGCACGTACGCGCTGGCGCCAGCCCACTCGCCCGGAGAGACTGGCCGTCCTGCTATTGCGCGCTCGCCGGCGAAGATGCGTACGCTCTCCGTGTCGGTTAGGACTAAGATGCAGCCGAGATGAGCGAAGGGGATGCCGGCCCAGTAGACGTGCATGTCGATGGGGGCGTGGGAGGCTGCCTTGCGCCGCACGAAGAGGTTGGCGAGGCAGTCTCGGACGACGACAAAGGATCGTCGCAAAGAGTCCTTCCAGTGGGTGACGCGTGATTCAGGGATCATCGAGAGGTCGCCGAGGTCGCTACACAGAAGTGTCCATGATACCGAGACGAGACCGTGGAGGAGGATCCACAGGCGGAACTCGGAGGTTGGGGCTGCGACGGCGCCCCGCGAGATGATATCGCGCAGAGAATTGCGAAAGGACGGGAGGACCGGGGCTGCGGCCTGCGCCTTATTCCAGGCAAAGGGCGTCGTCGCGTTCCATTCGTCTTCGGACGCAGGCCAGTCGAGCTGAACATTGGTGCAGTGGACAAGCAGGTAGTGGCGGAAGAGCGAGGCGTTGGCCGTATCCATCAAGAATGCCAGCCAGCCTACGCGCTTGCGCTCCTCGAACGCAACCCACTGCAGCCAGTGGTCGAGAGGGTTGTGAGTACGGAGCTGTTTCGCATACGTCGGGATGAAGACGCCGGCGAGGCGGGCCATGATGATGCTCGGCGAGTGGAACACTTGAGCAACGTCGTGCTCTTTCACACTGCAATAGCAGCGGCTAAAATGGTTGATGAGGAGGATGGTTTGGAGGGCATGCAAGGGGGCCCGAGGTTCGTCCTCAACTATCTGGACAAGGTTAGACAAGCTCAAACTTGAACGGCCATATATCAACTCACGTCGAAGATGCGATTGCGCAGCCGCTTATGAATGCGCAACGCTATATGGAACCCTTCCTTGTCCTCGGCGAATGCTGTACCAATACACAGGATAGCCAGGAGAAGGTCGGGGGAGAGCCTCCTGTAGGCGAGGCTCGGGCGGTGGATGATGGGATAGAGAGGGGCAAAATTACTGTAGATGGGATGATGAGATGATGAGCAGCGGGCATGGTATAGTTGGTCGAGATCGAGGGCAAGAAGCACGGGGGAAGAGCGCAGGTCTCAGCACGACCGCCCGGCTAAAAGGAACTCGACGGCCGCACCCGGTGAGAGGTAGCGGTCCACCATGCCCACTCACGTGAAGTAGAGCTCAAAGTAGAGACGCATTTGGCTCAGGCTGAAGGCGGGAGAGAGCATGTCGTTGCGAACACTGCCTTCGAAGAGGTTGAGCACTTCCTCGCGGGCGCGCGAGTCCAGCTGCTCGATAGCTGGAGGGAGGCACCAGTGCTCATCCCGCCAGTGCTCAGGCAGGGGAGGAAAGGGAGTACCCGTGGGAGGGTGGGCACGAAAGTGCGTCGACTGGAGAGGCGACGACATCCCATGCAGGATGGAGTGGGCAGGCTCAGGAGGGGTGGGGAGCGACCCAGGCATGTCCGAGTCGGCACCGACGACCATCACGTCATCCTTCAACGAGGCGGTTTCGAGTCCGGGGGTGTTGGGCCAAACCGTACCCTGCCCCGTGGTGTTTGCAACGTTGAAGAGCCATGAGAAGAGGTCGTCGACTGATTCGGCAGACTCCGATCCCGTGGTCCAGGAGAGCTCTGGAGTGACCTCCGCAGGCATGACACTGGGAAACTCGACCCCGGAGCCGCTCCCGTAGACACTATGGTCGTCGTCCCCCGACCCGGCAGAGCCGACGTCGACAGGCGAGAGGGCGGGCATGCCGTCGCTACCGATGGCGAGGTTGAAGCACTCTGTACGGGCAGGAAAATCATGTTCCGCTTTCGGCGTGAAGGAGAGGGAGCCAAGTGTTTCGGGGGTGGCAGCGAAGGCGGGCGCCAAAGGCAGGTCTAGGCTAGCGCCGGCCCGGGCCGGCCCGTCGGCGCCGACATCTCCACGAGGCTCGTCACGGACGAGGCGTGGGGATAATGATGGTGGAGGAGGCATGCTCCGAGTGAAACGCGGCTCGTCGTCGAAGCGAGGCGAAGTCGAGTACTCGCGATCTGAGAGAGCGCTCGAGTCCTGGGTGGATGGGTCGAGGTTGCGCAGCAGCTCCTGGCGAGTGCCACTGTGGCCCTCAGCACGACCGTCGAGGCGTCCGTTAAGGCGCGAGTCAAGACGGCCGAGGCGGTCGAGGCGGTCACGCTCAACACTGTCGAGACCGAGCGACGAGTGCTGAGTCACGTGCTGCCCGCTAGATGACGAGGAGGGGTACGAGTAGCCGCGGGTAAGAACCGGCTGCTTCATGGGACGCGGGTTGCCATCGTCACTGCCGCCGGGTGAGTCGGCGCTGACATTGGTGTTGCGGCGCTGTGGGCGACGACGCTTGCGGGGAACAAGCGCATCCTCCTCAGCAGTCGTCAACGGGGCTGGAGCGTCACCGTCGCTGCCCCGGCGACTCTTGCAAGAGGTCGACAGGTGCTTGCGCAGAACATCTGGGCGCGCGAATCCCTTGCCACAGGCAGGGCACACGGACCGTGGACGAGTGTCTGTGGGTGTAAGCTCCTGTTGGATGGAAAATAGATGCATGCATGTGGGTGTGGCGAGAAGGGATGATGTTGTCGATGGGGTTTGCATGCATGTGGTAGCATATTGCCACATGATGCGCATGGGTGCGTGTGCCTCTCGGCGGACTCTCGCTTAACGCTGCCAAAAGTTGACCGACACTTGCCGTCGGTCACAGCCGTCTACCCCAATGGGTTCCACGGGAGTCGCAGCCGGGCCCTCTCGCCTCGACCGAGCAGTGGTTGGTACTCACGATTCAACTCGTGCCGCTCAAGGTAGTCCTTGCGTGCATAGCGCTTAGGACAGTGCGAACAGACATAGATGCGGTCTGTGTCGCTTTCTGGTGAGGCGTGGTGCGCCATTTCGGTAGATGGATGGATGGTGGGTAGAGGGTGAGACTTTGTGGGGTTCCGGTCCGTAAAGCGCCGGTCACTAGAACAACGCCAGGTCGAGTCAACTGCGAGGGGAGTGGTCTCGCGAGGGGTGCTTTTGAACGTCGAGCGATAGATGTTATGGACAGAGCAGGCGTTCCACTGCTACGTCTGCGAGCTCGTCGATGGATGAAGGGGATGGAAATGGAGTGACGGAAAGGACGTAAGATGATGAACGACAAAAGGGGGAGGGGGACAAAGGGGAGGAGAGGGGGACGTGAGGGAAACGGCAATCTGGATAAGTGAACAGATGGCTTATCACATACATTTGTGTCTAGCCTCTGTTCGTTGGATGTCGTCGTATCCTCAATAATCAGGGCTCCGAATCATCCCCGGGGGGCGCCACCCAACAACTTGGAATAGAGCACATAGTTCCCCCTCGGTCGGCATTTGCGCCGGGTCGAGCCTTGGGATGGGTGTGAGTGGGGTTGCGTGGGGGAGGGGACAGAGCCGCCCAAGGGCGTTGTGTTGGCCGCAGGGCAGTAGCAGAGGGGCGGTTCGCACAAGAGCGGCACTTCGGCAGGTTACGGCAAATCGAACCTGGAGTAATGCAGTTCGTTGTACATCCTGAAGGAAGGGGATAGGCGAAAGACCCAAGCCTAAGCGCGTATCTCCGCCGTCGGCACGGACGGGTCAGCTGGTCAATAGTCAACACCGCTCACTCCAAAAGTTCAGCCTGTACCCTCTAGTATTCCAGGATCCGGTCCCCTCTCCCTGCGCCACAGCGCTAACTTTGGTAATCCAGTGGGAATCGCAAGCGACTGAGATAGATAGGTTCATTCGCTACAGCCGTGAAACGTCAAGCGATATCAGTGTATGATTGCGAGTTTGTATGAGCGTATGAGCACATGGTAACGTCTTGTCTATCCGACTTGCTATCTGTCTGTGCAGGCTAAACGATAGGGTCGCAGTCAATGATACCATGCGGGGTCGACGAATCCCAAGCCTGTGCAACGCCCTGCCGCATCCAGCTTCAGTCGACTGCCGCCAGAGAAGCCGCGTCACATCTGGTGAATAGCAGGAGGGTGTAGTCAGCAAGCGGTACCCCGCCAAGTATGGGCCTGGGTTCGTCAGAGATTTCTGTGGGGCACCCCTGGGGTATGTGAGCTCACAACTTTGGGAACTGGCCCTGGAACTGACGGTGGACGGACCATCTTCGGGCCGTTGGTCGTATGGCCAAACTCTCACAGCCGTTGGTTTTGCCGCTCCTCTCCCGCCTTTGTTAGAAGTGTCGTCTTTCTCTCGTCTCGACCTCCACACGTATCGATCCGCTCTCCCTGATACCTCCACATTCCAATCAAGGGAGCAGGGAGCCACAGAAGGGTCCGGTATTGGCCGGAGAGGGCCACATGCGACTGCAAGCGATACGCGACACTTCTAACGGACGGCCGCGGACGACAGATGTCCAGGGCCGTGGTGCTTTCTCGTCTCGTTCCCTTTCGAAGTCAGTAAGTAGTCAGGGAGTAGTAATGGCTTCTATCCTTCTCATTCCCTCACCTACCGGCGGTTCTCAGCTGAGAAGCGCGGCATGAACTCTGGTAACGGCCCTTCAAGACTGAGGGCCTCAAGGCCGACATGAACGGACGCCACATATACACACACCGGCCAGCCACAAATTGCACCACACAAGCGTTAGTGTGCATCAGTCGCAGCCCTTACGCTTAGCACCAGACGCGCCGAGCGTGTCTTGGCCCTGGTTTTGCGTTTACGACTGGACGCTTCTGTTAAGCTGTTGAAACCAGGCCGTGTGCTTGGTAGTGGCGGCACAATAGAGCATGTAGCTGTTAATTGACGCAGTTCCTGCCCTGGCTTCAGCTCCAAGGAACCATGGCACCGGGCTGATGAGCGAGATCTGGACTGCGGGTTGTGAGATGAGTTTGGGAGTTGGACTTTGCGCAGGCCTGATGCCTACAATACCGAGGCATGCGGTTCGCTTCGGTAAACATGGATTTCGGAGTGTCACTTTCCGCTCAACGCCGGCGGATCCGCGGTGTCTTTTTGTCGACGATACTACTCATCAAAGACACCGAGGCCCCCCCTCCATGTCCCACCCACAAACCCCACCGTACGATATCATCGACGTCCAACTGGCCATGCATCCACCATTTCTCGCTACCTCTACTCGCTGGCATCCCTTTCGTAGCAATTCCAACTCACCATTACTTCTCTGATGCAGGTACTCACTCGATCATGCAATGACGAGTCCAGGCTCCAGCGCTACTCACCTGAATAACTCCCCTTTCGTCCATATTGATGAGTAATGGGTCCACGCCATTCTCAAGCTCCGAGTTTGCTCAGCCGTGTCGTCCTGTCGGTCAAGTCCGGCTCCATTCCGGTGTGCCGTGTTGAGTGCCGAACAATGGTCCGACCGCCGGAGTGTCTATACTCCATTTTCGAACGTGAGGTGCCTAACTCTCTCTTGTGCTCTCTCCGTTGCTATCGGCGCAGAGAGACCACAACCTCGCCAACCTCGCTCTCCCATCTGTTGATCGGCAGAACCTTAGCGCCGCACCATAACGTGGTCACTAACCCAGTAGCGGAACCTAGATCGGTATCCAGAGTGCGCGCCTGCTCGTAATGGACCTGGCTGGTAATAGCAGACGCACATGCGCTGTCGCACTCCCGGGGCGCTGATCCACAGGAACCCACCGAAGAGCTAATTCCTTGAGAGCTCCAGGCTCAGCTCCGTCCACTCCGCCCCGCCCCGCCGCCAGCCAGTCAGCTAATGCCCCTCAGCCTTGTCAAGATTCAGTTCAGGCCAGGACGCACGGACAAGTCAACCCTGTATTTCCGGCCTCCGGGGGCCGGACATCCCAGGCGGGGTGTCCGTCCGCAATGTCGTGCGACTTGGCATACCGCCGTCACGGGATCAGCGCTAACGTCAGGTGCTAGAGGTGCTAGACGACTAACCCTCGATCAAGCGACAAGCGATTTGACAGGCCCCACACCCAGCCCTGGAGACATATACGACGGGAGGGGGCGGATATACGCAGCCTGGGGATGCGCGGATGTTCGCCGCCCCTCGGCCGCTCCGAGGTTGGAAAGACCGATTATTGGGAACGCCGGCAGGTTGGACATTGGATGATTTCGATTCTCTGCTCGCCAATCGCTGAGAGAGATTGGCTGGGTGATTGCTTTGCTGGGGCTCGCTCATCTCGAGTTAGACGAGGCGCCGTGAGCCGAGGTGTACATGGTGGACCACGCGAGAAGCGAGATATGAGGACCATATGGCGCGACGACGAGCGCAGCCATATCGACGTCGTCGAGATAACCGAGCGATAGCCCTCGTCGCCGATATTGGGCACTCGTCACCGACTCAGGATGCTTCGTCCAACCCTGCCAGCGAGGATGATAGCAGTTGAAGCAGCGACGCACCCTCGCGAGCTTAGCGCGCGGGAATGCGGGGCAAAGCGACGCGACGAACGTTCCACGCGTTGGAATCCGAGATAGGTGATAACGCAACCAGGATATCGATGCCATATCTTTAAGCTACAACCTCGTCGATGCCCACCCAAGAGACCGACCCATGCCCACCATTATCGTCACTCCTCTGAGTCTGGAACACGGCCTCGGCGAGGCATGTGGCTACACACTGGGCTGGCGCTGAGGCTGACGCCGGCGGCTGCTTCACTTACGCCTGCTCGTGACTCACTCATGCTCGTGACTACCTGCCCACATCGAGAGCCGAACAAGGTGATGTGGAATGCGACAGCATAGGACTGTGCGCCCCTGCTCCCGTAGTCTCGGATGGCGATCAGGACGGCGAGGCTGGAATGCTGGAACGTCCATGAGGTAGGTGGGCAAGAGGCAGACCTAGACCAGGCCGAGACCGAGATGCCTCCATCCACCAACTCCACAGATGCCATTGTCTTCTTGATATCGCTTACTTCTGCTTCCTCGCTGTTGGATCTCAAACGACTATCTCACCTGACGACTGATGTAGAATTCGAGGCTGTGACTTGGGAAGCTGGTGTGGTCACCTGGTTAGTTAGGGTTAGCCAGTGCAGAATGATGGCTGCACGATGATGCTCGACTCGCTGCGAGGATCCTTCATAACTGGCCATGCAATACGCTTTCCCCGCCCAACTTACACAAACACACCTCCGGGATATACGGTCGTTCGCAATCCACATACAGTCGTTCACCTTACTCAACTCCCACTTCCAAGTAAGCCAACCTGGCGACAGTTCAGTGAGCATCACTCTCTCACGTGGCCACCTCCGAATGTCCAACCTCACGACCCAAACATCACTCTCCCAACCATCGCTACGCCGTCGTATGAACCCACTCCGGCGCTTCAACAACTAGACGCTGCACCAATAGATGACGCCGGCTATACCGCGGAATCGCCGCTAAGCGTCGCAATAAACGCCAAAGTCCAAGCGTCAAGCCACATCTGCCCTCCCTACCCCCCGCCCTAGAATTACCACTCAATTACACCTGCCACCGCCGCCTCCCCCTCATCATTCCTTCTGTCCAGTCAACATCTCGACGTCAACACCGCCGCACTCCCTCGCTGTCACCAGCGGCCGCCGAACCGTTAAGCGCCAGCGACAGAGTTTGCATTCCGCAAACGCCACAGCCACCCTGCATTGTCCTGAGGACAACTCAAGGGCAGCGCGCAGCCTCAATGCAAATGAGATCCTATGGCCAGAGCTAGTCCTTCCCCACAACATCGACCACATGCCCTGCCTCGTGCCGGATGCTAATGCGCACGACTACGAATGCGTAGGCGCACCGATTCTCGGAGGTCAGCGTCGGCCGTCATTCAGTCATTGTCGGAGGAACGAGGCGCCGCTGTGTGTGTGTGTCTCGAGGTTGCGAGACGCCGAGCGCCGTACACACCGATTACCGTACGGCGTTGCGGACGGTTGGAGGTTGCTGATGGCGCTGGGTGCTGGTCCAGCGTTGTTTGGAGACTATGGACTGCGGAGTTGGCCGCCAGCGTTGTTTGGAGACTATGGCCTGCGGAGTTGGCCGGATTGCGGTAACATGCTTCCGCAGACTACTTCGAGTGGACATCCTCGAAGGGAACCACAGAGGTATGGCTACCGTCTTCGCCAAGTGACGTCTGCACTGGATACAGACGGGAGTGGTACTGCGTAAGACCATGTGCTCGTTACTGAACGGAAGAGCCTGCGTGCTGCGAGGACATTGGTCATATCCACATCCCGATGCTCACCCGGGCTCAAAGCGCGGCCTGAACACAACGGAGGACGAAGGCAGGTGCTTGTGAGGCGACCCAGGCACTTGCACAAGCACCTGTAGATTTCCAGGATGTAGCGCAGACATTGATAGGAGCATGCTGAGAGTACAGCATGTCAGTTTGGCCCCCACCAGACGAAACATCCTAACTGGCAGGCCAGACCGCAGGCAAACTAGCACGGCTGCATTAATGAAGACAACAACATATGACACCCCGCCCTACGCACTCGCCGACCACAGCTGTATCCTCCCCGACGTGTTCCCACCCACCACACAGTCCACCCGGCCGGGATGAGACGCCGTAACCGCCGGAACGGCCGTCACGCCCTCGGCCCACAACTGCGCCACGCGGTCGCCAGTGGCGGCGTACACGTCGAGGTACCGCTTCATGTTGCCCACGGTGAAGTGGGGCATGTAGTCCGTGTTGAGGGACCAGTTGGCACGCAGGATGGTCAGCCATCGTCCCGTTTGGCAGTTGTGCGCGATGGACTTGGACGGCTTGAAGTGCGTCGCGGGGAGAGGTGAGTCGAGCATGAAGGACTGAGGGTTGAGGGTCCAGACTGTCGTCAGCGTTCATCCTTATGCAAGTGTGGGGGAGCTATGCCTTCTCCCCACCGCCCGTATTCATTGACAGATGTAGTCCTCACAGCACGCCCACTGTGCTGACCACTCACTTCGCAGCTTGTCGTCATAGCTCGTCGACAAGATCCGCCTGCCCCATGGGTCCCAGTACGCCGCCGAGCAGCTCTTGCCGTGCTGGTAGCTGGCGCGGAGCAGGCCCTTGCCCTTATTCCCCTGCATGTACGAGACTATTCTCTCCACGGGTATCGAGCTCGTTGGGTACGTCTCCAACGCCTCACCCTCGTCTTCCTCCTTCTTTGCGGGCGGGGAGAGCGACTCGGCGGCCTTGGGCTTGATCTTGTCCAAGTGCCGCGTATCCCATATTCGGAGGTGCTGGTCGTTGCCGGCCGTGCAGATTAGGTGTGGCTGCAGTGCTGCCGTCAGCTGCGGCTCAGTCGTCCTCGCTAGTAGCTGCGGTCCAGCATGTGTTCGGCAGTAGGCCTTCCACTGTGGAGTGTGAATCTGCAAGTCGCACTCACGGTTCACGCTCACGCCGCCGAGCTTGGCAGCCCGCCCCTCCTCCTGCACGACCCAGCGGCGGCGCTGGCCGCCCTCCCGGAAGTCGCAGTTCGAGATGCCGCCATTCTTGTCCACCATCCATGCGTCCCGCCCGTCCGGTGTCAGGTCGAAGTGGGTGATGAGCATGTCCTCGTCGTCGAACGAGAACTGCTCCGTCGAGACGCAAGTGTTGAAGTCAAGTTTCCGCAGCGAGCAGTCGTAGGACGAAGTGTATAACTGGGCATTAGCAAGCGCACGCTCAGCCCAGTGATTGGGGACTCACGCTGGCGCCGTTGACAGGGTCGACCTTCATGCACGAGATCGAGTTCTTGGCGTGCGCCTGGACGCGCCATACTCTCCCGGACGTGTCCTCGTCGTCCTCGTCTGCGTCCTTGAACGACGGCCCGAGAGCGTCCCAACTGTACGTCAGCGTCACACCTCAGTATGCCAGGTGTCGCACGCCGCGACTCCACTTACATGCCGAGCTGGCCATACTTGTCGCCCACCAGCACAAGATTCTTCGTCGGCTCGGGGTGCACAACCATCGAGAATACGCGCTCGCTCGTGACCTTGGTATTGGCTCGCAACGCCACCCCCTTGAACGCCTCCTTCAGCCTCTGCACCTCGACCGGCAGCCGCTCCGCATCCGCATACGCCTCCCGCGCGCTCTCCTTGACGCTGGGCAACGACCTTCCCACGTCCGCCTCAGCGACAGACGGGAGGTACTCCTCCAACTCGACCACCTCCTTCTGCCCCTTCTCGCCCTCGCTCTCCCCCTCCACCATTTCCGCGACAGGCATCACCTGCTTTCTCAACTTGCGGTCGCGTTCCCTAGCCTCCTCGACGACCCGCGCCTCCGCCTCCTGCTTCAGGGCCATCTCGTACCCGTCCGCCTCGAGGCCTGCAATGCGCCCACTGCGCCGCCGCGGGCCCGAGTCGCGCTCGACTTTGACCGGCGGGGCTTTGCGTTTACGAGGTGCCGCAGGTTTCGGCGGCGGCGCGAGGTTGAGCTTCGCGTCGCC
Source organism: Cutaneotrichosporon dermatis (assembly GCA_020011015.1). NCBI lineage: Eukaryota > Fungi > Basidiomycota > Tremellomycetes > Trichosporonales > Trichosporonaceae > Cutaneotrichosporon > Cutaneotrichosporon dermatis. The sequence goes on along the minus strand of JAIGNX010000009.1, from coordinate 2,024,170 downwards.
GCCCTCGTCGAAGCCAAGCGAGTCGAGGAGCGCGCGGTTCTCCGCGATGATCTTTTGCCGCTCGAGCTCGCTGATGTCAGCATTGAAGGACAGAAGGGGCGCACTATTCGTTGTCGAAGTCGGACATGGTTGGGCAATGAAGTCAGATGAAGCCGCGTAATGTAATGTTCGCAACTCCTGTTTTCGACGCGTCGCGATGGGTGGCGCAGAGTCGCGTCTACCGGTGGCTCCTTGCGCGCCTAGTATTGATGAGCCCGGAGCTCTGTATTTGGTTCCGCACGCCTACTTTGGAGACCCGTACCCATGTACCCTCGGCTCTCGGCGTCCTCCGGCATATCCGGCATGCCACGGCGCTGCGGCGGTTGTATCGACTCAAAGGAGAGATAACTAGCTCAGTTGCGTTCGTGACACGGCTAACTCACGTTGACACCACCCCATCACTCACAGCACCATGACGATCCCCATCATCGACCTCGCAGACACGACGCTCGTCCTCGCCAACCCCGCGCAATGGCGCACTGCCCAGGCGAACCAGTACCCCACGTGGTTCGAGCCGCGAGGATACAAGGACCTCGACGACTTCATCAAGTGGCGCCGCCCGTTCTTCGACCCGGACGCGCGCTGGAACAAGGGCGATGACGGGCGGCCCGCGTTTATGACTTGGTCGCTTGTGCCGCGGTCGGATCCTGATACCGCGAACATCCTGTGTGGCTGCGAGACGTGAGTGCAAAGCGAAGGCTAGAGGCAGGCGTACCGAGCTGTCTGGCGTCGACTGGCCACGACTGCCTCGATCGCCCGCGAGTCTGCAGTTGTGCTATCCTTCGTGCATCTGACACCAGCTACCTCCGCCCCGCGATCTACCTGCCGCCCGGCGAGACCACGCCGCGCGACGGCACGTCCTACGGCATCGCGGCCGTGTACACGAACCCAGCCCACCGGGGCAAGGGCTACGCGCGCCACATGCTCCGCCTCCTGCACTACCTCCTCGCGCCCGCCTCCGCCCTCCCGCCCTTCCCCAGCGCATGGGGTGCGCCGCCCGCCGTCCCGGCCGGGTTGGAGATGAAGGACGGGCTGTTCAGCGTGCTCTACTCCGGCGTGGGCGACAAGTTCTATGCCAAGTGCACCAAGGGCGAGAGGGAGCCGGGGTGGATCAGGGAGCACATGACGGTGCGGCAGTGGAACTTCGCGGAGTCGGAGCCGGCCGCCCAAGAGGAGGAGGGGTGGATTTGGCTCGACTACAAGAGCCTGCGCGAGATGGAGGGGGAGGCGGCGAGGCGGATCCGCCGTGACCTAGTCAAGACGGGGGACGGGAGCAAGACGCGCCTGGCGATCCTGCCTGACCCGTGAGTCGAAGGGTGAACGCGGGACAGCTGTTGCTCGCTGTCGGCTAGTTTGGCAAGCTTCCTCTGCGCTGGCGCTGACCCCAGCGGCTGCTTCGAAGTCCACGCCACGCGGTACCAAGTCATCCCCGGCGCGCGCCCTACCGCGACATACGGCCTCGTCCTCCCCGGCCCCGTCGACAGCCGCCCGTTCTTCACGTACAGCTGCAAGGCGTACGACAATGACGACCGCGACTGCCCCACGCGCATGGTGATCATGTACTCGACGCCCGACGTGCCGTGGTCCGCGGTCGTCGCCGCCGCGCGGCGCGAGGGCGTGACCCGCGTGGAGATGTGGGGCAACTACTCGTGGTGGGACGGCGAGGCTGGTGGCGCGCAGCTGCTGCCAGACGAGAGCATGCCGTGCCTCGCGCAGTATGGGCTGGGCGGGGACGATAAGGTCGAGTGGGAGTTTGACGAGAAGTAAGTCGGGATGTCGCGAGGTCGCGAGGTCGCTGAGCAGCGTGGCTGACCGCAGGTATGCGTGGATGTGAGCAAGAATAGATCCGCAGCCTGCAGCAGACCTGGAGGGCTGTCTATAAGTCGGTGATGGAGGGAGGCTCGGTAGACCGGCTGCAGCTGGGCCATGGGTGCTAGAGCTAATCTGGACAGCGATTGCTGTCAAATTGACGATAGACAAGTGACGAGGATGTCTTAGATGGGCAATGAACAAGTAGACGGTCGTAGAAGAATCGAAGCATTCGTAACATGTTAGCGAGCACAAGAACGCAGGAAGCTTGAATGCGCTCCCGTCCAAGCCCTTGTCAGAGCGGAGACGTGCGGATGCCGCATCATCATGAGCGGCCACGCGACGAAGTATAATTAACCAGGCCCGTCCGAGCCGGGCATGCATCCGTATTGATTTGATGATGTCCACGTCCCCGTCCTCCATTACATGCACGCCTGAGGCGTCATTCCCACACCTTCGCGATCCTGCTGTCAGCGCCTGACTGCCTGCTCCACGATCACTCACGCAGCCTCCTCCTCGCCGCCCAACCCCCGCGCGGCAGCGAGCACGAACACCTGCTGTGCGGCGCCCGCCACAGGCGTCGCGAGTGGTACGCTGTTGGAGATGTCGAACACGTCCCGCAGCTCAGCGAGCGCCTGTGTAATCGTGACTTTGTGGCTCTTCCCGTGACTGCCAGCCGGCGACCCTCTGCCCGTCTGTCGGTCGTGCCCGGCCTGCCCCGCCTGCCCACCTGCCCCTGCCCCGCTTGCTCCGGTCCCAGCGCCCGCCCCGCCCGTGCTCCGTCCCTTGCCGCCTCCTGCGATCGCCGCGCCCATCTCGGTCGCTACCCAGCTCCCGGCTGGTCCCTCGGCCAGACAAGATGCCACGACGGCCGTGTCCATCCCCAACTTCTTCGCCAACCCCAGCGTCTCCGCAATTGCGGCCGCGTGCCCATGGCGTAACAGCCGGCGCGCGAGCTCCAGCCGCCGCAGAGCGTGCGTGTTTTCTCTCACGGCCGCGACGTGCTCCGCGATAACGCCTGGGGCGGGGTAGGAGTGGACGACGGTCGCACTGGGGTCTGCCCGTGCAGTGTACGGATCAGGCTGGGAGGATGCTGTCGCGGTGTACGCTGCCCACGCCGCGGAGCGGAGGGGCGTAAATGTCGAGAGGGTGGTGCCGAGGGCCAGGGTCGAGAAGAGGCAGGATCGGGCGGCGGAGAGAGTGAGGCCCGGTGGAGAGGAGCCGATGTCGAGCATGTAGGGCGCCTGGTTGAGGAGCGACCTGATGTCAGTGGAGGTGGACGCCGGCGACGCACCATGAACAGCCTTGGCTCGAAGTCATCCCGTCATAGGCGACCTGGGCGTCGACACCGAGCGCGAGGACATAGGCGCACGCCTCACTGCCGTTAGCGTCGGGTGCATCACTTGCCATCACGACGTCCAGCCACTGCGCCCACTTCAGCTCTGGAGCATGCTCTGGAGCACGACAACGCCCACGCCCACCTCCCTTCCCACCTCAACAAGACTCACGCAGCAATCACCGTCTGTACGCCCACCAACCCCTCCTCCAACAACCTGTACTCGCTCGCCAGCCCCATGCGCTCGCCCAACCACACGACGCCATTCTCAACCAGCGCCGACCGCGCCTGCAACGTCAGTTTGCCGGCACACACCGCGCGTCGGGCATGGACGTGGATCTGGTCTGGCGCGGGGTCCGCGTGCGCGAGGGGCACGACGAGAAGCGTCGACGCAGGGAGGGAGGGGATGAGCGCGGTGAGTGCGCGGTACGTGATGTCGCCGACGACGAGCGGTGGTTTGTCCCCGGAGAACGTTGGGAGGGAGGAGGGGTCGAGGTCCGAGGCCCGCAGGATGTGGTGCACGGCCTCGAGAGAGGCGATGTGCTGCATCGCGAGAAGAGGGGTGCAGGGTCGGAGGGAGGTAGTGGAGAATGGAGATGGAAGTGAGGATGAGAAGTCGGCTGATGCCGAAGTGGACGTTGTTGGTTGGGGTTGGACGGATGTGTGTTGGAATGGAATGGTGGAATGAGAACGAACGTGCGGAATTGTCGCCGGTTCTCCGGTTCACGTGCCTGACGTCATGTGATCACCAGCCAAGACAAACAACCTCGACAACCACCATCGAACATCTTAAAAGTTACTCACCTCCTGATCAGTAAAAGGTCATGATCTGCATCTCGACTCCTCTTACTCTACACCTTAAGGTGCTTAGGATGCGCGCCGGATAACTTCATCCTGGACTCAGCTCCACCAGCGTACTCCATAATGCGACTAGCTACGGCACCTGGCGGCACAGTGCGTCGCCCAAATTCCAACCAGCGATAGAGCCTGGTGATGTTAGCGCCGCGTTGCCTTGCGGTCCTCGACTGAGCGAATAGCGGACGTGGCGTGTCGTGGGCCATCACCACAGGCGGCCACTCACCGCAATCCCCCTTTGCGTGAGCGTACTCCCACGTTCCAATCTCAGCCACAAAAATCCTCAAATCTCACGTACCCTCTCGGCGGGAGTGCAGATTTGGCGTTGTGCAGGGAGTTCCCTTCTCGAGGCCTAAGAAGCCTGAGGTCCCCGTAGTCTCCTTTTAGAGTGGCCCAGATTGCTCGCTAGGCTACGGGTCCGCCCACGCGAGCACTCATCCGCCGGCCCACTGGCCGCTCGCACTCTCCGGCCTCGGCTCTATTCTCACGCACTGGCCAAACCAGTAGAAGCAAGCGGGTCGCACTGATGCCAGCCTGGCGGTGCAAGAACCCTCAGCGACAGCGAGCGGTTGACTCTGAACGGTGACGAGCGAGTGGGACCTACTCGGCTGGAAATGGAAGTACGCCGCCTAGTTCCTGAGCGGCGACCGGCGACCGGTGTCAGACGCGGCTGATCTCGCCGATCGTCCCGTGGCGCATCCCATTCCGCGACGCACGACGCGGCCTATATCGACGGCTCATCTCATCTCATCGCGCTCTTCTCTTCTCTGCACTCCACTCATACTTCAAGATGAACATCACGCCAGGCGATGTGATGCAGGTGCGTCTGCCTTGTCTGTGCCCCTTGTCCACCTGACCTTCCCTTCTGCGGCAAACTCCCGCCCACACCGGACACAGCTAACTCCAGCACCGCGACCTGCAGGCGCAGCTCCAAGCGACAGCGTACGCGCCCCCGGCGCTCGCGCAGGTGACAGCCCAACTGCGGCTCGTCCAGAAGGGCATCGAAGAGGAGACGACAGCGCTAGAAGGACTCCGCCGCCGCACGTAAGCCTCCACCTTACCCTGCCTACACTGCTTCCGCTGACACCAGGGCGAAAGAGCACAAGGAGTGGCAGGACATCGAGACCCGCACGCTCGCGCGCCTGTGGGTCCGGCTCAAGCACCCCGTCCACGGGCGCGAGCGCCTCACCGCCCTCGAAGAGAAGGAGGAGGCCGAGTACGTCGCGGCGCGCACGGCCGAGCTCACGGCCGCCGCGCACCTCGACCTCCTCCGGTCGCAGTATGCCGCGCTGGCGCAGAACCTGGGGGGGCTGCAGGGGACTGTGGCGGAGCATGAGCGGGCGGCGGAGGCGTTGGAGGGGCTGTATCGGCGCGCATTCGACGGTCCCACGCCGGCGTATCCTGAAGAAGATCGGGCGGAGGGGGCGTACAGGGTGGCAGAGGAGGAGTATAGAAGGGCACAGGGGGCGAGCTTGGCGGAGAAGGAGGCGCTGCAGTTGTTGGAGAGGGCCGAGGGGTTGTTGGGCAAAGCGATCAAGACGACGCGCGGGGTGAGTCTTGGCCGGGGAGGGCGGACGAAAGGGATAATGAAGGACGCACGTGTTGACACCAGGCAACCGACTTCGCGACGATCAACGCCTACGGCGGCCCGCAGAACTTCGATATTCTCGAACGCACAGAGCTCGCCGGCGCACAGCGCGACGCCGACCAGGCCAAGCTGCTCGTCGCGCAGGCCGGCCAGATCCTCCCGGGCATGCCGGGGATCCAGGCCGTCCAGCTGCCCAAAGGGTGGGTCAGCGTGGCGCAGGTATCGTCCAGGGCGAGATTTTCTCTCGCCAGTCTTCCTTCTCGCCGGTTGGCTTTGGGAAGAGTAGTCTGGAAGCAGCCGGTGGACGCGCTGACGGCAGCAACATGGTCGCGGACATCTTCTTCGACACGACATGGTCCGAGCTCGCGTTCCAGAGCCGCGTCGATGCTGCGGACACAGAGCTTGTCAATGCGCAGAAGAGCTTGCATGCCATTATTGCCCAGGTACAGGCGCAAAGTGGCGCCAGCAGCCCCGCCGCCCAGGCTGCGCTCGAGCGCCTCGGATATGCACGGCAGGCGCTAATCGACGTGCGGCGCAACATCATGAACTCGCTGTAGGCTCTACCGCCCGTTATACGCAGGCATATAAGGATGCCGATAATGATAACGACTGCAATGCATTTCCATGATCGTATCTACATGCCCAATCTCTCTTCAGACTTCAGATGCCCAGCCCACACTCTGGCTACAAACGCGCCGACGCGTCCTCGGCGCCGCTGAGCAGGTCGCGCAGGAACGCGTCGTTGTTCGGCTTGCGGCCGAGCAACGCGACGAGCGAGTCCATCTCCTCGCGACTACCGCCGACCTTGAGGATCTCGTTGCGGTACTTCATGCCGTTCTCGGGCGACATCGGCGCCTTGCTGAACACGGTCTCGAACATGTCCGCGGCGAACACGAGCGAGTAGAGGTAGCCGTAGTATCTGATGTCAGCTTCAAACTGAATGACGGCTGAGACTTACCCGGCAGCGTATCCGCCGACGATGTGCGCGAAGCCGCTCTGGCCGCCGACATACTCGCCCTTGGTCGTGACGAGGGAGACCTTCTCGCGCAGGTCGCACCAGAGCTTGGTCTGGTCGATCTCATCCTTGGACGTGTGGAGAGTCATGTCGTACAGACCAAAGAAGAGCTGGCGGAGGTTGAAGAGGCCCTGGTTGACATTCTTGCTCTTGACAATGCTCTGGATCAGATCCTCGGGCAGAGGCTCGCCAGTCTCGTAGTGCGACGACATAGTCTTGAGCTGTTCGGGAAGCCAGCACCTGCCGTTAGTGACGGTCTGTGTAGAGCGACCCACCAGTTCTCGAGCATCTGCGATGGGGCCTCGACGAAGTCACGCGCGACGTGGGTGCCGTGGAAGCGTCCGAACTGGGTCTTCGAGCACAGGCCGTGGAAGGCGTGGCCCATCTCGTGGAAGAAGGTGACGACGTCCGAGTGCTTCATGAGCGCGGGGCGCTTGGGCGTGGGCTTGGCGAGGTTGGCAACCATGCACACGGTCGGGTACGAGCGGCTACCGTCCTCCTTGGTCCAGCCAGGGATGAGGCCCCAGACAGCGGCATGGCCGTACTTGTTCTCGCGCGGGAACAGGTCGAGGTACATGTATCCAAGGAACTCGCCGTCCTTGCCGTCCTGGTGGTCCCAAACGGCGTAGGCCTCGGCATCTGTCGTCAGCTACCTTTCGCGGGGGAAGCTAGCTTACCCTTGTGCCACGTCTTACCGCCGTGCTCGTCGTCACGGGGGACGGGGTAGAACTGCACGCTCAGGAGCTGCTTGTAGATGTCAAGAATCGTAGGGACAACCTTGTCGACGGGGAAGTACTCCTTGACCTTCTCGTCGTCGAGGGCAAGCTTGCGCTCAGTCCAGAGGCGGTCGTAGTAGCGGAAGTCCCAGAGGTTGAGCTCGTCGTCGGGAGCGTATCCCTTCTCCTTGTGGACCTGCTTCTTGAGCTCAATGAAGTTCTTCTTCTCCGCCTGGCCGAGGGGCGTGAGCTTGGTCTGGAGGTCCTCGAGGAAGGACATGACTGTCTTCGAGTCCTTGGCCATCTTGACCTGTCTGTCAGCCCCAGCCTGCGGTGCACACTCACGTCAAGGATGTAGTCGGCATAGTTCTCGAAGCCCATGATCTCGGCAACCTGCTTGCGGAGCTTGACAATCTCCTCGAGCAGGGGCACGTTCTGAATCGTCTTGCCCTCGTAGCCGAGCTGAGCGCGACGCCGCGTCTCGGGGTTGTCGGCGTACTGGCTGTATGTCAGCTGTCAGACCCATATTCCGAGCTCACAAGATGGGGGAGATGTCAGGCGTCTTGAAGGTGACCTTGTACTTGTCGCCCTCCTTGGGGTAGCCCTCCATAGCCGCCTGGGGCACGCCAGCAAGCTCCTCCTCGGTGAAGAGGAGGAAGCCCTTCTCCTCATTGCACGCGCGCTGGAAGTCGACCTCGAGCTCCATGATCTTGGTCTTGATCTTGAGCAACTCGTCCTGCTTGCTCTGCTCCAGGCCGAGACCGTTGCGCTTGCGGTCGCGGATCATGCGGTCCATAAGGCGCTCCTCCTCAGCGTTGAGCTTGACACCCTGCGACTTGGTGTGCTCCTCGGCGTCGAGGAGAGCACGGTAGATGTCGTCACGGGCAATGGTCTTGAGGCCGTATTCCTGCACGTTAGTCACTGTGCACAAGCAAAGGGGTGGGAAACGGTCACTGCTACTCACCTGGAGCTTCTTGTCGCCATCAACGGAGGCGTTGCGCACAGCCTCGTCCTCGCTGACGTACTGGAGGAAGAGGCCGGGCTCAGCCTCCTTGTCGGCCTGCGAATCGTACAGACCCATGCGGCGGACCACGTTGTCGAAGGTACGCTGCTCCTTGGGAATAGCGGCAATCTCGTCGAGAAGCTTGTCGGTCTCAGTGATATACTTGTCGACATTCTTCTCGATCATCTGGGGCGTGTACGCCCAGCTGGGCGGCGCCGTAGGCGGCTTGGGGTCTGCGGTCAGCACTGTCGACTGAGGTACGGCTTACAGGTAGCGGGCATGTTGCTGAAGAGTGAGAGGAAGCGGACGGTGGTGAAACGAGTTGGGTTGAGGACAGAGGGTGCGAACTTGGGCACGCGCGCACCGAGTAAGGCCACCAGCATACACAAAAGGCCTAGGATCCAGTAGTAGCGTGGCAGCGCGACGGATGTGTTTGCTGACGTGGAGAGGAGTAAGCGCCGCCTTGTGGATGAAAGCTGACGAGAGGAGTGCGAAGTGACTAGTGAGAGTAGTGCGAGGTTGACTTGGACCTTGGGTGAAGACGCGTCATTGCACTTTGGAGGTTAGGCACGTGGACGCTTCGGACTTGGCCGCAAACCGCGTGGTACAGCCTTCAGAACGCATGCAGCATGCAGCACTTGCCGCCCCCGCCGATGAGTTCGCCCGCAATAATATTGATATCTTATCAGCCAAGCACGCGCAGGCCCGAGTTCTCGCGCTGAGTAGCTGTCCTCTCTCTGCATGTTGCAGCAGTAATGGTGGGAGTGTTGCGGTGATGAACGCAAGTTGTGGTTCTCGGTGTCCCATGTCGTCGACAAGTAGCCGAGGTGGCGCCAAATCTCCCGTCTCCATGCATCGTCAGTTCGCATCTCCTCTCAGGACATCTCGACACCTCTCTCCACGTCAACTATGATTTCACCTCTTTACACTCCACATCCACCATGAAGACGCTGTCATTCGACACGTACCCGCACATCCTCGACGGCGTGCTCGCCCACGCGCCGCACGGCTCCCTCCTCGTCCTCCGCGCGACGTGCAAGACCCTCCGCGACCGCGCGGACGCGATCCTCGTCTCGCACATCGCGGCGTTCTGCGCGCACGGCCGCGTCGCCGCTGTCCGTCTTGGGCGGCACTGGCGCATCCCGCGTTTGGGATGGCTGACTATCCCCGCGCTCGCCGACGCCGTGCGCTGCGTCGATATCTGCACGGACCAGGAGGACGAGTCGAGCCCTGTGCATCGAGGATCAGCGGACACAGAGGGGCGGTCTTCGGCAGCGCCCACAGAGCCAGTGGCCTGCTGGTGCTGGTCCGAGGAAGAGGCGCCGCTGTTCAACCAGTTCCTTGCCGCCCGACTACGCCGTGTCCAGCCAATCCGGGAGTGGGGATGGCACAGGAGACGGCAGGCCATAGCCGCCCTGCGTACAGTCACGTTCTTCACCGCGCGTCCGAAGTGGGACCAGCCGCACCTTCTCAACAACATTGACAGCCCCGTCAGCGTCGTGCATGTCGGATACTGGAGCGCGCCATGCTTCCGCTTCCTCCCCGGGAGCGACGGGGGCGACCTCATCATCCGCTGCACCTCGGTCCGTGCGCTCCCTCCGAGCATTGCAAATGCCCCACCGGACGCGGCTGAGCGGCTGTTGAAAGATACAGCCGCGACGGAAACGGCGGGCTGGCAGAGACGAGTCGACCACCCTCCCCACCGCATGCCACTGCCGGCCAGGCCGTTTGACGACTTGGTGGGCGAAGTTTCGGTCCGCCTCGCGCGGGGCACGACAGTTACGCTCGTCGGGGTAGATACCTGGCCCCTGGGACTACCTGCCAGCGACGTCGATTTCAGGACCCAGCTTAAGAACGCAGTCAGAACCAACATGGTCCAGTTTAGTTACCTCGATCCACCGGAGGTGCAGCGCCTGGTCGACAGCCGGCTGGCGATGGTCACGGAAGACGAGTACCGAGTCTCTGTCGGCGACGACATGGACGATCTCGAGGCGTTCACTCCACAGGCAATACACGGCACAGGGTGAGCCCGAAAGCTAGAGCAGCGTGTTCAGGACTTCACTGATGCCAGCGGGAAATACCGCCAGCTTTGATCAGCGATGGGACGCATGCGATCGTGGGCGGGATGGGCGGGGTGGCAGCGGGGTTTAAGAGACCCATCACGTTCGCCAGACGGCCTGCCACTCCGTACACTTAGATACCTCCACCTGCCGCATTACACTCGTCCATTCCGTTCTGCTCTTCCACCATCCATTCCATGCCGCCAATTCCCCTCAACACCCAACGCACATCCTAGACACCATCCTGGGGCACCCACCATACGAGCTCCCTTAGTTATGTAGCCGATGCCATCCAGTCTGCTATCAATATGTAGCATGCGAGCTGTGCTCCATGTGGTTGCGGATCATCATTTATCCGAGATTAGCCCGCCGACGCGTCCAAAATCAGACGCGTCGCCCGTCGTCATGTTCATCACCGCCCACTCTTCCTATAATATTGCCTCAGCTCTTCTACAGCCTCTACATCCGCCACACAATCTCCACGCCATCAACTCTACGACGATGGGAGCACCAGGCTACCCCACACACATCCGCGTCCGTCTGGACGCGACCAACGCCCTCAGCGTCGACACGCCCAACGGCCCCCTCCCGTTCGCCGACTGGCTCCCGACCGTCGACCCGGCGGACGTCCGGATCCTCGACCTCGACCTCGTCCCGCTCTCCACCTCCTCGTCAACGACGTGCCTGTGTGGCCGCCCCCCAACCTCCGCAGCAACGCCGGCATACCTCGAGCCCCTGTCTGCGCTGTCCAATCTCGACACCGTGCGCCGGTGGACGCCCCATTCGTGCGCCGTGCCGCGCGCGAAGCGGGTGCTGAATCTGGACTGTACGGGGCTCTCGGGGGGCGGGGAGGGGGAGGAGTTCCGCATCGAGGCCTGTGGCGAGGAGGAGGGGACGGTGGTGTATAGTGGATTGTGGGAGTATGACGAGTTCCCCCGATTCGTCGTTGAGGGGACGCTGCCGAGACGCGTGGTACTGCGGGTCATGGCGCCGGGGGACGAGGATGAGGTGTGGAGCGACGCCGAGGGAGAGGAGGATGGGGACGAGGCAGAGGAGAGAGATGGGGAGGGAGAGGGAGAGGAGGGAGATGAAGGCGAGTGGGAGGACGACGACGAAGATGAGGATGAAGAAGACGAAGAGGAGGAGGAGGATCCCGCCGAAGCCAAGATCCGCGCCCTCATGGCCCAGACGAAGTACCTCCCCCTCGCCGCGTTCATCACCGGCGCCCGCACGCGCACGCACTTCACGCTCGTCGACGTCGAGGCGTGGGACGAGGATGAGGACGGGGTCGAGGAGAAGATCCGGGGGGAGCTGGAGAAGGCGTTCGCGAAGGCGGCCGCGGGGAAGGACGGGGAGGTGAAGGTGAAAGTGGATGACGTGGTGCGGTTTGTGGGGCTGGCGGAGTATCGGGAGGAGGTGGGGAGGGCGGCGTTTAGGCTGGAGGGAGAGAATGTGCCGCCGTGGAAGGAGGAGGAGTAAGCGTGTCGATGGAGATGGCAGAGAGGGCTGGCTGGTGAGTATAAATGAGCCGCTACGCTGACGGAACAGTCTTGCCTTTACATGGGTTACTTATTAGGATACACATCTGCATATTATCGTCTTGAGGTCACGAAGGACAGAATCGAGCGGACACGCTTGGGCGACAGCTGCCACTGGACATCGTCATTTTTGGCCCGAGTGGATGACAAGTCTGAGCTGACTTGAGAGTCGATTAGCCCTGGTGTCAAGGAGTCGTGGAGTCTAGTGGGTTTCATGAAGGCTCGGCGGTTACACCGACAACGTCGACGTGCCATCGGGTCTACATACATAACACTCTGAGCGCCAACGCGCTTGCTACATAACACTCCCGGCACCAAAGCGCCTTCGCAACAGGAAACACAACACCTGCACAGAGCACCAGGATTCTTCACAGAGCAACTGATGGCAAAGCGCATCCCACGCCTCACGAGGACGCCGGGGGCCAACTGCAATATGCCTCAAGCGTCTCCACCTCTGGATCCAGCTCCTCGCTGTATTCGTCCGCGGCCTTGAGAAGGAGAAGGCGCTCGAGGAGGTCCTCGGCACGTTCAGGCGAAGTCTGGTAGGGGCCATATGTCGAACGGCGCCTCACGTCCCAGCGCAGGAGTGAGTCCATATCGTCGTGCCCTTTCGGGAGCTGCCAGTGCCACGCGTCGAGCCCGACGAGCGTGCACTTCGTGCCTGCGTGGAGGCTGTCGACGACGTTCCCACTCATGTTGAGGATATCCCACGCGTGCCGCGCCTGCCAGCGCGACTGCTCCTCCCACGGAAAGAGACAGGCGGGCGGGAGGACCGTGATGCGCACGACCGCTTCTTGAGCGGTGGGCGAGGCGAACGGGAGGCTGCGGATGGTCGCCTCGACAGGGTACGCAGCGTGCACGACGTCGACGCGCGTCTTCTTCATCTTCCACTTGCGCGGGCGGAACGGCTCGGCGTCGCCGGGCGGGTAGAAGTCGACGGTGCGTTCAGTCGGGATCGGGTTGGAGCAGATGTGGCCTCCCCAGCGGCGGACGAGCTTGACGCGCTTGAGTTTAGCCCCCAGGGTCCGGAGGAGGGGCTGGTCACGGTCGATCTTGCGACACCAGCAGATGGCGCAGAAGGGCGAGTAGATGCCTCGATCACTGCGGCGACGGATGCCGAGGCTTTCACCGTAGAAGTCGACACGCACGTCCTCCTTGCCCTCGACGACGATGTCGACGATGCGCACGGCGTCGGTGAGCGTCGCGTGGCCGAGCCAGTCGGAGCGAGGAAGGCGCCGGTACCCGCCATGATGGTAGGTGAAGAAGGTGGGTGCGGGCGACCGCACCGCCGGGTGAACTGCGATGTGGCCGAGGAAGGTCTGGTCGACGCGGTCGCGGATATCGCGCGAGGTCCTTCGGAGTACCAGGAGGGAGGAGAAGGGGGAGTAGGCGAGGATAGCATCGAGGATATGAGGGTGGGTGTCGAATGGGATGGTGGTCTGCTTGCAAGGGACTTCGTTTGGGCGGTGGCGCTCGACCCAGACGTCCAAGGGAACAATAGGAGGGGGCATGTTGAGATGTGAGTTGAGACAGGACAGAGGTATTGACGGTCAAGAGGAGTAAGAGTGAGGAAGACGACGTGAGATGAGAAATGCAATATGGCGAGGAAGTTAATAGGGAAGGTTGTCAGTGTCGGGTGACTTGGACTAGCGTGCTGCGATGTGAGACGACCAACATAACCCGATCCAACTTCATCGTATTGGGGCTTATGCTACTCGGTACCGGGCGCACACTTAGTCAATGGCCAGCTCGCTATGCACATTCGAGTGCTATGCGAACAGATGGAGAGCTTGGGCAATGCTACTCTTCCCGCCGGACGCTTGTTGCTCCTACACAGCAAACAGCTCCGGACATGCGGCGTCGTCCAGCGCACTAGATGTGGTGGTGAGAGCCAGCGGATACTTGGATCCAGTTGTCCATCTTTGGAGTGTCAATTGCTATGGCCCCATGCTTGCGCGCAGCTCTGCCAGAGGGTCTCTCCGGGGCCATGTGTGTGCTCTCAGCACGAGGTGGACACCGGCTGCGCACAGGGAGGATACGCCACTGGGAGAATTCCACGCTTGAGACTGCGCAAACAGTCTTTATCGCTAGAGTGGATTATGGTGTTCAAACGCGCCCCCACCTGGTGATACCATGGACTGTCCGTACGCGACTTTGGACCTGGGTTCTCGGCCGCGATAGAGTCGCCGCGTCGCTTCAGCTCGCGCGTCACTTCAACTCGCTCGTGTTTTGTTCTCATCGGCCCAGGCTGATGGACACACGTTGAGCGAGATGACTCTGATTTGAGCCGCGAAGTGGTGCAAAGATATGGGTCAGTGAGTGTCTAGAGTTAGTCTCCCAGAATGATGATCGACTGGCAAACGGATGACGATGGAAATCCATCCGCTCATCGTGATATGCTTCAAACTCTCTGGCAGTTATCCACGAGTCAATTCCGCGCCCCGTTCGAATCCGGCAAGTCTGCGAGCGGGAATGGAATCCCAAAGCGGCAGATGCATCGGATGCAGAGCTTAGTCTCCGCGGTAGCGCGGCTCGGAACACTTAGTGGAAGGGAGGCGCCACATTGCATATCGAGGTCTACGAGAGATCGACGCGTCCCGGGCTGCCCCGCATGCGGAAGAGCTACCACAGCAGATAGAGCAGCACATCGAGCTTCCTGCTCGCTCTGCTCGAACGAGTTGAGAAGAGACAGGGCGAGGAAGAGTGGAGAAGTCGGGGTGGACTAGGCACTTCCGCGGCACAGGCACGTGGCGCGTCCGGGATCCCGGAGGTCGGGAGGATCGGGAGGCCTTGGCTTCTTCCAGCTCTCGCTTCTGCACTCGCTTCTGCACGCGCTTCTGCACGTTCGCTGCTGATGACGGCAGCGATCAACATTCGGGCTATATCATGCATGTACGACATTCGGGTTGGCACGGAACGGGAGATAGTGGATACCTGGGGCCGAGTCAGGTGCGGAAGTGGATTTGCTTAGGACTTGCTTAGGACTGCCGGATATTAGGCGGCGTGCGGAGGTGACTTGGTGCGTGAGACATGCCGTGATGCTGTAATATACACCGGTAAGTGCGGTGTTTTGTGGGCGTGTGGTCTTGTGGACGCGTTGAGGCTGTGCTGCGCGTCACTGTCGGCCCTCCCGATGCCAATCGGCTGGGGTCGCCCGGATGGCGGGCGGATTGTAGACGCACAGTAGGACAGGCCAAGGTGCGCGCGTTAGAGTGCTCGATTGACGGTGTAGGTGGTGAGTAGCATTGAACGACGGGCATCGGGCAATGACAAGAGGTAGTGGGTCGGTGGCGGTGGGATGTGATTGAGGCAGATTGGGCGGATGTGTCCACGGACGACAAACAACTGCGTTTATACCTCAAAACCGAGGGTTGAACCTCAGTCTATCGCTCTAAGAGGCCCACGATAAGATCTGAGAAGGTAGGATACAGGTAGTGCGTACAACGCAAGTGCATGATGCGAGCTATGTGAGTAGATCCCAAAAAATGAAGATGACAGTGAAGCGGAATGTAGTCGAGAGCTGGATATTACGTGCCGTCCGAGGAGGTATGATGAAGGATAAGCGAGCGGCGTCGCCGCGAACGGGTATCGTGTCGGCTGGACCAGCAGCCGTGTGTAAACGATGCAAGTGCAGCCAGGAGGTCCAGGAGTTGCTAGGATTATGCCAGCGCCGAGACGAGTGGCCGAGCAGCATGTGCGCGGAAACCCGACATGCGGAGCTGCTTGGACAGGCTCCACGAGTACCTGCTCAAGAACTCGGAGTCGGTAGGCAACACCGTCTCGTCCTCATCCCCGGCGTCCTTCTGCTCCTCCTCCTCCTCGGAAGTGCGGGGCGGACAGCGCCACTCGCGCATCGCCTCGACGGCGTCGAAGTGGACAAGGCCGCGCACGGGCGCGCATGCACAGCCGCACCCGTCCTCGTCCTCGCCCTTGCACGGCTCCGCGCCGCGTCCCGGGCAGTGGTACCGGTCGATGTAGCGGGCTGCGGCGAAGATGAACGGCTTGACCTTGGGCTTGGGTTGGGCAGGCCACAGCCACGAGGAGGAGGGGCCGAGTGCGGCAGAGCGGCACCACGCGTCGACGATTGGCGCGAGGTCGATGCCCGAGGACGGCTCGTCGGCATCGCTGGGCAGGAGGGTGGAGGAGGCGGTGTAGGAAGAGGGGGTGGTGGGGATGGCGCGCAGGCTGCCGTCGGGGCCGGCGACGAGGTGGGCGAAACGCGCGTCGACGCGGTCCTTCATTCCATGGCAGGTTTGGCGGAGGGCCAGGAGGGCAGGGAGGGAGGCGGAGTCGAGGATCGCGTCCAGGATGTGCGGGAAGGCGTCGAGGTTGAGCCCTTGTGGGGCGGGCGCGGCGGGACAAAACCAGTTCGTGAGGCCTGACATCGAGAGCATCTCGAAGACTGGGGTGGCGGTAGAGCTGAGAGGGTAGTGTTTACTGGCGCTCGTAGACGCGTTGGGTGAGCCGTCCGAAATTCACGGTGGGTGGAGGTGGAGGTGGGGTTGCGGGTTTGAGTGACCGAGCTGCCGATTAGAGGGCGAGATAGCACCTTCTTCGTGAGTGGCGCTGGAGATGAGATGAAAGAATGAGGGAAAGACGATGTGGAGAGACAAGGGACTCAAGAGATAAAGGAAACTCGGCATGCCCATCACTCGCTGCCTCTCCACCATGCACCGCATACGGGGTGACGTTGCCGGCGTAGATCTAGATGTGCGCATGCAGGAAAAAAAAAAAGGTCGAGTGGCGTTGGGAGTACGGCGTCGCACTCTCGTAATAAACGCCAAGTGCAGGGCCGTTTAGCTACACCGCCGAACCTCGTGGTCGGCACCTACGACGCCACGGCACGTACGCAAGCATGCTCGGAAGGGTCACACCGAGCGCCTCGGCGTCATCGCCATGTAACGCCAGCCATCACCCTCGGCTCTCGCTGCGTTCAGAGTTTGGTGATCGTCGAACTTGGAGCTTGTCCGGACTTGCGGGCGCTGGGTTCGCGGGGTGGCATCGGTTTATCAGGCGAGTGGCGGTGGCGCTTGCGGAATTTGCGAGGCGCAGACGGATTGTATCCCGGGCCAAGCTACGAGATAACAGATTGACGATCACGAGATGCGGGAGTGTGGTTTACAGCACTGCGTCGCTTCCTCTGGTGGTTCGTGTGTATTGCACTGAAGTTTGCGCCTGGGCCTATGCCGCGAGTAGACGGCATATTCTCAGCAGCCCAGATCTCGACTACTGGTAACTGGCACCGCTGCTGACGAGGTGAATTTCTCCATCCTTGTCGCCCCAGGAGACGTGGATGAGACCTGGATGAGAGGAAGAGGGTGCGGAGTAAAGCAGAGCTGACGACGCCCAGAAACTTGCGGCGGTCCAGTGTGCGATAAAGTTGCGGCGGGAGGCAAGGAACGAAGCTTGATCGAGGCGAAGTATGGACAAGTGGGGTAGAACATCGCAGTGGAAGTAGGACGGGGAGGATTAAAGCAGGCACCGACAGAGGTTGGGGTCGTGCCCGAACATTAGGTAGGGACGAGAGATGTTCACCCGAGACAAAGCTAGCGGAGTCTGAAGTAACGGCAGTGTCGGCAGCGTCGGGTCCCAACTGTCCAAATCCTCCCGACAGGTCGTCCCAATGGGGCAGGCCAAGACATTTTGTCTGCTGCTCGCTTGGAATACTGGCTCGGAGTAACGAGAACCTACATCTGGGGTTGGTGGTGCTAACGTTGCTAACGTTCCTGTCCATTTGACAGCGGTCGAGCGAGCAAAGGCACAGCAGGCGGAAAACAAGGGAGGGGATGGCCCAAGTCACGTGAACCGAGTCTGCAGATATTTGATCCCGATCAAACTCCAGTGCAGTTCGTTCAATTTCCTTCGCCTCACCGCCGGTGATAGTCGCAGAAGAGCATTTGGGATCCAAAAAGATCTCGCTGTACAGGAATCTAATCCTGCTGGTCCTCGCCGCGATTCGAACGCGGGGCCACTCCCAGACTTAAGATGCGATCTGCAACCCTAAGAGAGTATGATAACCACTACACCACGAGGACGCGATGTTGGATGTTCAAGCACTGAGCCGGTCGCCTGTGGTGGTGGCAGAGACAGCCACGAGAGCCAGCTTTGGAGAGTTCTGGAGCTTGGGATGAGCTGCCGCCTTGGCACACTGCTACAGGAATGGATTCGTAGAGCCGTAGCTGCATTGTGGGACTGGGGTTAAAGGAGATTAAAAGCAGCGGGTGAGCGGAAGGAGGTAGATGGATCGTGTGAGAAGTGATACATCCGACCGAAGCGTTATCTCTTAGCCTATCTCCTACCTTCCCAGCCTCGTGCGCTCTGAGTAGTCTCGCATGATTACTAGAAGTGGTCACATCCGCATTCTATTTAGGGCGGCGCGTGCCACACTACAGGTATCGCCCCGTCCGCTGGTACCTTCACTCTAGACACTCCTTACCTACAGAGAGCGCCGTGACCAATTATCCTCAGTCCAATCTCACCCCTCCACACAAGTTGAGGATATGCAGAGAAGAGACCTCAAAAGCATAATCCCACTATATGGACTCGCAATAACAGCCAGTCCAGCACTGTTCCTCGTGTGCCTTGTCACGCGCCTCACCCCGCTGCGACTTCCACAGCGTCACGGGCACCGTCACAGTGCCTGCGCTTGTTCACCCGCGGCCTGCGAACTGCAGCGACGTCGTCGCACACCGCTATCTCCGACTCCGAGACTTAGCCGGGCGATGATGGGAAGCTCTGGATTCTTCTGTGTTCCTGATGCCTGCCTGGACTCGAACCCTACAATCTTAATGTTGGACGGAAGGTTCGAAGGAATCTTCTGTGCTGCCAGCCACACCGTCTTCGTTTGGATAATCTTCAGTGGAGGGGCGAAAGGATAGCACTCGTGGTGTGGTGGAACCGTCGAACGACAACTCGCCGTTGTCATATGCCTTCAGCCTTCACCGTCGAATATCCTTCAGTCGCCCTCCCACAATATGTGGGTTGCTCTGAATCTTCTGCGAAGACACAAGCCACATACCAAGTGGCCACGTTCCTATGGGCAATGGGATGGCAGAGACGATTTATAAGATTTGCGGTCTGCGCGACTGCCACTGATCATCTAGACTTGATTCCCTCACCGAAGACCCAGGATCGGTGAATGACGTCATGTCACGATTAGCGGACTGCATGCCATCTCCGCTCCACCACGTGACCGCCGATCCTCACTCCACTTCGGCCAACTCGTAGATGCTGGATCAGAATGTAACAGCGTGAGGAAGAAGCAACAGTTGAGCGCTCAAAGCACAGTCACAGAACAGCCTCCATGTACGGGTCTACACTACCACGTCAACTACAAAGGAAACAAAAGGCGACTGCGTGGTCATGCGGTGGGACTGACCGTCCCGACCTAGGACTAAAGGCGATACTAGCTCGATAATTGTCCGCAGAAGGATGCCAAATAGCTCTCATTAGCCTATCGTATTAGTCCAAGTTTGATTCCGCTAATGGGACAGGCTATACCGGGTTAACTTAGCCGGAGAGACCGGTTGAAAGCATGAATCGGGATTTGCAGGCGATTGATTCCGTTAGATTGTCATTCGACCACCCAAATCCAGACACTGTAGTCGCATGACTCGGCTTGAGCAGCCTTCACTCCAGCCATTCCCCTCAGAGTTGGCCCCGCTCCTTCCCTTTGCCTCCCACCCGGCTTCATTCGACTCCACCCGTCATCACTCCGGGGGAAGGGCCTTCCTACTAGTTCTCCTCTCTACAACATCTTCCAATCATCCATCCATCCTCAACCACAGCAACCTTTCTTTCTTGCTACTCATTCACAGTCTTTCAACACCTTGTTCCACTGTCCATACATAGTCAATCACACTTCATAAGACTCTTGCGCACCACCGACTCAAAGGCCATCGGCTCACAGTCATTCCCGGACTCGGCTGTCGGCTTCCCACAGCCCCTGCATCCTTCGACTTCGCCTTTCCATCTTCCTTGACCCATCACTCGCCGCCAACACGCATCACGTCAACTCACCATGTCCAAGTTCAATATCACCCCACAACTGTGGGACAAGATCCACCACTTCGCAAGCTTCCCCCCAACGGGTGTGTCGCTGCAGCAGATGGTGCGTTTGCTTCTCATTCTTTCGCGCACTAGTCGTATGACCTCGGCTGACTGTCCTAGATCCTCTTTGGTGAACGTCCAAGCGTGAGTCAAGTCTTCCCGATCTTGGAACAACAGTTGGGCAGAGCTGTGCGGGGACTGCGGTCTCAGACGCCCTCGTCGGTGCCACAATGATGCTCGTTGCCTTCCTCTGACGTGCGCGTGACGGTTGGATCTGACACAAACAGCAAGGAACACTCATCAAGGCTGCCCAGTTCCTCAGCGAGGAGCTCCCTATCCGACTCTCACATCGTGTTGTCGAGCTTGAGTCGCTGCCAGATGGTCTGTCCAAGATGCCCAGTATCAACCGCGTCAAGGAGTGGTACGCAGAGAGTTTCCAGGTGAGCTCCGAACATCGGCCGACATGCCATAGCACATCGCATCACGCGTCATATCCGTGTATGCGTGTGTATGCGTGTGTCGTGTCTCGTACAGAGCACTTTCGCTGACGTGCAGGAACTCATAACCTTCCCTAAACCCAAACTGCCTGCGCACATCGAGGAGATTCTCCGCATGCCACCCGCCCAGTGAGCTTGTCGAACATCTGCCAGTGCAGCCTTCTAACATCAGACCGACCGTCTTCCCAAGGGCGATCCCCAACCCATCGCTCGACCCTGTCCTCAACGAGGGGCCGACTGGCTCGCGCATCCTGTACTCGGACAGGCCTCGCAGCCCAAGGTCTCACGTCATCGGCAAGGGAGGTGTGAGGATGAGGATTCCCATCGACCGCATGTACTTTTCACCTCCACCCGTCAACACCGTTTACCCGCCTGAGGTGCACGAGTACAACGAGAAGTTCACAGAGCTCCTCCAGAAGATCAAGCACCGCCACGACCCCACTGTCACCAGTGTCGCACAGGGTGTGCTCGAGTGGAAGCGTCTGCAAAAGCATGGCCGCATCGGACAAAATATTCAAGAATGGCTCGACCGGTTCTACCTCTCGCGCATTGGTATCCGCGCCCTGATCGGACAGCGTGAGTGATCGAAGTGCAGAGGCCTTACTGGCGTCGGGTGGAACTGCAAACCCGGCCTAGCGAGGTCTACATCCCCGCACAGACTTGCTGATCCCGCAGACGTCGCCCTGAATACCCTCAAACCTCATCCAGACTACGTTGGTATCATCTGCACAAACGCCAATGTGCACGACATCTGTCACGAGGCGATTGAGAACGCCCGCTTCGTCTGTGAGGAGCACTACGGTCTGTTCAAGGGACCTCCCATTCAGCTTCTCTGCCCTCGCGATCTGACTTTCCCTTACATCCCCGGACATCTGTGAGTTGAACCAGCGGATGCGTTTCTAACTCTTACAGCTCGCACATCTGCTTTGAGCTTCTGAAGAACTCGCTCCGTGCGGTCGTCGAGCGCTATGGCGTTGACAACGAGGACCAGTTCCCTCCTGTCAAGGTCATTGTTGTTGAGGGTTCCGAGGACATTACCATCAAGCTGTCAGACGAGGGTGGCGGTATTCCCCGCTCCGCCCTTCCAATGATCTGGACCTACTTGTATACTACGATGAGTGACGAGGGTCTTGAGACGACGATCCAGGAGTCGGACTTCAAGGCTCCCATGGCTGGCTTCGGGTGAGTTGGCTTCTGTCTTATTGCTCAGCTGCAACGGCTAACACACAGTTACGGTCTTCCCCTGTCGCGCCTGTATGCCCGCTACTTTGGCGGTGATCTTCGCCTTATTTCCATGGATGGATATGGCACAGGTGAGCCAATCAACCAAAGGAACCAGCCTAACTCTGCTTCCAGATGTGTACATTTCTCTCAACAAGTTGTCTTCGAGCCAAGAGCCGCTCCCGTGAATATCTGTACAGTAGAACTATGCACTTATCGGACAGAACTCCCCTCGATCCGAACTGGCTCCAGTCAGCTGGCAAGGCCGGACGCGCCCCCGAGGAAGGCTGGTCTTCGCCAGAGGATTACCTCCCGCCGACGCCCGAGGAGGAGGCGGCCTCCGCGAGTACTCAGCAAGACCAAGCCATCGCTCAGGCCGACGCCCTCCGACGCGCCACGGCACCCTAAACTCATCTACCCATCGCACCATCATATACTACTACCACGGCGACCAAGCTGATAAGCTAAAGGCTAGAGCTAGAGCCCGAAACTCAGAACTAGCTCGCACAAAAGTAAACCACCAAACCCATCGCATGCACTCGCTCGGCCCTAGAGGCGGTCGGGCGGTAGTTTTTCGAGACCACTGGTGCATGCGTGTCGGGCGGTGTAGCACTGACTGGCCGGCTGACTGTCGCTCGGGCTGCAGAGAGTTGACAGCAGCAGCTCACCGCAGTATATCACATGACTTGCATCAGACTACATGGACAGATTGCCATTTGCTAACGCTGCACAACTATCCCGCAACCCATTCTCTCGCTGCCATACAAACGGACCCCATCACCGTCGTTATTTCCACCGACATTAGATATCCTCCTAGCCGCACTAGTCCTGGTCCGCGAAGTCGAAACAATGGTCGTCCTCCTCCAGCAGGAACGCCGCCTCGCCGATGGACTGCCTATACTCGTCCATAGTGAGGAAGGACAGTTTCTCCTCGAGCTTGTCCTTCAAGTCAAGGGGCAGATCCTCTCGAACAAAGTTAACCAGTTCGCCGCGCGTGAACGGCCACTGCGATCCTGTGGTCGGTCATGTCCCGTCATCGCGCTTGTGGGAGTGGACGTATTCTTCCCCCTCGTAATCAACGAGGATGACTCGCTTAGGCGAATACTTCGTCTCGTCTTGGGAGCTATCCACGCGCAAGAGGAGCCGTACGAGTTGGAGACCCAGCGCATGGTCGTTCTCGAGATCCTGAAGCCAAGGCAGCAACTCAGAAACTGACGTGCGGCGGCGGATGACGGTCTTCGTCGACCTCTTGACGGGCCAAACGGGGCAGCCTTTCACTGAGAGCGGATACTTGGACGGGAGAGGGACCTGGAAAACGCGCGTTTCACAGCCTTCCAAGTACAGACAGTTCAGGGGTAGAGAAATGTCGTGCGGCTGGTCGACGAACGCGATGCCGAGGTGCGCGTCGATCGAGTCTAGCTCGAGCCGTCCCCAGCGGCGGAGGACCGGGATAACGATGCCGGACAGCTTGAGGTCGACAAATTTATCGAACCATTTACAATGTTCTTTCGTCAGCGGTACTACTTGGGCTGAGAAACTCACTGAGGAAGGCATTCGGATGGACGTCCACGACGCGCACACATTTGACGCGCCAAACATCCTCAGCGAAGTCGGCCCAGGGGAGGCGGTAATGCGGACCTCGACGACTGGACGTGCGCCCTTTTGGCCAGATGAGGATGTGCTCGAGAATGAGGGTATCGATACGCTTGCGTAGGGCTTTGGAGGCGGCGCGGAGGGCGAGGAGGGAACGGTAGGGCGCATGGGCGACGATCTTGTCCATGATATGTGGGAAGTGGGCGGCGTCGAGGACGGCCCCCTGGCCTGTGTCACTGTCTGGA
The DNA here is from genome assembly GCA_020011015.1 of Cutaneotrichosporon dermatis. Taxonomy (NCBI): domain Eukaryota; kingdom Fungi; phylum Basidiomycota; class Tremellomycetes; order Trichosporonales; family Trichosporonaceae; genus Cutaneotrichosporon; species Cutaneotrichosporon dermatis. Next base: position 2,000,606 of record JAIGNX010000009.1, on the reverse strand, counting down.
GCAGCCATGTTGGGATGCTACGCGGTCGGATGGTTGGATGAGGTTCTGTACAAAGGGTGGGGTCGGCAGTGTGGTTAAAGGAGCGGTTGTTGGCCGTGGTGCGGGTAGCAGAGCACGAAGGGTCCTGGCTGGCGCCGAGCAAGGATGTGGCCAACGCTGAGTGCGTGGTCAGAGGGATGCACTGAAGTTGGACGTCTAGGATGGAGAGAAGGGAAGTGAAGTGGACAATGTGAAAGGAAGGTGATGGGCATGATCAGAGTCGAGTACAAGTCGTGTGCGTGTGCGTGATCCACACAGCCATCACGAGCGGGTTCTATTGTCGCCCCACTCCTCGCCCCAGCACAGCTCAAATCCGAGTTCTGCTCTATGGAGTGGATGACCTTGAGCTATTGAGACCCGTTGAGATTCCAAGGACATGCTACGTCCCCCCAGATCGCAGGCTGGTACTGTACTGTGCATACTGCAATTACTGTACCAGGCAGCCAATGGATAACGATGCTGTAAGAGTTGGACCACGGCCACACCTCTCACCAAGAAGACCTCGCCTCATCCCGAAACACCAAAACGTCCTCATTCCCACTGTTCTATAGCTCGGCATTTGGCAAATTGGCGACGCCGTCACCCATCCCAAGGCTGCGTTCTTGTTGCATCTCGCCGGCGGCTCACATAACATTCTCGCATACCGAACTTGTTCTTGGCATCTCGATTGCCACAACCACATCAAATCTCAGGCACCCGTCGGTTCCGTGGTCGCCATTTGCATACCCCGGACCAAACAAGTTAGTCAACCTTTGTCACCTCCTCTCAATTCGGTTCTTCCCACAACGCGAGCAGATTCCCATGCATATATCAACCCCATTCTAACCCCTCGCCGATGTAACCCAACCCACCATCCATCATGGCACCTACCAAGAGTGCGCCGTCCCCGTACCACAGCGCTGACAACAGTCGATGCGACCTTCAGCATCCTCAGCTGGCACCCCGAGGAGCCGCGCGACCCGGACCCGCCCTTCACCTACAGTTGGGCGCGGATGCCCCTCAGCTTCGACACGGAGGACATGAAGGGCAAGGGCTTTTCGGTCTTCATCATGTACGCTAACTCGATCTTGACTTTGAGCCGACGGGCTGACGGCAGCTCGAACCATGCCGACGTGGACAACTCGAACCCGCAGGAGAGCTCCACCTCTTACGGTGAGAGTGCGAGGCGGAGGCGCGCTGACGGCAGACGGCCAGGTGCTGTTTGACGGCATGATCAAGGGCCGCAAGGGCACCGTCGTGTTCCGCGAGACGGGCAATACCGCGGGCGGCGACGTCCATGCCAAGTGGACGATCGCGCCCGAGACCGCTAGGTGAGTCCAGGGCGTCGTGGCGGTTAGGTACACTAGCTGATGGTCAGCGGAGAGCTCAAGGGCATCAAGGGCAAGGGCGGATACTTCATGAAGTCCAAGACGGCGGACAAGCCAGTCGCCGGCGAGCTCGAGGTCGAGTTTGAGTGAGAGGATCTAATGGGATGACGATTGCGGCGTGGAGGGACGAAGGTGACGACTATGGTCGAATTGAGAATACTGGGAGGGTGCGCGCTGGACTGGACCCAGGAGCGGCCAGCTCCTGCTATGCAGATGAATAGTTGCACAGATGTCAGCTAAGGCTATTGGCAGTTGTTGTAGTCGGGGTGAGGTTGCCCGAAGCCGGACGGGAGTCACCCGGTGCGTGACGGAAACCATAGCGATAAATTCGAAGACGAGGCTCTCCAGCGCGACGCGCATGAGGCTAGAAAGTCTCTGTGAGCTTGAGCTATGCTTGGCGTTCCCATCAGTGTGTGTGTGGAGTACAGGTGAACTGTGAGCCGCACACATGGATGGACTCTCCCCATCCCAGTCCACAAGCAGGACATTTAGAAAGCCGGGATTCTTGCTCGTGTGGAACTCGTGTTACTCAGCGCCTCTGGATAGTTGGAGAAATCGAGCCATTCCGTGTCCACGGGGCAGATTGCACGGCGCCGATAGACGAGAGTGTGACCCGGGCGTCGACGACACCAAGAAACTCGGGCGTGGCGAGTTGATACTCAGGCGGGACAGGCAAGTGGAATACGGCGGTGTCGCACCGGCTGAGGTCGGGAGATGTGTACGCGACATCGTACGACTGTCCGTGTTGGTCGTCGTATCCAGACGGTGGGTCGACGAAGTAGATTCCAAGTTGAGCGCGCACGTCGCCACACGTGTGGTTGCCCCACCTGCGCAGCACAGGAATCTGGACCGGGGGCAAGTATTCCAGTAGACCATCTAAGAAAATGCTTGAGCCATCCCAGGCACATGTGCACCCGCGGCTGGGCGGAGTATCGTCTGGTGGTCCCAGATAACCATGCCTCGGCAGGGCAGTGGTCCTCCTTCCTCCCGGACTGGATGTCGAAGAGGCGAACGGCCCTAGACAGCTCGGGGTACTTGGCCCAGTCGTACCGCGGGAGACGCTTATGCGGCGCGAGGCGGCTTGCCAATCGCCCATCCGACCAGAGGAGGACATGGTCGACAAGCATCTTGTCGATACGGGTACACATCGCTTTCGAGGAGGAGCGGAGGGCGAGCAGGCTGCCGTACGGGGCGTAGGCGATGATCCTGTCCATGATGTGGGGATACATGCCGGCCATGATGGCGACCGGCGGAGAGGGTTGGTTGGGCATGCTGGCGGCCATGATGATACTGGAGTCGGGGCGAGTGGTACAGGCGAAGAGGGGCAGCAGGTGGCCTGGTAGGCCAGGCTAGTGGCTAGTGAGGGTGTCGAGTTGTTCGTTGGCGGCTGCTCTCGTTTGCGTGATCCGGTGTGTGAAGAGTCGCTGGGAGCGGTTGAATAGGAAGAGGGGAATGGAGAGGACGCAGGCGGGAAGGTGTGAGCGACCGCGTGAGTGCATCTGAGGACTGTGGACTAGACGACAACATGTAGGGCGCCCCTGTACCGCCCATACAAGGCCGAGACACGCAACCCCCTGCGCCCTCGTCAAGCTTCTGATCAGCAACGCCTGACGTTGCAGGTGATCAGCATCGAGCGGCCGCGCCACAGCACGTCTGTTCACTCCATCCACAGCTGATGGCGCCGCTCTTCGCGGCCAGCCACGAAGGACCGCGCGTGGTGCTCGCGCGCTGCAAATTGAGTTTGAACCTCCTCGCTTCGGGTCCTATCCCACCTGCGGCCTAGACTTTCATCAAAGGAAAGCGTGTATAGTGTAGGTGGTTATCACTGTTCGTTGTGGATTCTTCTGCAGCTCTGAGCCAACCGCTGTTCGACTCAGCGTGCGCGCATATGTTTTTTGCCCTCATCCTCGTCCTGGTCTACATGGGCTGGGGTGCGATGCTTTTGGCGGTCAGCGCTATTCAGGCTCGGCGCCACCGAGGGTCGGCGATCGACGTCAGGGGCGCAGACGAAATGAGGGTGGAGATTTGGCAGCCACCCATCGAGCTCCGCCTACGGGCTGCGAGTGGTGTCCTCAGCGCCCTTCTTTGTCGCTGGCTTCAACGCGGTCCTGGGCGTATTCTACCAGTAGGCTCAGGTGCGCGTGCTCGGCGCTGTGGGCTATGCTCTCTCACACCGCGTGGAGACGATCCGAGGTGGGATTCGCGCGCTCGGCCGCGGGTCGAGGGCCGCAAAACTCGTTCTCAGCGTTAGAGGGTTCACCCTCAGCTTCCCGGCGCAGATGTACGGTAGCAGGAGTGGAAGGCCTACCCGTCATGATAGGTAAGTGGAGACTCTCACACACATGTCCTGTCGCCCCTGACCCCTGCCTTCTGACACTTTGCATCTCCCCCAAGCTACCTGAGGCTACAGAATAGCCTGGGCGTTCGGCGGCGACGCGATCCCCGCGTCCATGTTCATCGCCATGGAGGCGAGGAAGAACTCGTACTGGTTGAGCCGGGCACACTCGGCGCTCAGTTTGCGCAGGTCGAACAGCTCGCCGATCGGCAGGCCCCAGCCGGCGAGGAACGCCTCGTGGCACGTGAGCTCTCCCGGCTTGAACGGGTATGCCTCGTACGCGAAGCTGGTGTCAGCGGTGTCGTGAGGCAAGCGGTGCCGGAGCCGGGGGAAGGGGCGTTGACGGCCTGCGGTGCTGCGAGCCGGGGCATGAGGCAATTCCGTTCGGCAGGGAAAGAGCGCTTCTGGTAGGGTCCTCCAGTACACGCCGTGGATAACGCCCACCCGTCGACCTATTGGGTTTTGCCCACCCACCCGCCCAAATGGCTCGCTGCGCTCGCCTTCACGCTCGCCGACTCACGTGTCCGTCGCAACTGCCGCAAACCCGTTCTCCCAATGCCACCGCAACACGTCCTCGCCCTGGTTGACCCCGACCCATCCCTTGGCCGCCTTGATCATCGCGTCGTGCTCTTCCTGCGACAGTTTCTTGAGTTCCTCCGTGAGGCCCGTGCGGACGATCAGGATGTCGCCGACGGCGAAGCTGTTGCCCTGCGCCTTGGCGCAGCCCTGGAGCATCGCGAGCGTGATGGGCGTCTCGCGGCCGAACGGCTTGAGCCCCGGCTGGCCGGTGGACTCGAGCCAGCGCGGGATGTCGAGGAGGTGTGCGCGGCCCGTGATTGGGTTGTCGGAGAAGTCTGCTGTCAGCGAGAGCGGGCGAGAGCCGAGAGCGGGCGAGGTGAATCCAGGCCTAGAGATGTGTGCCGTTCGTCCGTGCTGGCACAAACTGGGCTTCCCACAGCTCTTCCTTGCGAGCCTCGCCGCCACTGCACTTCCTATCCCGCGCCGACTCACTCTGCACGCCGTACTTGGTGCAACCCGTGTCCTTGGCCTCGTCCGTCGTCATCCCACCGTAGTACGTGTACTCGCCCTCCTTGGGGTAGTTGCGGTACGGGAAGTGGCGGAACCCATCCCACTGCGACGAGTTCTGCGTGTTGAACTCGACGCGGTCGTCCATGCAGTGTCCGCGGAACACGCTGGGGTCAGCGGCGCGCTAGCGTGCACTTCCAGTTTCTCTGGATCCTTTCTCTCCGCCTCTACGTCCCTCTCTGGCTGCCTCGTCGGCGCGCGGGCCACGCTGCCTCATCGTCCCTACCTTCCACCGCCGTCCACACGCCATCCTCGATGCCACGCGCCCCCTTCCCCCCCCCCCCCCCAACCACCGCTCTCCAGCTCACATCTCATGCACCGTCTGCGGGCGCACACTCGGATTCAAGCTCCGCACCCCCCGGTCCGACAGGGGCAGGTTGAGGTTCACGCGGATGCCATGCTTGATCGCGTCGCGTCCCCGCTTGACCGTCTCGGGCGTGATGAGGTTGAGCTGGCCGAGCTCGTTGTCGGCGCCCCACAGGCCCCACGCGTTGAGCGGGGGGCCGGGGCGGCGCTTGAGCTCGTCGAAGGTGCACGGGAGGGACATGGGGTGTGGGGTGGGTGAGTGTGGGGGAGGGGCCGAGGTGCGAGGTGATGAGGTGCATACGGCGCATGCGCGCTTTATCAGTTGGGATCCAGGCGGATGTGGGGCCGTCCTGGAATATCCGGTGCGGGGTCGGTGAATTTAGGCGAGGGCGAGACGCCGAATGCCGAGTGCCGATGTGCCGATGCCCGCTGGCAGGCCCTAGATAGAGCGCTGATTAGAGCGCCGGATCGGGATCGGAGTCGGAGCGCGGCGACCAGCCCGTGCGTGTGTGTGTGCGTGTGGCCGCGCGCTGGGTGCTGTATATGGCTCTTGAGGTAATATTGCGCTTGAGTCACTCGTGATCTCGGAGCGCCAATGCCGAGCGCACGTTATGTCCGGCGTGCGCTCGCTGGAAGATGGAAGATGGGCGGAAGAGTTGTGGATTCAGGACTCTGGGCAAACCATGTGCCGAGCATGATGATGCGTGTCGAGATCGGACAATGGGAAGCCAAGGCAGAGGCATGGAGAGGCGGCCATCGGGGTGGTAAGTCGGGATGGTGTGAGTCTTCTACAGGAATGATCGGAAGCGAGAGAGAGATCAGCTGTTCAGCTATCGAACCTCTTCCTTTTGCACAGATTGGCTGGCAGCTGGCGGCTCCGCTGAATCCTCGTGCATCCTCCTCGCACAGCATTGCAAGCGAGACTGCTGTCAGAAGCAGCAATCCGTATGACCATCTAGCGGATCCATGATGAGGATCAAGCTAGACTCTATGCACGCTCGTGCGGCACTTCCACCAACAACATGACGGGTCCGTGAAACATACATCCCTCTCCCCATACGCCGTAGTGCTACGGCGCCGGCGCAAAGATAAACCCGTGGTCGTCGCCCTCCAGCTCCACCACCTCGGGCCCCACATCCCTCTCGTACTCGTCCATCGTCGCGAACCGCAGCCGCTGCTCCGTCACCGCGATCTTGCCCTCCGCCCACCCGGCCTGCGCGAGGCGCCGCCGGACGCCGGCACGGAGGCTCGCCTCGACGCTCGCCGGGAGGTGTTTCCCGTCGGCCCAGCTGGGCCAGCGCTCGACGTCGACGAGGATCCACGTGTGGTGCGCCTCGGGCGGGATCGCGAGCCAGAAGTCGGCCATGACGGTCGCGCACCGGTCCACGAGGCCTGTGTCCTCCCCCTCGTCCGAGTCGGTATCGGACGAGTCCCAGCCCGAGTCGCTGGACGTTGAAGGGTCGTGGCCCTCGCCCTCGGCGTGCTCTTGAGGCCCCCATCCCTCCCCGCCCCCGCTCACTTCCGCAACAGCGCCCCCTACCTCCCCTCCGCCGCCCTGGCCGCCCCCGCCCGCAGACGATGCCGACACACCCTCGCCGCGCTCCGCCCTCGGATGCCGGATCGCATCCAGCACATGCCGCACCCCCTCCCCCGCCAGCGTGAACACCTCCCTCCCCGCGCCACCCGAGCGCTCCTCGCGGATGAGGTTGGCGCGCGACGGCATCCCCGGCGAGAAGATGTACCACTCCGTCCCGCTCGTGCGCTGGGTATACGCGCTGCCGAGGTGTTCGAGGCTGCGCGCCCCGCGCGGCACCCAGCACTCGTGCGGGCCCCAGCGGCGCACGGTCGCGCGCGACAGGTCGAGGCCGTGCAGCGGCGCGAGGTGGAGCGGGAGCGGGGGCGGGGTCGGGCGCGGGGAGGCGTAGATCGAGGGCAGGCCGAATGGGCGCGGAGACGGGGAGCCGGAGCCGGAGCCGGAGGGGAAGGCCAGGCCGGCAGAGGATGAGGAGGACGAAGGGCGGGGGGCAGGGCCGGCGGAGGAGGGCGTGTAGGCGTATGCCAGGGACGGCGCCGGCGAGTCGGAGTAGAACGCGGGCATGTCGGCGTCGGTGTCGGTGCCGGCGCCGACGCCCCAGGCGGCCCCTCCCCCTCCTCCTCCTTCTCCTCCTCCGCCTCCGCCGTGTCCGTCCTCCAAGGCATATGCCGCATCCGCAGCCTTGCCACTCCGCCCACCCGCGCTCGCGCTCGCACTCATGCTCGCGCTCGGCACCGCCCACCGCGCAGGCATCTGCATCGGCGACCCACACGGACACGTCACGTCGTCCCAGTGCATGAGATCCCTCAGCTCGGCCCAGTCAAAGTGCGGCGCCTGCACGTCGACGACTCTGACCGCGTCGCGGAGGGCGGCCCTGGCAGTGGCGAGGACGACGCCGGCAGCCGGGCTCGGCGGGCCGGAGATGGGCGAGGTCGTGGACGACGGGTGGCTGCGGCGCGTGAAGCCCGGTTTCGGGGGGAAAGAGGAGGACGACGGGTGCGGGGTGGAGAGGAGGGGGAGGCGGGCGCGCGGGGCGAGGCGCGAGGCGACGCGGCCGTCGGCGAACACGAGGATGTGCCGCGCCAGGATGGCGTCCGCGCGGTCCCGCAGCGCACGGGACGCGCCGCGCAGCGCAAGGAGCGAGGAGGGGGGCGCGTGCGCGAAGACAAGGTCGAGGAGGTGTGGGTACGACGCGGCGTCGAGCGTGGGGCCGCCGTCGACGCCGGGGGTATGCGAGTTGGAGGGTGCGTGGGCGGGGTCGTGTGCGGGGTCCAGCGTCGAGGCCGATCCGGGGCCAGACGATGGCCCCGCGGCGCCGGCGTGTGGAGGGCCAGGAGAGGGGAGATCGCTAGCGGCCATATCCGTCTCTATCATGGACAAGTGGAGAGAAAAGTGGAGATGCAGTTTGAGATGTATCAGCAATATGAGCGCTGTATGGGTGCGTAGGCGTTCTTAGACCGATCGATGTGCGGAGCTGGCTGGGTGACGTCACGTCGCGCACAGGTCGGCGTGTGGATTATTGACGCGCACGTCTGCTAACATTTGGACACTCGCTCGCCCGATGCAGTCCCTCCATGCACAAATGTATTTGTACAAGTCTTCATACCATGTCTCCAAACTATATGGATGTACAACTGAGATCTGGGGTATCCGTCCGACCACCCAGGCAAAACCCAGCGCTGCTCAGCGGCGTGGACTCGTCTGCATCTCCTGACACACCACGTTACACCTCCTGCGGCCGCAGATGCGGCTCGTAGATCGTGTCAAACCATGTCGGCAGCGTATAGTCGAACATGATAGGCACATCTTCGACATTGGTGAATCGTGCTGGTGGCTGTGGCTCAGCGGGCACAGCGAGGCCTGGGGTCAGCACGGCCCATCCACGGTTGCCTAACGCTCCCCCCCGCCAAACTTACCAAGCAGCGCACCAACACTCTCAAAGCTCGCAATGAGATCCGGTATGAACTCGAACTTGCCGAGATGCTCCTTCATGAGCGACAGGAATACAGCGAACAGCTCCTCGGCCTCGTGGCGGCCGAGTTCCCGCGCGGTGTGGCACAGCACGAGTAGTTGCCCGCACGTGACAATGCGGCGGAGCTGGGCGTAGCACGGATGGAAGAGGTTGGTGGCGGCGAGCGAAGCGTAGGTGTGCAGAATGCGGCTGAGGGAGCGTGCGACTATTGGCGTCGAGCTGGCGCCGAGGGTGGGGTGGGAGAGGCAGGGCGCGCGGAGGAGGAGGCGGATCCTGTGTGTCAGCGATGTGTGCAGTCGGTCTAGTTTGGTTGTCGAGGGGCAGGTTGAGCAGGTGGGGGAGTGGGCAGGGGTGGGCGGAAACGCGGGAGTCTACAGTGACACAAGTGGGGATGAGGAGCCGGTGACAGAGGGACGCAACCGCAAGTCGGCGAGGGGCGTCCGGAGCCGATCTGGCGACGGTCTGATGGAAAGGAAATACGCACCAGTTGAACCGGATGTCCGCGTACGGATGAATGCTCGCCAACAACCTATCGTTGCGCTCGTCGCCGCACTCGCGCATAAGCGGCCACCACCGGCTCTCTGTGGCGAGCACAAACTCGGGCGTGGACGTGTCGATCCGCCCCGAGTGGATCTGTGTCAGGAGCTCGCTCTCGAGCACGGCGAGGCGCGACAGAATCCCCTGCGTCTGCGGCACCTCGGTCGACACCGAGGCGTCGTAGTCGTACTCGCCCCAGCGGGTGAAAGGGGGTGCATCGACAAGGGTAGCGAACCATCTGCTGTCAGCCTGATCCAGGCGAGCCAGATCCGTGTCGATGCCGAGGTTCTGCCGCAGCAGGACACAATGCAGACTTACGTATCCTTGTAGAGCGTGGAGAAGAACAGCTGGCCGACGCGGTCCAGTGCAGGATACGCGGCTGCAGTCTCACGCCGGTGCAGGCCTAGTTCGCGCGCGTGCCAGCACATGGCGCCGAGGAGCTCACGCGTGTCATCTGGCCCGCCGATGATCTGCGCGAATAGGTGCAGGCAATGCAATGCGCCTGCATCAACAGACCGTGCATTAAGAGATCACGCGATGACGAGTGGTCGGATATCGGAAGCAGTAAGCCAATAAGCACGCCGATGTAGAAGCGTTGACACGGTTCCAAATGACCGTTGGGCCGGGTTGAACAAGGTTGGCAGAACCACATGTGGTCATGTGCCGGGCGGAGGGATGACACCGGGAAGTGATAGACAAGGAATGGAGAGAAGGGTGTCAATCGACGGGAATATAGTTCCGACGTTTCCGTAATTGTGGGTGGACGCAGGGCCGGCCATAGCCAGAAAGATAGCGGTCGAGATCGTGGTGCAATACGATGACATGGGTAAGCAGCCATAGTGGACGTCCAAGGTTCGCAAAGGTAGCCGGTTAATTCGTAGTTAAGACGCCGGTCCAAGTGATGCGCAAACGTTCAAGTTGACCAAGGTAGATCCGTTTCGTCATCCGGGCGCCGTTGATGCAACACGAAGATGTGAGCGAAAATGAGGAGAGTGCGTGAAGGAGAAATATGATCGAGCGTCAGCGTAATGGATGGAAGACAAACGAGGCCACTCACACAACGCGGTGCACGAGGCCGCGCCAAACTCATCGAGATGAGCCAGAGCGATGCGAAAGTATGTGACATCTTCGCGCGTCTCGCCCTTTGGCACGGGGCGCATCTTGCTCCCTCCCTCGGGTGTCGCCACGAAGCTCAGCTCGCTCAATCGACCGAGACATAGGACGGCAGCGATGAGCGCGCGCTGGTCGGGAACGAGCGACTCGGGCAGGGCGCGATGCCTCGCATAGAGATCAGAGACCCGGCCTGGGCTCAGAAACTCGAAGTGCTGGACAGCGCGATAGGCGAGAAGAAGACGATCTTCCAGGGCAGCGAGATCTGCGGAGTCGCTGGGCAAGGGTGTTCCACGGTACGAGGCCAGGCGGTCGGGGTCAGGCAATGACAGGCGCGCCGTGTGACCTGCTCGGTCAGCCCTGGTGCGGAATGTCGGAAGCAGAACAGCCGGTGTTTAACCGGGTGTCGGGTGCCTAGGCCACGAGCGTCGTTGATGTGGACGGCGGCGAACGGTGAGCGGCAAGCATATGACTCACCAGAGCTCTCCAGCCACGAGTCAATCGCGAGCTCGACGTCGCGCACGAAACGGGCATGCGCCTCGCCGAGTCGCGGCTCGCTGCTGTCTGGCGAGCCGCTCTTTTTCCTCCGTTTAGACGCGGCTGGGGCGCTGGGGTCAGCGTGTGTTGCACGGCAAGTGCAGTGGAGGCTTTGAGTGTCCAGAGTCTAGAGTCATGGGTAGCGCATCCCTCATTGCGTGCATCGCGCTTCTGAAGAGGCCGGGATGGGGGATAGTCGTTGATGAGGCAGGCGCCAGTCTGCAAGTGGGCAGGTGCCCGCCACTGGTTATTACCGGTGGCGGCCTGTGCACGATAGTGCAGTGGGGCACCTCCGCCACAACGAAGCAAGCATGAGAAGAATGGGAGTGGTGATGGCGATAGAGCGATTGAGCCCGATGCAACCGTCGGCAAGAGCGCGAGGGGGCATGAGCTCAGACGAGATGGCAATCTATGCCACCACACGCCAAAGGACAGGAGACTCACCGTTTGGGCCTCGCCTTGTCGCGCACATAGCAGCTATCCCCAACGCCGAGCGCGACACACGCATCGCACGGCGACGTCCCCGAGCAGCGTGTTCTGTGTGTCAGCCAGCGTGTTCGCGGGCACGCCCTCTCGGGATCATGGCGGTCCTTCCATCTTTATGGACACGCCGCGACTCACCGCTTCGTGCGACAGTGCTCGCAGGCTTTGCTTGTTCGACGCTGCGTCAGCTCTGAGCGGCGGCGGACGTACCTTGTACGGGTCGGCGTTGGGGGGTGACATGGCGATTGGCGGCAGCGTGGCGGGGGCCGGTTGGGCGTGTGTGTAGGTGAAGGTAGGGATGGAGGCGGACAGCGGGCGGGGGAGAAGGGGGACGAAATGGGGTAGGGAGTGGGTTGGTCGATGAGGAAGGTAAGAGCTGCGAGGCCTGGGAGATGGGTGGGTGATAAGCAGGGGAAGGCGTAGAGGACAGAGGTGGGGATCGCTAGGTGGGCTGGCTTGTGACCGGATGTAGCGGATGTCCGAGTTGAGCTCACCGCTCTTGCCTACAATCCGGTGTAGGATGAGATGGGGGAGGAGGGGATAGTTGGGATCGTGAATGAGGTCGTTGTGATCCTGTCAACTTACGCGAGGTGGGCTGGGCGTGTGGCGTGGGCGTGAGCGTGTGAGACAAGAGCGTGGCGTGGTATAGTGGTGAGAGGGACCTGAGGGACAGTTGCCGGCGGTAGAGGGCGGCTTGGTTGTGATCGGGCGGCTCGTCGTTGTGCTCGAGACGTTGATCGTCGAGAGCGGGCAGATTGGACGATGAGGAGATGGGAGATGGGAGATGGGAGATGGCAATGGGAAGATGGGCAGATGGGCAATGAACGAAGTGGCTTGACCTGGTGTAGTGGACGTGGGTGAGTGGGTGTGGGTCGCCGGATGCGCGGTGGGCTATACCCGCTACACTTGGCGATCTCCGGAATGTGGAACGCCGGCTGGTCTCCTGCCCCTTCTTGCGGGCTGAAGTTGATTCTGATGCGCCGGGCTGGCAGGCACTTTGAGGCTATGCTGCTCTGCAGCACGTCGACAGTGTCTGCGACGATGCTGAGAAATGGTCGGATGGTCGGAGATGCCGGAGAGGCCAGACGGAGTGGACGAGCAGGGAGGCAAGAAGCAAGGATGACCTCGCCCGTGGGGATGCCGCCGGGTCGGAAGGGGATAAACTCGTTCATGCCGCCTCCATTTCAGGTACATCCCCCGCTCTTTAACTTCCGATCCACGCGACAACAACGGAGTTACTCCAACCAAGTCCTGCGATTTCTATTCCATGCATGTTCCGCGCAATACATCCTCCGCGCGGTACCACACTCTACTCCTACTACTACTACTACTCCTCCTCCGCCGCGCACTCCTCTACTCGCCTTTTACGATCGCCTGCGCGAGTACCACTCCAACGCGGGAGGGCAGTACAACCGACGCACGACGGGGATGGGCCACAAAGCCGCTTTATACAAATTTCGGGTTGATGAGAATGGATGATGTGATGTGGTTGGAGTTGTTTGGGGGGGTTTTGAGGGAGAGAGAGAGAGAAGGAAGGCGGTGGCCTACGACTAGACCGGGTTATCAATGCCATGGATGCGGGGTGATGCAATATAATGGCAGGTGGTGTTGATAAGAGACAATCGGTATGCGAAGGAGAACGGGTGGTGAATGTTTGCGATTTGTTGAGAGACAAATGGTTGGCGATGGGGTAGCGAACGCGCGCGTCGATGACCAAACAACCAAAGGAAACCATCGAGACAGATACAGGAGTAAAAGTTGTGTTGATGATGGTAGACACAGAGATAGCCACCTATGCCGACGTGCACTCGCGCAGCCAGGTGACGTACGTCGACAGGAACTGGACCTGCTCCATGCTCTCAATCGCCTTGAGTCCACGACGCGAGCGAATCATGGCGATGACACGCTCAACGATCGACATGACAATGCGACGCTCATCCTCGTTCGAGGGCACCACTGGAGGGGCACGCGACTTGGACTTCTTCGTCTTTGAAGGCGACGACACAGACTCAACAGCCGACTGGGTGACAGAGTTCGCGAGGGAAGGATGAGGCTGGACAAAGCCCATTTTGATCGCCCATGCACAAGCAGTGAGACCTGCTCGACCAATGCCGCCTAAAGGGATGATTAGTGTCGAGTTTCACAAGGGGCCGGCGAAGATTCAAGACTAACCGCGACAGTGGATGAGAACGTTGATGCCCTGGAGGGTATACCTCTGGGCGATAAGTGTCACTTGGGCATCAAAGAGCTGAAGAGAGACAGGGGTGAAGCCGTCAGGCATCGGCAGGCTGGAGGTGTAAGCGATAAGAGTTGATGGAGGGCAGATATTTACCGAATGATGTCGAGGCCAACGTCAGACGCAACCTCGCGATAGTATTCCCAAGGAACACCAAGGAGCGCAAGCTCCTCATCGTCGAGACAGCTGCGAGTTAGCCATGGCCAAGCAGTTCCCAACTCACCAGACAATGGCCCCAACGCCCTCGCCCTTGATGCGACGCATATCGGCACGCAGGTCGCGGCACACAGGTCCCCTGCCCTTGACGGGGCCGTCCATACGGAGGCGCTTGCCGGGACAAGAACTGAGAAGCAAGTTGCCGAGACGAGTTGGCTGACGACTGCCGTTGCTCGGGCGGTAGAGATTGGAAATTAAAGTCTTCTGTCCACCGTTGGTAGGCGTAGTAGCCACAAGACCAGCCTCGCTCGCACACTGCGAGGGCGGCGCGCACGACAGTAAGAGCGACGGCACGTCAATGTCCGAGGTGAGGACGAGAGGCTTGGCAGCCTCCGAAGGGATTGTCACAAGGTACTTGCCAAGGGTCGACATGATCTCAGTGGGGATGAACGGCGAGATGATGATCGGGTGCGACTCGGACGTCTTGATAACATGACCGCTGATAGTGGCAGTCGCCACACGGAGGTTGGGCACAGAAGCCGACATGGAAGCGGGGAGCGCTGCAGGCTCGTCCGAGAAGACTGGGGTAGAGTCATCAACAACCATGGCGTCAACCTTGCGCCGCTTATCCTCGTCATCGGCAATCATTGTCAATGGGCGCTTCGCAGGGCAAGACGAAGGGCGCATGTTGGGCGAACGAGGTGGCGAAGGGTGCGATCCACCGACATGAGGGATCGAGGCAAGCACCTCGGGCTCGTCAATGTCCATCTTGTCCGTCGTGGCGAGGTCGGCCATACGGTCAAGTTCGCTGAGCGACTTGGTAGAGCAGGCAAGCGACGCCCAGGCAGAGGTAGTCTTGCTCTCCTCGGACACGACAGACGTAACAGAGACAGCCGACGAGACCGACATTGCCAGAGCATCGCCTCTCCAGGCATCAACCATGGGAGACGACATCGCAGCGCGCAGATCAGCAGCAGTCTTCTGCTCAGTAGCCTTGAACGCCTCCTCGGTGGTCACGACCTTGTCACCCTTGGTGGTAGCCGCCCAGACAGCCGCACAGAGCTGTTCTTGGAGCACCTTGTCCGAGGTACCGCGAGAGACTGAAGTAGCGACAGAAGCTTGCGAAGACACGAAGGAGTAAACGCTGGGCTCCGAGTCGTCTGCAGATGAGCTACGAGTCGACCTAGGCGCGGCGGCGAAGAACGTCGTCTCCTCGATGCACATGATCCGCTCGAGCTCGGCCTGGCGCTGCATGGTGCGAACGACATGGCGAGGGTTGGCCCACGACTGAGGGATGTACTGCGTGTTGGGACATCCGTTCGGGCCCCACTTAGCCAGGTTGTAGCTACTTTGCGGCCACTGCGAGCACAGCCGGGCAAACTCGGTAACTTGCTTCCGCTGCTCCTCAGCCCACTCAAAACGACGAAGAGCCTCCGCAGGGTTGTCAATGTTGGGAGAATCGGGAGTGAGAGCTGGCGGCATGTTGTGCGGGTGCGCAATCGCTGGCGGAAGCGCATGAGGCGGGAGCGGTTGAGGCTCGAGCATCTCGGCGACTTCGGGAGCCGGCGTGAGGACAAATGCCATCGGCGACATGGGCGTGCGCGGCGACATCGCCGGCGAAGGGGCTACGTATGGGGTAGTCGACGGCGAGGGAGCAATGTAGGGAGACATGGACGCGACAGGAGACACCTGAGCAGGCTGGGAGGACGAAGGCATAGGAGCCGGCGACGACACAAGTCGAGGCGACTCGCCATCGCGGGGACGTCCACGGAACGAAGACATCATGCCGGTAGCAGCACGCGCCATCTTGCCAAAGCCAGACACCCACAACCTTGGAGAGGGAGTGGGCTGTGGCATAGCCACATTGACCGCATCGCCGTACAGCGAAGGCGTCGACTCGGGAGTGGCAATGTTGGTGCCAAACGAGTCGCCACTGTGGTCGGTGGCGAGCGATGGCGTCGAAGTCGCGATGGACACAGCATCATCGTCCACAATCGACGCCGCCTGCGAGGTGGTCATCGGATCGGGTTCCGCCTTGGAGGTGGCGATGCCTAGCACATCCGAGGCCGACATCGGAGCGACCGCCGACTTTTTCAGTGGCGATTTCTCCTTTGCCGGCTTCTTGAAGCGCTGCTGGAAACCGCACGCCGCTGGCGGCGGGGTATTGTTTCCCTTGCTGGCATGGCGAACAGACGGGGTGGCATTCTTCTGATGGAATAAAGGTGGCGGCGGCGTTGCCGTCGCGGTTCGGGACATGGTCGGACGGAAGGGGAGGGCGGCGAAGGAGTGCGCTCGTCGGTATGGCTATGATTCGAGTGACGACCGTTTCCTTCGCTCCTGTCTGCGACTACCTTGGGTAGGAGAGTTGCAGGTTTGTTGAACAGGAGTAGTGGTTGGTGATGGTAACGCGTGGATGTGTGGGTGGCAACTTGTCGATCACTTGGGTTCGGACCAAATTGGGGAGAACCAAAAGTGGGGGGGGGAAGAGCGGAAGAGGGAGGAAGGGTGATGCGGAGGTGGGCAATGAACACCGATGAGCTTCCAACAAAGCGTGGTTGACTTTGCTAGTAGCGAATGACGATGTCAAGCGTTGGAGAGGATGAATGTCGGAGAAGGCGAGACGGATTGATGACAAGTTTGGGTGGGTGGCGGTGGATTGCGGTGGGTGGCAAGGGTAATTGATTGATTGGGTGGGTGGGTGGTCGGTGGAATGGGAGGGAAGGAACGCCCTTGCTATTGCTGCAAACGACGTATACCGATAGCGAGAAAACGGGAAACCAGGTAACCAAACGACGAGGCCCAGTAGGATGTCAACGAGGCGTCACAGATGACCAGAGAGAACGAATACTCTGGCGAAATGGACGATTTCGCTCAACGATTCCAAAGGCGAGATGAGCGGTGAGATGGCCCGACGTTAACGGAACAGCGGCAAAATTGGGATGGTTTGTTTTTACTGCTGACCAAGAACGCGGGTGGCTTCGATAGAGGACGACATTGCTGGTAGGAGGAGAGTGGTGTGTTGATACGATAGCAAGAGTGGTGATGTTGTTGACCTGGTTGATTGACGACGGATGATTGAGTGGTGGCGAAACCCAACCTCGGTGCTCGTACAGTTGGTGGCAAGTTGATACCGCCCAAAAGCGAGTTTTCGTTTTTTACGCCTCTTGCGTTTTGTGCGATGTATGATGGGCTGGAGTATGTTAGATGTGGTTGATAATAGAGAAGTGGAAGTGGGTATGTTCCTTTGGTTGGAGTAGTAGTGGCGAGAGAGACGAACGATGGAAAGAGGGAGGATTGGTGGATGATTGAAGGAAGCAAGGCAAGGCTGTTGGCGGCGGCGAGAGAGATGAGATGGGAGGGAAGGGAAGGGAGACCTGAGGGTGGATGTTTGGTGGGGGCAAATGGGGTGAGTGGATTTGGTAGAGATGAGGAAGGCAAGGCGTAAGACCAGAGGGAAAGTAGAGGAAAAAGGTACGGTGGAAGAGGTGGAGGGGTGGAGGTAGGTCTCTCTCTTGTAGCCTGTAGGTTGGCCACCCGTAGTCCCACCGTAGACTATTAATCCTAACCCACATACTACTACTGAGACGTTCCGGAGTTGACGTACTCACCTTCACCCAACAGGTCTTGTCAGATAAAATGGGGGCTTGGGACCTGAAGGCTTCTCGGTTGGGCGTACCGGGATGGCGCAGATAGTAGTGATGATGCTTTTGCCTTTGACAAGTGGAATGGCAGGGGAGGAGGAGATGATTACAACGAGACGATGATGATGAGTGGCGAGGAAGGAAATGGAATCGACGGGAAACGAGGTCGGATGAAGGATGACAGAGGAGGAAGGTGGAGGTGGGGATGTAAGGTCAAATGGTCAACCGAGTTGTCGAGTTGTGCGGGGAGATCCCAAGGTGGAGTGGAAGAGAGGAGGAGGGGCAGAGGGGAGGAGAGGCAGCGGAAGGAAGGAAGCAAGCAAAGGTCAGCTCTAGTCGTTGGTAGTGTTGGAATATCCTCTGATCGCATAGACAAGATCACGTATAGTGGGTGGCCAACTATTACAATATTATTGTGCTGGTAATCCGAGAATAAGCCGACCCCACACGGCCACACAACCCGAGCCTTAATTGCCATTCCATTTGGACCTCCAGTTTGGCCGAACCGGCAGCCGGTCAAGGGTAAGAGAGCTTCGTACGGCTTGAGCTGCCGGGGGCTGGGCCGGCGGAAGGGGCACGGTAGAGGCACTACTCAAACGTAATGACGTTCATCCACTTCTAACTGGCCGCGAAGATGATCATCTGCTGACCTCGTACTGGGCTCCTGGCTCTCTTGCTCCAACTAGTATGGAGTCCCGGCTTGATGTACCTTTTCTCGTGGTTTAATGAGCCACTCGATCATGAGGATCTCCAGACCTTAATGATCCCTTCTTTCCCACAAACCAAGGACATCTATGGCACTCCTAAAGGTGTAACAGACAGTAGAATAGAGAACGCTTGGCTCACTGATCATTACAGAGTATACCTGCTTACACGATTATGTCCATCCAGCATAATGGTACAATCAAGCAATTAGGAGACTTTTGTAATGAGTGGCGGCGCTGTTGGGAGTCCGGCACACAAACCCTACATATTTGGCCACTCAAGGCCGCCGAACACCCCGAAACCCCCGTCCCTGGACCCTGGTTCCTGCCCATCCCTCACCCTTGACCAATCAAACTGCCCTTAAAGCGTTGGAAAACGGAACCAAATTCGTGCAATTCGCCACACGAGTTGGGACTACTTAGTAAACCGGGGTGCCGAATAAGTGCTCATCGAGTTGGGACAAATTATCGTCGATAAATCTTCAGAAGAAAAGCGGCCGACTGACAAACTCCAAACTTGGGAAATTTGGTTCCGTCCCAGGTTTCTGGATAGCGAGAGAGGGGTGGACGAGCTCGCGACTACGAGACCTGGCGGGCAGGAATCTCTCTTCTTCAACCAAAACCGTGCTGGCTCGCCACGACATATTGATCTAGTCCTTGGTGAGTTTAGCTCGACGGGCAACGACCGGAGCACGAGACGACACATCGCGGACAGACGGACGGAAGGGCGGGCCGTCGACTACGCCGGATACGCCGACGAAACTTGGCGTCGCGGACGCGAGTTGTCGGGGGGAGGGATGGTTGGACGCGAAGATGTTGCAGTGGCATAGGCTGGAAAGAGAGGGAGAAGGACGGGCACGGAGATGGTTGAGAGAGTGAGGAAGGAGACTATGGCTGTGAGCGCGTGGGCGACTTCATCGTGCCGTCTCTGGCGCGCTGTGAACACTAGTAGGGACGAATGAGTCTCCACTGGATTCGCAGCACGTTGGAACTGGCGTATGTGGACCTACACTGTTCAGCTATCCGCCTGCTTTCTGCCTTGCCTGCTGTGCCCTTGAGGGACTCTGTCGCCGCGCGCATCTTCCATGCGACCTCTCCTGCCGAGTTGCGAGAAGGTCACCCGGGTATAGCTTCCCTCGAGCACCCTTCATCTCTGCCCCAGAATGGTCGACCTCCCGCCCACCCGTGCTCCTCGTCATGCCTCCTCACCCATTCCTGCCCCCCGCTAACCTCCAGGTCTATCGACTCGAGGTCTCTTTTTCAAGTTTGCAAGCCCCTTACGTTCTTCAAAACACCCCAACCCACCCCCCAACAAACTTCATTCACAATGTCTGACAAGCTCCCCGCTGCCCTCAACGCCACTGAGGACGACATCCAGCTCCTCCTTGCTGCCCAGGCCCACCTCGGCACCAAGAACTGCGAGAAGTCGATGGAGTCGTACGTCTGGAAGCGTCGCGCCGACGGCATCCACGTCCTCAACGTCGGCAAGACCTGGGAGAAGCTCGTCCTCGCCGCTCGTATCCTTGCCTCGATCGAGAACCCCAACGACATCTGTGTCATCTCGGCTCGCCCCTACGGCCACCGTGCCACCCTCAAGTTCGCGTCGTTCACCGGTGCCCAGGCCATCGCCGGCCGCTTCACCCCCGGTTCGTTCACCAACTACATCACCCGCTCGTTCAAGGAGCCCCGCATCATTGTCGTGACCGACCCCCGTGTCGACCACCAGGCTATCCGCGAGGCTGCCTACGTCAACATCCCCGTCATCGCCTTCTGCGACACCGACGCCCCCCTCAAGTTCGTTGACGTTGCCATCCCCTGCAACAACAAGGCCCGTCACTCGATCGGCCTCATGTGGTACCTCCTCTGCCGTGAGGTCCTCCGCCTCAAGGGCTCCGTTCCCCGTGGCCCCACCGGCCCCTCGGGCTGGGACGTCCTCCCCGACCTCTTCTTCTACCGCGACGCCGAGGAGATCGAGCGCGAGCAGCAGGAGAAGGCCGCCGCCGCCGAGGCTGAGGCCGAGGCTGCCGCCGCCCCCGCTGCCACTGAGGAGTGGGCCGCTGGCACCCAGACCGACGCCGCCTTCGCCGCCGCCCCCGCCGCCGCTGAGGGCCTCGACTGGTCGGCCGAGCCCGGCACCGGTGACTGGTCGGCTGAGCCCGCCCAGTCCGGTGAGGCTGCCGGCACCTGGTAAGCTGTTAATTCAGCTACCGATTCAAGTATGCGCTGTGTAATGCGTCGCCAGCGTGTTTCATCTGTACTGGTCGTAGAGATGTGATCGGTTATTGAGTACGAGCGCGCACGCGAGCAGCCGCAGGCTGCGAGTGTGCTGTGAGGGCGAGGTGCATTGTGAGCGAGTGAACTTCTGCGAGTGACTGGCCGCGTGTGCGAGCTCATGTGAGCGTCTGCGAGTGTGCTGCCGCGAGTGCGTGTTGCGAGAGCGAGCTGCATTGTGAGCGTGTGAGCGGTGTGAGCTGGGTTGCGAGTGCGAGTTACATTGTGAGCGTGTTAGCAGGTCGCGAGTGTGCTCCTGCGAGACAGAGGTGCATTGTGAACATGTAAGAAGTGCAACCGGTCTGTCTGCTAAAGCGGGCAGTCAGGTATCTGTGTTGTACATGTCAAGTTGTGAGCTGCGTAGTGGTAGTCGAGGCACTTACGGCAGCGCTTTGTGGCCTTCGGTGAGGTCGCTCGTTGCATGAGGGGCATCATGTCTATCGATCCCAAAGTGCACACCGACGTGGCCTGTCATCCACAGCGTGCCCCAACATACCAAGCTGCTGATTCATGGCGAGCGAGTGGATGTGTAAGGAAGCCAGACGCAGGCTTACAACCGGCAAAAGGAGATTACTGGGTCGGTCCCGGTTCCGGTTCCGCCGGGTTGACCTTTTGGTGGAGGAATGTTAAGCGTTTGGGTGGGCTAGGCGCCAATGACGTGACCATGTCGATGAATGATTGATGGGGTAAGCCTACCTAGTAGTTATTATAAAGCATCCTTTCGCGCCCATCTCTAGCTTTCACATGCATGCGAATGCGCGTCCCCTCCTCCCTCTCCCTCTCCCTATCCTTCTTATCTCGTCCCCGTCTCTCATATAGCGTTCCCACCCTCACCCTCACCCTCTCCCACCCAATCCGCCCTCTCCCTCGCATCAACATCAACACACCCCCTGCCGCTGCCCACCTCTCCACCACCCGCCCCCGCGCCTTCCGCAACGCCGACGACTTCGACGACATGTCCTTCCCCACCCCGCCCCCCCTCGGCCCCAGCCAGGCCGGCACCGTCGACGGCCAGGGACCCGCCAAGATCCACCTCTGGACGGCGGGCACGCCGAACGGGTACAAGGTCAGCGTGACGCTCGAGGAGCTGCGCGCCGCGTATCCCGAGGCGGCGAAGGATAAGCTGTCGTATGACGTTAGCGCCATTTCGATCTGGAAGAACGAGCAGAAGGTGAGTCTCCTCGTCCGCGAAGCGGGCGAGGCAGGGCGGGCGAGGTGAGGCGGAGGTGGAGGCTGGCTGCAGCCTGGGCTAGAGCCCGGCGGAAGGCTGGCCTTGTTCAGGTGGGCAGAGATCTTCGACAGCGCAGTCGACCTGGTGTTACTGCTGTCGCCGGTTCTACTCTTCGTGCGCATCTGGCAGCCGTGACGGCTGGGGACGCCCTATATGCCTTCTCCGCGTCCCGCCCCATTCCGCACAACCCCCCAACACACCTGCTCACCCCAGCACCCCGACTTCCTCAAGGTCAACCCGAACGGCCGCATCCCTGCCATCACCGACGACAACTTTGGCGGCCACAACGTCTTCGAGTCCGCGAGCATCCAGATCTGGCTCGTGGAGAACTACGACCCGGAGTACAAGCTGTGGTTCAAGGACCCGCTCGAGCGCTCGCTCGCCCTCTCGTGGATCTTCTGGGCGATGGGCGGCCTCGGCCCGATGCAGGGCCAGGCGAACCACTTCTTCCGCTACGCCCCCATCAAGATCCCCTACGGCATCAAGCGCTACACCGAGGAGACGGCGCGTCTGTACTCTGTCATCGAGGACGGGCTGAACGCCGGCAAGAACGGGTGGATTGTCGGGGGCAAGTTCTCGATCGTCGACATCAACATGTACGGCTGGGTGCGGTCGCACGCGTGGGCCGGCGTCGACACAGCGCCGTTCCCCAAGCTCGACAAGTGGCTCAAGGAGATCGAGGCGCGCCCGGCCACCGTCAAGGGTATCCAGGTGCCCACTGCGCCGCGCGCCGCCGACGAGAAGGAGGAGCAGGAGGCGTACAAGGAGGTCGCGGAGTGGGTCAAGAAGGCCGACGCCGAGATCGCCGCGACTAAGAAGTAAGCGTGGCGGCGGTGTGGCGCTGCTGAGACGCAGGAGCAACTTGTAATACGGTTAGGAGAATGAACGATGAACGGTAGACGTGTGTGAAGCTTGCAGGTGGCATGACGCGGTCGGGAGTGGCGTTGCTGGTCGGCTTGGTCACACTCATGCTATTGACAAGATCACTTACCATCCACAACTTATCCCTAGGTGCTCGGCAAAGCACTCTCAGGAACCAGCCTTAGAGGGCAATAGCCCACTGCGCTCCGCAGTATGCCTGATCGCAGTCGATGCATGCCAAGCGCCAACGAGGCTGGTGCATCGCACCAACTCATACAGGCCCGAGCTTACCTCCAGCCATACACCTATTGACCACTTATCTGCCTCCCTGGTGGTAACGCTCGCACTCGCTCGATCGAGCCCGAGCACATGTGAGCATATGTGAACATGGGCCACGTCTCCAAGGTCCGTGCGGCGATCATACTGACTGGCTCACCGATCGCCCACGGATCGCTACACAGACCGCTCCAGGCTCTCGGGTCGCGCAAACTTTCTTAGTCCGCGTTCATCGCCACCCGCCAGTACTCTCCCACTTGCCATCTCTCATTCTGAATCATCTCACCAGTGTACTCCCTACTCCAACCCTACTCTTCTCCCTCTTGTACGCCGCGTTCCACTCGTCAGCTCGCCCCCTTCTTAACACTCTCCTCCCTGTTCACGCGTTGGCCCTCCGTCCCTCCCCGTGATGCCCGCCACGCCCAGCATACTCGACGCCGACGCGTACCCGCACATCTTCACCTCCATCCTCTCCTCCGCGCCATACCCCGCCCTCCTCGTGCTCCGGGCCACGTCCCGCGGGCTGCGGGACGCGCTCGACGCGCGGCTAGCGCGACACATCCTCGTATTCGCGGACGGGCGCATCGCGTCCCGTCTCGCGCCGCGGGCCCGCCTCCCCCGACCCCTGGCGGAGGTGGCGGAGCACGTGCGTGTCGTCGACATCCAGCCGCCCATCCCCTCTCCCAACTCCGTC
Organism: Cutaneotrichosporon dermatis; assembly: GCA_020011015.1. Classification (NCBI taxonomy): domain Eukaryota; kingdom Fungi; phylum Basidiomycota; class Tremellomycetes; order Trichosporonales; family Trichosporonaceae; genus Cutaneotrichosporon; species Cutaneotrichosporon dermatis. The sequence goes on along the minus strand of JAIGNX010000009.1, from coordinate 1,977,230 downwards.
GACGGCGCGAGCGCCGCACAGCCCTCCCGTTCGGCCTCGGACTCCCTCGCCGCGCCCGCTTCCGAGCCCGCCTCAACCTCCGTGAAGAGATGCCGCTGCGGCCTCCCCGAATCCGCCCCCGCACCACACCTCCGCCCCCTCGCCGCGCTCCCGAACCTCAGCACCGTGCGCCGCTGGGGCGTACATACGTGCTGGTCACCCCGCTCGGCGTGGGGCATCACGCACTTCCCTCCCGAGGAAGAAGACACCCGCATCGCCGACGAGGCGATGTGGTACCTCCACTCCCCCGCTGCTGTGTCTCGCTTCAACCGCCTCCACCTGCCCGGAGGGGAGCTGGAGCGGTACAGTATGGGCGGAGAGCGGGTTGCGATGCTCTTCGAGATGGTCGATGCGATGGGCGGCGTCGAGGCGTGCGAGAGTGCAGACGAGGAGGCGGCGGCCGAAGCAGCCGAAGCTGGCGAGGAGGACGGGGAGGGGGAGAGGGAGGGGGACGGGGGAGAGAGGAAGAAAGGGGCCCACGCGTCCACCGCAGACGGCTTCGCCGCGCTGCTGGCGATGTTCTGGCTCGACGGCGACGACGAGTGCGAATGCTGGACGCTGGTCGACGTCGAGCGGTGGCCCGCCTGGCGCGACACCAAAGGCGGCGAGGGAGATGTCGCACGGACGATCAGGGAGCGCGTGCGGCGGTGCCTCGTGAATGCGGACTGGGAGGCGGACGAGCTCGCGGCCGCGGAAGATAAGCTGCGCTTCATCTCGACGGAGGAGTATCGGAGGGAGGTGGGGGAGGAGGTGGCGGCGCTGGAGATGGATGATCATGGGTGGGTGTTCTAGAGCGTTGCATACGGAACTAGACAGGATATGAAATGTATGGCAGAGGATGTACAGGCTACGCACAGCTCGAGCAAACCGACGAAACGGATGGCACGGATGACAAGGCTTGCGGGAAGGGCTTGCAGAACCACCTGCCACATCGCTGCCCCACTGGTCCTTGCAGCTAGCCTCGCTCACTACCTGCCACCTCCATCTCATATCAGTCTCATATCAATCTCAGGACCAATCTCAGAACCAATCTCCATCTCAATCTGAGCCACTGACAACACGTTCTCCTCCTCGTCTGTACGTGCATGCTCTAATCAGCCCGCCGCACTGGCCGGCATATTACTCCGCCGCCGGTGTTTTGATGCGACGCCCGCGTCAATCTCGGATAATCTCCGGACCGGTGATGACCGATCCCGCAATATGCCGTCGGTGACGCACCATCGTCGGCGTCCACAACGCGCTTCTCATCCACTCGTCCGGCGTCCCTCTCTCCATCTGGCGGTCTTAATACCTCGCCCACCTCGTCCCAAGTCGCACTAACTCACCTCCTACCACCTCTCTCCAACTCCCTCTCACTCACCCTCCTCCAGCTCACCCCTTCTCCACCTGTCCCTCCCTATTCCTCCATCCGTCGCCCCTCCACACCCCACCCAGGCCATGCCCAACCCCAACCCCAACCCACCCCTCGCCGCCCGCCGCGGCCTGCGCCTCAAGCCCGACGGCTTCGTGACGATCCAGAACGCGCTCAGCGGCGCCACCAACGAGCTCGGCGCGCCCGCGACGCTCGCGCTCGCCGACGCCGAGGGCGTGTTCCTCGAGGCGCAGGCTGGCCCGTTCGACGCGCTCAATCCCGGGGACTCGCGGATCGTGGGGAGGGACGACGTGATGTGGTTCGCGAGTACGACGAAGCTGTTGACTTCTATTTGTGAGTATGGTGGGCGTGCGGGGGCAGGCGTGTGGAGCGGGTGGGCTCGGCGCGTGGAAGGAATGGAAGTGGGAGGTTGGCCTGGAGCGGGGGAGCTGATGGAGAGGAGCTGGATGGAGGAGAGCTGGAGGGAGGAGACCTGGATGGGTGGGTTTAGGAGCTAGAGAGTAGCTAGAGGGAGGCGAGCTGGAGAGCAGCTGGAGAGAGGCGTACTGAAGGGACGGGAGCCCAGTACTATCAGTCGACACTGGCACACATCACTGCCTGCCATGCCACCCTTCGTTGCCGTCGATCTCCCCCACCCCACCCGGGGCATGCGCTCACACACAGGTTACCTCCAGCTCGTCGACCAGGGCAAGCTCACCCTCGACACGGACATGCGCAAGGCCTACCCCGCCCTCGACGCTGCCGGATCGCAGATCATCAAGGACTTTGACGCGGACGGGCAGCCGATCATAGAGAAGAACGACGCGCCCATCACCCTCCTGCAGCTCCTGAACCAGACGAGCGGGTTCGGCATGGAGTTCGGGGAGAAGGTGCCCAAGTGGAAGAAGGTGGCGGAGAAGGGCACCGGCTTCGTCAACTCGTGCAAGGTTGTAAGTAGCTCATATGGCTCGCGGCCTGCTCCGTGGTCATCTCCTCTACGTCTCTACTATGTCATGCCTCGTCCCCGCCTGTCTCCTCCCTCTTCCTCTGCCCCTCACGCCCGTCCTCTCCACGACTGCCCCCGCCCTCTCACTACCTCCCCCAGCCCACGTGTCCCACCTCGCTCACCCCCAGGACAACCTCATCCACACCCCCCTCTGCTTCGCACCAGGCACCTCGTGGGAGTACGGCAACTCGGCCGAATGGCTCGGCCTCATGCTCCCAACCTTCGCCGGCATGTCCACGGAGGAGTACTTCCAAAAGCACCTCCTGGAGCCACTGGGCATGGCCAACTCGTCGTTCTACCCCGACCATCCCGAGTGGAAAGACCGCCTCGTCCCGCTGCGCTTCAAGGCCGACAAGGGGTTCGAGGAGCTCAAGGACCAGCTGCCACTACTGACGCTGCCGAGGAAGTGAGTCGGCGTCGCGATGGGTGCACGTTCTGTAGCATCTGGTGTGTGCGCGTGGGAGTTCTACGCCACAAGCCTGTGTTCGTTCTCGTCCCTTGCCCCGGTTCTCTACACTTGAATCCATGCCCCATCCTCCCCAAACCCCTCCCACACACCTGGAATCTCTTCCTGGGACTTCACGCTGACACCAGACGCGAGGAGATCGAATATCCCGTCGCCGGCGGCGGGATCTACTCCACCTCCTCCGACTACATCCGCGTCCTGCACCACCTCCTGCAACACCGCCTGTCCCTGTCGGACCGCGCGCCCCGCCCCAAATCCCCTCTTCTCTCCGACGCCTCCCTCAACTCGCTGTTCACCGGGTCGCTCAATGACGCAGCCCTCGACCCCATCCTCAAGATGTTCGAGTTCTACTTCGGCCCCGAGCAGAAGTTTGAGCGCGGCGAGGCCAACTGGTCGACGGGCATGGCGATCTATGCGCCCAAAGACGGGAGCCAGCGTGCCGGGTTCGGCCGCCACGCCGGCAGCGTCGGATGGGGTGGCGCGGCGGGGACGCAGTACTGGATCGACGAGAAGTCGGGGATTGCGGTATGTTGGAAGGCACAAGGTTGGAGCTGACGGCAGGTGGTGTTTACGACTCAGGTGCTGCCTGGATCGGGTCCGGCGACCAAGGCGTTCAAGGACGCGATGGAGCGCGCCATCTACGAGGCGCTAGAGTAGTTGTATACCCCGCGTAGGACATAGAAGAGTACGAGCAGAGTGGATGTTATGAGCCTAAAGGTCGCTCGCGTGATGTGTGCCTGGAGTCAGTTCGCGATCGTAGTAAGTGCCTGAACCCAACTTGGTCGCGTCCGGCAATCTGCTCCCGCTCTTTCACCGCTCTGACCCGCCTCCGTCCGAACAACTCGGCCCCGCGTTGGCCACAGGATGACCCTTCCTCCTCCGAGAGTGACGAGGGTGACGCCACCCACCCCAATCCACAACACAATCAGGTCAACATCCCCCCTTCCTCTCCCCTCTCCCTCCATCACTCTCCCCATCATCATCATCATCGCCAACACCCAAAGACAACCACAATGTCAGACACGGGCGTCAGCACGCTCGTCGCGGGCATGTTCCTCACCGGCTGCGCCAACTCGCTCCTGTAAGCCTCCCCTTCCCCCTTCGGCACAGCTAACGGAAGAACGAAGTACCAAGATAAGCTGTGTGTCGAGAACTGTAACGGCGAGGGACGCCGCGTCGACTTCGAGCAGCCCGTGTACCAGACGCTCAAGTGAGTCTCCGTCCCTTCCCATGCGCACGTACGAGGGGCGAGGAGAGGAAGCACGGGAGTCACCGCGAGCAAGGGCAAGGGCGAGCCGAGAGCGAGGGCGAGCCAGAGGGCGCTGTGCGGCGAAGAATTGCTGGCGAAAAGCGGTCTGTGCGCTGGCGTCTACTCGACCAAACTTTCCCATCCCCAAGCTCGAGATGTCTGGCATCGGCGGCTGTCCTGTCGGCGTTGGCTGTATGGGTGGCGAGGATGCGGAGAGTGAACCGAGAGCGCCACGACGCCACCGATCACCGATGAGTGCGGCGTCTGAGGCTCGGGATACCGATCAGCGTGTCTACCGCGCTGCCGCCATCACTGGTGGTTGTCGCTGCATACAGCCTTCTGCTCGCGACGACGGAGGCGGTGCACGCAGCTGGCGCTGGCTTTGGCGATGCTTCGACTATGCCCGGTGCTCAGCCTGCACGCTCGGTGTGCTTTCGCCTCCCGCGCGCTCCCGCTCCTCCCTCCCCTCTACTGCCAGGTCCTCCTGCTATCGTCTCGCCTCCATGCCCTCCCCTCCCTTTCCCAGGTCATCCTACCATCCCCTCGGCCCATCCCCACCTGCCATCTCATCTCTCCTTGCCCATCGCTGCCTCGGCCACTCGCTTCGCGGCCACTCGCTGCGCTCGTGCCCGCTCACATCAGCATGTTCATCGGCGAGTTCCTCTGTGTCCTCCCGCTCCTCTGGAACTGGCTCGCGACCGCCAGCAAAGGCCGCCCGTCATACCTCGAACGCCTGCTCAAGCGCACGCCCGAGGGCGAGGGGTACGGCGCGATCCCGACCGAGGCGGACGACGCGGCCGGCTCCGACGTCGACTCGGAGTGGGCCGACCACACGCCGATGCGCGGGCTGGCTATCTGCTGGATGTGGTTCCCGGCCTTCTTTGACAGTGAGTGTGTTGGTGGAGTGTGCCCGGGTGGAGCTGCAGGGCTCGCAGCATTCTAGATGGCCGTCGATCAGACATCGGGGCACATGCACAAGCTCGCACAAGCTCGCGCATCTGGGCGCTCCCTGCGCTTGACCCGCTTCCAAGCCTGGGCTGGGTGGTAATCGTCCCCTCGCCCCTGCGCTTCCCTTTGGCCCAGCCGAAGCCCCTCCTCGGCCTACGGCCTCGGTCGCTAACCGCAGTCTGCGGCACCACGCTCATGAACGTCGGCCTCATCCTCACCCCCGTGTCGATCTACCAGATGTCGCGTGGTGCCCTTGTCTTATGGGTCGGCGTCCTCTCCGTCATCTTCCTCCGCCGCCACCTCTTCCTCTACCAGTGGACCGCCCTGCTCATCGTCACGCTCGGTGTCATGCTCGTCGGACTGGCAGGCACGCTCATCAAGCAGGCGACGATGCCGCCCATCCCCGGGCCTGACGACATCCTGAACGCGCTCGTCGAGGTCGCTTCCCGCGCGGACGACGACCCGGCCAAGGTCGCGCTCGGCGTCATCCTTATCCTCTTCGCGCAGATCTTCACGGCGTCGCAGTACGTCGTCGAGGAGAAGATCATGACGCACTACACCATCGACCCTCTCGCGGCCGTCAGCCTCGAGGGCATGTGGGGCGGCCTGACGACGCTCGCCGCGATGCCCGTGCTGCACGTGCTGTTCGCGAAGAAGAACGCCTACTTCGACATGCCGCGCGGGTGGGCGCAGATCGTCAACAACCCCGCCGTCATGTGGGCGAGCGCGATGATCGCGCTCAGTATCGGCGCCTTCAACTTCTTCGGGCTGAGCGTCACGTCGCGCGTCAGCGCGACCACGCGCTCCACGATCGACACGTGCCGTACCCTCGGCATCTGGATCGTCTCGCTCGCCATCGGGTGGGAGGTGCTAGTGTGGCCGCACTCGCTGCTCCAGGTCGCCGGCTTCGCCATGCTCGTATACGGCACATTCGTGTTCAACGGCCTGCTCGAGCCCGCCTTCTTCCGCCCCGCCGGCGTCCGCCTCCCCGACGACGACGAGTACCCTGCGCACGTCACTGAGGAGAGGTAGCGCGGCGAAGCCCATCTGCATGTCACGCCACTTGTCACTTTCGCCCTTCCGCACGCGCCTGCTGAGTGCGCACTGCTCACGCTGCATCGCTTCGCCGCTCGCATGCTCGCACATCACATTACCACCTTTGTCACCGGTTGCGCAACCGCGCCATTCGTCATCGCCATTTTGCAACTGCAGCGCCACAGGCGCCGGATACCTGATACCTGGTAGAAGAGTCCTCGACTAGACTACTGTACATTGGATGAACCTTTACAACTAGTTGTAGCATGTGGGCGGAGGGTGTAACGGGGGCGAGGTGAGGGGGGGAACGTAAACTGGGATTCGGAGAGTGGAGGGAGAGCCTTGTCCTGAGGGGTATGTCATGTCCCGGAGAGAGGAGAACATGACGAAGCGCAGCGGACACGCGTGGTGGAGGTGGAGGCGGGTCATGTTACGCGTCCGCGTCGGCCTCGACCAAGCATACCGTGCACGACGTGAACACACCGGCTACTGTCGGGCGGACTACTTGGGCAGCGACTGCCATCAGCCTTATCCGCTCAGTCTCGCGCGCCCCCGCGTCAACGCTCGCTCAACCCACCTGCTGGAACGTGACGCTCGACGTCGAGAACAGCCGGTCGACCTCGCTCGCGTCGTTCTTCTTCTTGGTCCCGCTCGCCGGCGGCTTGAGGTAGTTGTCGAAGCCCTGTGTGTGAGTGTGTGAGCGAGCTCAGCGGGTCACGGCAGGGCCGTTCTGGTGTCCAATCTGTCCACCGAGCTGGCGCCGGCCGGCGGACTCTGACGCCAAGCTGGCTATTGATAACCGCCTAAGACGCCTCGGCCACTCCATCCGCCAAACTGCCCCTCCCTTGCCTCCTTCCTCACTCCATCCATCACGCGCGTTGCCATCCCGGCCGACATGCCAACTACCTTCCAGAACACACCTTGATGATGTTCCCGCCCGACGCGGCAGTCTCGTCGAGATACGAGCCCTCGAACGCCCAGATCGACGTCTCGAGGTTGGCCTGGTGTCAGCTGTTGCTCCGCAGACCGCGGATGTAGGTGTGCAGCGAAGCCGGCGCGGGGCGGCGCGGGGCGGGGGGGAGGGGGGAGCGACGCCGCGTCCATCATTGGAAAGTGCGCCCCGCTGTGTCCTGCCAGAGCTCGGAAGGCAGAGCACTGCCCTGCAGCTCTGTCCACGCGATGCTGGCCTCCAATCGCTCAACTGGGAACGCATCGAGCGCACCTCCTCCTCCTTCAAACCCCAGCTCTACCCACACCGCCTCCCACACCCCCAACACCGACACCGACACCGACACACGCACCAGCGTAGTGTCGATCGCGCGCTTCTTGCGCTGTGCGGCCTCGAGCTCCGCGAGTGCCGCGGCCTGCGCCTGCTTGGCGTCTGCGGGAGGGCCTGTTGTGCTCATGTCGCTGTAGTCGCTAGTCGCTAGTCGCTAGGCGCTGCTGACGAGATGGATGGTGTGCTGAGATGTAACTACAACAGCGCGAGTGGAGGGGTGGAGGTCGGGATGGGTTGTGGAGGCCAGGCCAAGCGATCACCCGCGATCAACAAGTAATGACGGAGGCTTTTCCACGTGCTACGACGGGAGCAATTTGCAACATTTCTGACCTAGACGAAACCCAAACCTGCCATGTACGCCGCCTCCCTGCCTGCTGCCTGCCCGCGTGCAGTCCGACCTGCCTTACGCCTGACGCATGCAACGACGCCGCTCCTCTGCACCCCTCTGCACGCTCTACCCGCACACGCTCCTCGCACATGCTCCCCGCCTGACCTCTCTGACGCACACACACACACACCGCACAACCCGTAAAGGATATGATCCATCATACACGACACCGCGGTGTCCGTCCCAATGCTAAACCTGATCATGCCTCGATGGCGGCGACGGTCTTGCCGGTCTTGACGGCGTCGAGGTCCTTGGAGCGCGCAACCTCGGACTGGGGAGTCGAGAGGATGATCTCGATGTGGCAGGGGTGGCCCTGGTAGGGGTTGCTGGGGGTTAGTACTGATTATTCTAGGATCACAGCGGCAGCTGCTCTGGCAAGCTCGAGCTCGCTGCCGCGCGCAATACGCACATGCGACCGTGGGCACGGTACGTGCGGCGGCGGGTCTTGGGGGCCTGCTGGACGACAATGTTCTTGATGAAGAGCTCGTCGGCGGCAAGGTCCTTAGCGTCGGCGTTGGACTCGGCGTTCTTGAGGAGCGCGAGGACAAACTTGACCGACTTGACGGGCCAGCGACCCTTGGTGGTCTTGAAGGCCTTGGCCTGGCCGGTGCGGCCCATCGAGCCGTCGAACCTGCGGAAGGGGATGCACTGCTTGTGCTCCTGGACGTCGCCGAGGTACGCGTACGCCTTCGAGAGCTTCATGCCCGAGATGGCGGCGGCGACCTCGCGAGTGTTCTTGAAGTGCGAACGCACGTACTCGCCCCGAGCCTTGGCGACTGCTGTCAGACGAGTTCTCCATCGCTTGTCTCCCCGTCCTCATCCTCAACACCCAGCGCAACACCTCGACTCGTCCGACTCCCAACTCCCCACTCCTCATGTCCACACATCTCCACGCGCAAGCTCCGACGTACACTTCTCGGGGTTCGAGTTGACGAGGTGGGCGGAGGCGTAGCGAACCTGGTGGGTCAGCATCGAGCTCATCGTCGCCATCGTCGTCGTCGCCCGTGCTCACCATCTCGACTGTTTTTTTGCTGGACAAGAAGGAGACTCTAGAGTTGGACGACGACCTCGAGTCTCGAGCCGCACCCCGCCACCGTACGTCGAATTCCCAGTCCATTTGCTCCCGTCTTTCGTCGGGTTTTGGAGTTCACGGGTCAAAACGCCGAAGTGGCATTTTTCGAGGGGATTAATAGGAACTCCCCGGGTCATTAATTTCGTCCTTGGCTGCATTAGGTTTGGGAATAGCATGGCTTCAAATGCACCCAAGCTGGACCCCCTGGTGGTGCTGGCTCGAGCAATGTGCAAGTCCCGTTCGATCTCCCAAGGCCATACTGCATCTACCACTGTATCTACTACTACTCCGGCGTCGCGACGTCGATACCTGCAAACTTCCACACGCGCACCAAGCCACAGTCGTCGTCGCCGCCCCACCCCAGACTCTTTGCGAAGATATACTGCTGCTCGACGAGCGCGGCCAACGGGCAGCGCACGTTGAGCACATTCGCTTCTCCGACTACAATCCCCATGTCCTTGACGAAGATAGTGACGGCCGACGTCGGCGGCTGCGTCAGCCCGTTGAGCATGCTGACCCCGCGATGCCCGAGCACCCAGCACCACCCCGGCCCGCTCATGAGCAGCCTGTGCGCCGCGCGTGGCGGCATGCCGAGCTTGGTCGCGAATGCCAGCGTCTCGGCCGTGTTGGAGATCTGAGTACCCGCGAGATGCTGGTTTGAGAGCTTGACGGCCGAGCCGCGGCCCGCGCCGCCGGGCACGCGCACGAGATAGTGCTCGTTGCCCTGCGACGAGGAGAGCAGCCGGAGGACGCGGTACACCTTGCCGGGCGAGCGGGCCTCGTCCAGGCCGCCGCAGAAGACCATGAGGTCGCCGGTGGCCGCGCGCGGCGTCGCCCCCGACACGGGGCTGTCGACGAGCGACACGTCGGGGCGGATGTCCGCGATGCGGTCGGCTAGCCGCTGGATCTCAGACGAGGGGACGGTGGCCATGACCACGACGGAGGCGTCCTGTGCGAGAGCTGCGTGTCAGAGCCGTGTCTATGTGGTGGAGCTACAGCTATGCCTGATCGCCACGACTCACCAGTTAGAGCGCCCTGGGCGAACAGCAGGTCCTCAACCTGCGCCGCGTTGACCACAATGAGGACGAGCACGTCCGCGCCCGTCGCGCAGTCAGTCACATTGTCAACAACCTTCCCTGCAGCCGCGGCATACGCCTCGCGCGCCCCATCCCAGACATCGTACCCCACGACGTTGAGCCCAGCATTATGCAGCACTGCCGTCAGCCTCCCTTGTCGCAGCTTCACGTACCAAGCGACATCGGCCTGCCCATAGCCCCAAGTCCCATGAAGCCGACCTTGCTCGGCTCCTCCGCGGTGATCTCCTTGAGCGGCGCGTCGTCAGAGATGGCAGGCCGCACGTCGTCCATTGGCACCACGCCCTCCTGCTTCGCGAGGCCCATCAGCGGCGCGTAGAACCCCTCGGCGCCGGCCAGCGCCACGCCGGCTTTGAGCGCCGCGTGCGCCTCGGCGATCAGCGCGTCCGCCTCGAACGTGTTCCCTTCGAGCAGAGATGGCCAGAGGTCGCGGAATGCCCTGGCGTCAGTCGTAAGCCCTCGAGACATTAGGCCCCCGAGACATCAGACCCCCGATCTGTCAGCCCTCAGAGGCCGCTGCCCCCGGAGGCATCACCACTCCCAGATGTCTCCCCTTCCTCCATCCTCCTCCTTCGCCCGTCCTGGTACGCACTGAGATCCCGCCGCGCCGCCAGCCAGCGCATGGAACAAGAGATTAAGGTCGATCCCATTCTTGCGCGCAAGCATATACGTCTCGCTGCCATCAGCTCCCTCCTCACGCCCAGCCTGCACGCAGACGCACCGCGCAATCATCGTGTTGACGCCCCACATCGCCTCCTCGACAACCTTGTACGCGGCGGCCAGCGACACCTTAGTGCCGAGGTTCACCACGCCGTTCTTCTCGAGCGCGTCGCGCGCGGCCTCGGAGAAGACGCCGGACACGGCCGCGCGGTGCGCCTCCTCCCGCCCGGGCTTGAGGGGGACGACGAGGCCGATCGCCGTCTGCGGGTTCGCGGCGGCGACGTGGGTAATCGCGGCCACGGAGGGCGTGCCGACGAGGATGACGTGGGGGTGCTCGAAGTGGTGGACCTGGGGTCAGACGAGCAGGCGTCAATGGCGCGAAGGAAGCCGGCGCCTGCATGCAGAGAGGGGACGTACCGCGCCGTTGAAGGCGACGACCTTCTCCGTCTCCGCGAGGGAGCCGAGGCCGAGCGACTGGCGTTAGCTCTCGCCTCTGCCGGCCCTTACGTCCAGGATGTCGCGGGTGGTGGGGCTCATCGTGCTTAGTCGACGATGCGGAATGCGAGATGAGTGTAGTCTACATTTCACCGGTATGATTATTGGGTGGGCAGCGGCTTGGGACGGCTCAGCTGGCCCGGCCGGGGTCGGTGTTGTGTCGAGACTATAGCCGGTGGTCCGAGGATCTCGCCCGTCCTCGGTATCTTGCTCTGCGACGGCCATTGCTCCAGACGACAGAACTCGCGCTGGTGGGCAGTACTTCAGGCCTCAAAATCCTAGAGAAGGGCTGCCAAAGGAGATTGTAGAAGACGCGTGCATGGCTCTTCGGACAACATCTATGTATGGCTTGGGCAGAGCAGACAGCTTTGCCGGACGTGCACAGACGCGAACTACCGTCAGTTGACGTGACAAGGCTCAGAGCCCCCGGCCCAGCCCCTGTCTCTGCACATCTCTCCTGCCGCTGCAACCAGCGAGACCCATTCATAATTCACGAATATCCTACAGCCCCTAACCGCGTACAGCCTCATTCGACTCCTCTCCTCAACCTCCTGCGTCCGTCTATCATGCTCACGCGTCCGGGTACGGGTGCTTCCTGAACAGCGTCCGGCCGACGAACGCGACGGCCGACATGGAGAACACGAACGCGAGGGTGCACCCCCATCCGGTGAAGTAGCGGGGCGCGTCGCTCGCGGGCCAGAGGAACGAGCCGTACACGGACGCGAGGTTGCCCGCGACGTTCATCGCGGCCTGGAGGATGGCGCGCTTCTCGCGCGGGTGCGAGACCTCGTTGGACGCCCAAACGAGCAGGGTGGGCACGGACGAGAAGATGGACGCGAGGCCGAAGCACAGGAAGACGTATTGGACGATGTGGTTGGTCACGCCCATGATGACGGCGAAGCAGGCGGCGCCGATGAGGCCGGCGCCGACGACGTAGAAGCCGCGCTCGCCGAGCCAGTCGGACGTGAAGCAGACGATGAGGACGACCACGATGCCGACGGCGTAGATCGGCGCAGTCATGTACTGGATCTGGCTGCCCTTGTAGCCCATAGAGCCAACGAGCGTGGGGATGAAGTAGGCTGAGGTCAGCGGTGCACGACGCCGGTGACTCACTGATGGTCATGGCACCCGTGGCCATGGCGTAGAGGAAAAGGAAGATCTGCGGGTTAGTACTCGCCGGCAAGGAGGAGACTCACGTAGGTGCGCCAGTCGGTGAACGCCATACGGAGGGACTCCATGTGACCGAGGTGCTCGCCGGTCGTGTTGAGGTTCTCGGCGCTGAGGCGGCGCACAATCAGGTCCTTCTCCTCCTCAGACAGCCAGCGGGTCGTCGTCGGGTAGTCGGGAAGGAGGAAGACGGAGATGACAGCGACGACGCAGGTAGCGATTCCCTCGATCTGGCGTGAGCGGCATGTCCACCACGCTGCCATCAAACTAGCCCAAGTGTCGCTCAGCTAGCACTCACAATGAAGAGCCACTGCCACCCGTGCATGCCCGACACGCCGTCCATGCGCTCGATGATCGCGCCGGCAAGGATACCGCCGACCATGCCGGACACAGGGGTGCCGAGCCAGAAGAGGGTGTACCGCCTCGCAAGCTCCTTCTTCTTGTACCATGTCGAGAGGAGGTAGAGCACACCTGGGGCGAAACCGGACTCGGCGAGGCCGAGGATGACACGCACACCGGCGAGGGCGGGGGTCGTCTTGCATCCGGCGAGCGCTATGGCGATGCCGCCCCAGAAGAACATGATGGCCGGGAGGTAGATCGAGGGGCGGAGATGCACGAGGATCATGTTGGACGGGATCTGGCGTCAGCGACGTCGCAGCGTAGTAGACCTACCTCGAACGCGACGTAGCCGATGAAGAAGACGAGGAGGGCGACAGAGTAGTCGTTCGAGGTCATGTTGAGCGCCTGCTTCATGCCGCCCGCATACGCGTTACCGATGTTCGACCGGTCGAGGTTGCTGAACGTCCACATGACCCAGAGGATGGGCTGATGTCAGCCGCGCTCGAGACAAGACACTTACGACGAGGTGGAGGTCCATCTTCCACAGGAGGCGGCGCTCGGCCTGCGGGTCGATGGGCACATCGTCCTCGATGTACACGTCGACCTTCTTTGCCTCGCCCGAGTACCTCTCGGCGTCGGCTTCGGTGACTGTCATTGTGTCGCGTGTTTGTGTGGTTCCCGTTCTTGGAGTTGTTCCGTTCCTGTCGTCGATGGCCCTTTGTCGCGCGCGTCAAGAGGTACAATATGAGCTACTGGTCAATACAGGAGCAACAGCAAGAAGAGATGAGCAAGACGGCACAAAAGATCAGAAGTATGTAGTGGGCAAGGCACGCCGCGCTCAAGCTAGCACAAACAGCCGCCTGACTCGAACTGAGAACTCATTTTCTCTCGTTACGGTACGAGCTAGCTCGCCATAACTTTCAGTTCGTAATGCCTCTCTCCCTTCGCCTCGTCGCAGAAGGCCGGTCCCAGGGAGCCCAGAATCCCGGTGCCGTCTAGTACCGGCGGCATAATTCAGAATTGTGCGCCCGCCCGTGGAGAGAGGCCGACTCGATCAGTCTAAAGCGCGGGGCGGCTGCCAGGGGGAACGGGGTCATGTTAATGGAGACCTGAAAGAGCTCGATTCTAGGTGCATCAGAGACATATTGGCCCAGCTGATTGGGCCAGTTGCCGAGGGATCACGAATTGGGTGCGACGAGCGCTTGGCGGAGGTTTGAAGTTGCCGAGAGGGAGAGAGCTATTTTCATGGATTGTCCGGGTTGACGACTCTCCTGTAGTCTTCCCGCTTCAAAGGTCGTTAACAAGGCAGCGCAGGCTTGGCTCGTAACGCTTTTACGTCGGCTCGTTAACCGGTGGCGCTCGTCGGAGGAATGGGCGACAGAGAGTGGGGGTTCCCGGCCGCCTGTGAGTACGTCTAAAAGTGGAGGAGAGGTTGAGTGTAGGCGAAGGGGTAGAGTGGAGGAGAAGCAGGGCAGATCAGGCATTTCGCAACAGGTTGGCTTTCTGACATTCAGCCCGCTCTGCAAGGATCTACGGTCACAAAGAGCTAACATGTACATCTTTCTACTGAGCTGGGCCTAGACGCCAACTTACAACGCTCTACGCAGCCCTCTGGGAGGACTCGAGGTGCTGCGGCGCGTCCAGCGCCTGGCCATCCTTCTCGCTCTCGGCAGGGGTACCAGCCGCCACAGCGAGCCCGGTAACATTCCCCGTCTCCACTCCGTGGCGCTGGCGCATGCTCTCGGGCAGGTGCAGCAGAACCTTTGGTCCGGTGAAGAGGAGGTCGATCTGCTCGAGCGACAGGCGCGCCGTCTCGGGGTAGAAGAAGTAGATGATCGGGATGAAGCAGGCGTTGAACACAGCAAAGTAGATGTAGGTGCGGTACCCGATCGAGCTGATGCTGATCGGGGTGATCTCGACGACGAGGAAGGTGAAGATCCAGTTGGAGGCCGAGGCGAGCGCGGCGGCCGAGGCGCGGATTGGGAGGGGGGAGTATTCCGAGGGCAGGAGCCACTGGGTGTCAGCGTCGTCCACGAAAGAGCTGGAGAGGAGATGAGACTTATGAGAGGGGGGGAAGGACTCACAGGAATAGCCAGCAGACCGATGGCGAAGAAGAAGTTGAACAGGAACAGCATGACTGCCGCGACGTAGCCCGGTCCCGGCGCGGTCACGCTCGTCGTGCCCGCCAACACCGACATGCAGCAGCACTGGCCGATGACTGCGAACAGCATGAGCTTACGCCGCCCGATGCGGTCGATGATCCAGATGGGGATGAGCGAAGAAAAGAAGTAGGCGATGCCGTTGAACCCGGACAGCAGCAGCGAGAGGCTGTGGCTCATGCCGACGCTTTGTTCAAAGATGACCGGCGCGTCTGTCGTCAGCCTCTGTCAAAATGTACTGCTCACAGTAGGTGCTACGTGTCAGCACTCCTCACGATTATTAAGCTAGCAACAAGCAAGCGCAAGCTTGTGACTCACATCAAGTTGATCCCGCAGAGCTGCTGCATGAACTGGCCCCCGACACCGAGCATCACGCGGTGGAAGTACCTGTCGCGTCCGCGGGTGAAGCACGCACGCATCGGCGTCATCGGGTTGCCATTCTTGTCCTTGATAGCAGCGGCCTCCTCCTCCATCAGCGCCTCCTTGATGAGGGCAAACTCCTCCAGCAGGTCCTCCTCGCGCGTCGGCGTCTGGTTGGCGGACAGCTGGGCGAGGACGGCGCGGGACTCGTCCTCGCGCCCGTGCTTGAGGAGCCAGCGCGGCGACTCGGGGCACACCTGGATGATGGCGATGGTGACGAGCGCGAAGACGATCTGGAGGGCGAGCGGCGTGCGGAACTGCGCCTCCGAGTAGACGAAGGAGAAGCCGTAGTCGATCCAGTAGGCCGACATGACGCCTGGTGTAAGTGACTACAACAGGTGAAGGGACGGAGCGGGGGAGGCTCACCGAAGATGTTGATGGCGAGCTCGATGCCCAACGCCTTGCCGCGCGACTTGGCCTCGGTCGTCTCCGAGTGCCACACGGGCACGGTCGACGTGTTGACGCCGTTCCCGAGCCCCGTCACAATGCGGCCCACGATGAGCTGCGGGATCCCGTAGCTAGTCGTCTGCAGCACCGCACCGACAATGAGCACAGTGCACCCGAGCATGATCGTCCGCCGGCGGCCGAGGTACTCGCCGGCCATGAAGGTGAACAGCGAGCCGAAGAGGCAGCCGATCTGCCGTCAGCGTGCCCAAGTCTATGCTGCACTCCGACCCACCTCGTAGATCGCGACGACCGTGCCCTGGAGCTTGGGCGAGCCGTGCCCGTCGTCGGTCGTGTCGATCTCGGGGAACTGGGCGGTGAAGGCGGGGCCCGTGAGAAGCCCGCTCATCACGCCCTGGTCTATGGTCAGCGCCACAGTGGAGCGCGAACTCACCATATCCGAAGAGGAGGAAGGATGCGCCGCAGCACGCGGTGATCGCGTGCTGGGCCGCCTTGCCGTGAAAAAGGCCAGTCAGCTTGCCCATGGTGTCAAGGTGTCAACTGAGGTGTACATGGGAGCACGCACGGTCAGTCCTTGCTCGGGCTTATATGTTCTGCGCACGCAACACGTAACGCGTCCACCTGCACCTCCGATCGGCGACCTATTCCAAGACAAGTCCGTTTCGGCCTGATAGCACTTAGTGCCATTGATGCTGTGTGAAGGACAAGAGAGATCACAAGGACTAGTAGAGGTGGATATCTGCCGAGGCAGTGGATCAGTATCTCGGCCCAATGTAACTTGCCGGAACGTGCCTGTGTTTTAGCGCGTCCGTACTTGCCGGTCTGACTTCCGGTCGTCGAGGAGATGTTCTGTGGATGACGAGGTCGTCGGCTTCTCAATCTGATATGCCACTTGATTCTGCGAGGCGGCAGGGAAGTGAAAGAGGGTGCTGTCGGTGTCTTGCCTATTGTTCTCCGAGCCGCTGACTCGCCCCGCACAGTTCCATTGCCCCGCGAGGCGGACAGCGTTAGGCTTGAGTTACGTTCAGGCCACTCGCCACACATATGCCTAGAACATAGCGCTGCATTACTTCTACATGAAATACTAGATAACCTTCTGGTCCCTACCAACAGATACACGACATTCTCCCTATAACACACCTAGTAGGTGTACACAAACTCGTCGTTCTGCATGTCGGTAAGGTCGTCGAAGGCCTGCATGCCGATGATACCGTCGGCAGTGCGGCGGTACTCCTTCTCCATGGAGGCGTTGGCGATCTTGGCAGGCTTGCCGTGGGCAACACGGATCTTCTCCTTGCGCTTGTTCATGGTGAAGAGGATGAAGACGAGGAGACCGCTGAGGCACAAGCAGGCGCAGAAGATGCCCATGACGGCACCGAGACCCTGGTGGTAGACGGGGGCGCCCTTGAGGAAGAGGTAGGGGCCGACCATGTTGCCGATAGCCGAGGCGGCGTTGCAGAGCGAGATCGAGAGCGACTTCTTGGTGTGGCCACCAGTGTTACCCGCAAGCCACGAGAAGAGGAGGGGGTTGCCGCCGAAGAGGAAGGCGATGCAGTAGTACGAGAAGAGGCGGAGGCCGTTGAGCTTCTGGTTGTTGCCGACACCGTAGAGGATGGCGCTACCGATAACACAGGGGATCATGAACGACATGAGGACGGCGCCCTTGTAGCCGAAACGGGCGGCGAGGAGGCATCCAGCAAAGCAGACACAGGTCTGGACAAATCCGAAGGGGATATTGAGCAGCATGACCTGGCGCGACTTGAAGCCGAAGCCCTGGATGATAAGGGGACCGAAGGTGTTGGTAACCGAGGCACCGGTGTTGACGCAGAAGGTAACGAGGGCGTAGATGATCATGGGGGGAGCGTAGAAGGTCTCCCAGACCTGCGACCACTTGATGACCTTGGTCTCGACACCGGTCTGGTTGTCACGGAGACGCTCAATGGCCCACTTGCGCTCCTCCGGGGTGAGGAAGCGCGCCTCGGCGGGCGAGTTGTCAAGCATCCAGTAGAGCACGGGGGCGGTGAGGACAGTGGCAATGCCGACAGTCAGGAAGAGGATCTGGTAGACGTAGAGGTGGGGCGACTGGATGAACGACAGGCCGTAGGCGAGGAGCGAGCCGAGCATGGACGCGATACCGTTGGTGCCGTACCAGCACGCAATGCGGAGGGGCTGCTCGCGGCGGCGGTACCAGGTGGTGGTGATGACGGTGAAGAGGGGGATGGCGACAGCCTCGAAGAGACCGAGGAGGAAACGGTTGGCGAGGAGGGAGCCAAAGTTCTTCGAGAAAGCGAGACCCAGCATGGCAGTGCCCCAGAAGAGGATGCAGGCGCCGAGGAGGAGGTTGGTGGGGACCTTGACGATGAGGAAGGCGGTGGGGCCGAAGCAGAGGATGAGCTGGGCCCAGTATCCGGCCGACGAGATGTTCGAGTAGTCGTTGCCCTGCAGGTTGGCCTGCTCCTTCATGCCGAAGGTGGCTCCGTAACCGACACACGACTTGTCGAGAATCTGGAGGAAGTAGACCCTGGCATGTCAGCGAGAGCTAGGAGGGACACGGGGCTCCATCCACGCGACGTGCATCGGCGTGGCATGTTGTCTCGATGGAGCCATCGCGGTCTGCTGACGAAAGGCCAGCTTGCCACATTCACCACCATCCGGCCGGAACCAAATGTTGAGAGGCTGACTAGCCAAACAGACGCCACCGTGCCAAGCCAACTCCGAAGTAGTCGCGCGTACGAGAGTAAACTTACCACATGAGGATGGGGAGGATAGCCTTGTCGATTTTCCGGCAGACCATGCGGCTCTGTTTGTTAGCGGTGTTGACGTTGGAGGTTTGTCCGAGCCGTTACTCACCTGCTCGTCGGTCATGTCGACCGGCTCCTCACCAAGGGCGTCGAGAGCCTTGTCGTGCGGCTTGCGGAGGTCATGGTGGTGGCGGGTCGCGCTGACCTGCTTCTCGAGGTCGTGGTGCTCCTGCGCGTCGATGTGCTCGTCGTGCGCCTTGTCGGTGCCGGCGGGGTAGGTGGGTGGTTGTTGCTGATGTCAGCGGAGATCTGGGGTGGAGGTAGTGGTGTGGAGTCTGTGCTCAGAGCTCAGACGCCACCACAAGTAGGCCTGTGTATACGAGACCAACTTACGTTGTCCATGGTTCCACGAGTAACCAGAGTGGGATGAGTGAGAGTCGAGTTTGGTCGAGGATGGGGCTGGCTCTTTTTGAAGTGTCGCCGGCGAGACTTAATAAACGGAACGGCGGCTCACTGCTCGCTGGCATCTGGCAACCAAAGGCTGGACCGAACCGATGCGTCCCTTACCCCCCATCTAGTACCCCCTGGCTTACGGCCGGGGCCGGCAGGAGGTGCGGGGAAGCGGCATCTCGCGGCCAGCGCGTGTGCAGCTCATTTGGGTTGGGCTACGACCTGAGCGTGAAGCATGGCTCGGTGGGATCCAGGTGCTCCACCTCCACAGATCCACCGCTCCAGTAAAGTGGCTGCGGCCCGTGGTGAACCCGTGGGCAACCGTGGATTGTGATGTGAGCCCCTCGGAGAACCCCATAGGGAAGAGAAGGGGATGAAAGAGAAGCTCAGGGGTTCCTAGAGTTGGCAGGTGTGGTGCCTCAAAGCTTCATCTCAGGAGAGGAAGAGCATGGAGCAATACCAGAGTGGACGGTGGGAGTGGACGGTCGTTTTTGCCGCTGATAGCCTTGGCCTTGTGCCAACTCCGGACCGATGGACTCCCATAAGCAACCCACGGTCTTGCAAGCCAAGACCGCCAAATGACCGAGGATACTGACACGTGAATGGCCTGATCTTGTTCGAGACCCCTGAGAGAGATGTCTCTGCGCTCGCGCGATCGTATACCGCATACCGTAGGTAGCTTTCCCGGGGATACACCCGCTGAGATCAGCTAACGGGTGTGATGGCGGTTATTGACGGGTGTCTGTGCATGCAATGCTCAGAGGTCGTAACCTAATCGCCACCAACATCACGGACAGATGCATCGATGCCCGCAGGTGCTCTACACTACTCTCTAGTGCAAGGCTATCGTTGTCGTCGAGCACGTCGGGAGCTGCGCAAGAAAAAAAGTTTGCGAGGATCCTCATGCGGAACGTCTCCCAAATGACAGGTTTACCCAGGGCCTTTCTGCTCTTCCTGAGCGCTTCCTGAGGCTCGTGGCCAGAGTAATGAATAGTGAATAGCCCAGCCACAGGGTTAGACGGTAGAAGCGGAATTAGGCAACCTCTAATCGCTTAACACATGGGTATCGCCCAGCACTGACCCAGCGGCAAAGCGGCCCGGGCTACCCCGGCCAGCGGCCCGGCTGACCTATGCGTGTTTTGGCGATGTCACCGCGCGCATCTCGTCTCTTGGCGCTCTCGTCCTTCCCATGTTGACGCCTGGGAACACGGTGCGTCGCGTTTCGGATTGCAAGCACCGAGAATCGACCGGCTGAGCGGGTGTTTGGCCGTGCTAGCCCACCGCGAGCCGCGCTGGGCCGCTATCTCCAGCCCGTGTTGTGCCGCTTGCCGCTTCCTGGGTTGTTGATTACTTGATTATCGATGTTGACGAGGACGACGCGACGAGCGCGCCGGTCGCGCCGGCGAGCCCGGCCAGCCCTGCCTTGGCGATGTCTTGGACGAGCCGGCCCGCGGGGGCCGGTGGGCCGCTCGTCGTTGATGACTGATGGCGACGCGATGATGACTGATGGTGTTGATGTCCGTGACAGTGGAGCGGAGAAGGATGTCGAGACGGAGTTGGGATAGATGAAGAGGTGGAGGGATGGAGTACGTTTGTCCTCTCACTCGCGCGAATCTGTGCACTGCGACTCCTGACTCAAAGTGAGTGACGGCCGACCATTCTAAGATAGTCTCAGCTTGGAATCAGGTAAGCTAAGATTAGACCAACACCGGGCCGTGTAACTGATATGATTGCGTGGGCGCTGATATAGCCATATGGGCCGTGTAACTGATAGCTATCACTGTTAGGGAATCGACACCCCACATACCTCGGTGCGCAGATAGCAGTCGGTCGAAAGTGGAGCACAGTCCTAAGTCAATTGGCATACATCAGCATCCAAGGATCCAGAGCTATTCCAGACGTCCACAAGCATCTTCTCCACATTCTGGAGCTTCCATTCCTGTCAACACCGTTCAGCAAGCTGCTTCCACCGCCCTGACTGCGCACCGCGCACTCTCACTACAAGCGCCACGGCGTCCACTTCCCTCTATGACATGCATAAGCCGCAGCGAACACGGAGCCCTTACAATCCCATTCCACCTCGCCACCTCGCCACTCAGCCTCATCTCGCATCAACGACCTCCACCACGCAGTTGCAGCCCGCAGAAGAGCGACGGCCGACGGCTACTGACGGCCCACCTAGCCCAGCTGGCCGCGGGCAGACGACCACGCGACAGCTGACCACCGGCCCACCGGGCGATCTGGCCGGAATGGCACTGTGGAGGCCGCCTATAGCCGCCGAGAGTGGCAATAGCTGTTGCGGAATGTTGGACGTGCGTTCGTCGCCGTCATCCAGTCTGATGCGACGAGGCGCACACAGACGATCATGGGGTGGCGCGGGGCCGCGCAGGCGGGGTCAGTGGGGCTCGGCATGTTGTTGAGCAACGCGGGGGTCCATGCTACGGACGATGCGGGGATGGAACTGGGTGAAGCGCGTGTGGCTGACGTGATGGGCGTCGGATGGCGAAGAGGCCAGTTCCCAGCCATGCGGGGCTGGCGAGGTGATGTATTGGAGACACGGGTAGTGCTGCTTCTGTCGTTTAGCCAGACGCGTGTGTCCCCGGCTACAGTATCGCTGGGTTGGTGCTGCAAGAACACGGCGGGACAAAGCTTAGGGCGCGTCCAAGTTCAGACGCAGAGTCTGAGGAGCCAGGTAGAGGTGGATGCTGAACAGAGCCGTGTCAGTGGGGTGCGGTGCTCTTCTCGCCTGACTCGAAACACTTCACCCTTCGCTTGCCTCACTGCATCGGCTTAACGGCTCCACTAACTGCGAGGCCGAGGTGGTAGAAGGACGTGGTCGCGGGCGCCACTGTTGACCTACGGCGTCTTGGGTTCGTCCTCTCAACTGTCAAGCGGGGGGATGTTCACACAATCAATGGAAGCACAGGCAGAGGAGCTGCTCGCCCATGCGAGGTTCCGATTCGCGCAACACACGAGAACTGATTCGTTCCGCCTCTGTATCGCCTGCTGCGTCAGAATCAGTGGACCTCCCAGAACTTGCACACCGCCAGTGCTGGAAATCTTGGCTAAGCTGAACAGTACCTTTGGCAGGTCTGTGCCACTATAAATCGGAGGAAGGCGCGGCTTGTCATGGGAAGAGCGAGGTCCCGCCTACTACTTGTTCGTGCCATTACAAGCGATTCGTCGTTTGGCGTGTCGTTTGTCGTGCGGCGCGGGCTTGAGGAACATGCTCTCGTTTGCAGATACGGTACTCCTGGTCACTGAGTGGCTCTTGGCCCTTCAGTAGCCATGCTTCCCTCACAGCTCTTCCGCGCAGTCTGCCCAGTTCCAAGTTGTTACCCCCTTCACTGGATTCTGCTCTATCCCTCCTCAAGCTGACTGAACCCACCTCGTAGCCTCTCGCCACATCATGCCAGTTCCACCTCGCCCACGCGAGCCACGTGCCAAGCCAAACCATGCATGCGATTGAAGTCTAGAAATTGCACTCCTACGTGGGCCGCTTGGGCTCCTTGAAGCTCACGCTTGGCTTCTCGTCGTCGTCGTCGTCTTCACCCTCGCCCTCGCCGACAAGAATGCTCGACGTCCGGAACATCGACAGGCTGGGATTGCTCTTGAACCCGGGCGCCTGCGCGCCGTAGTTTCCTGCGCCCGCGGCCTCTCCGCCGACGGTCAAGAGGCCTCCTCCATCCCCGCCAGCACCCCCACCTCCTCCATCCCCGCCAGCACCCCCACCTCCTCCCCCACCACTGCCGCCCCCGCCTTCGGCATCGGCGTCGTCGTCGCCCCGCATACTCGTACTCCGGAACATCTGCAGACTCGGGCTCTTCTTGAACCCCGGCGCCGCATTCCCGTAGTTCGTCATGCCCGGCGCCGTCTCCGAGCTCGGCGCGGCATCCGGCGCAAACGAGACGGCACGAGACAGCGTGCGCGTGAGCGGGATCCCGCCCTCGTGGGGCTCGAGCGTCGGCGTGCGCGCCATCTGTGTGCGGGGGTTCGTCCGCGTGCGCACGGGCAGGAAGGCCGGCTCGGCGCTGCCGGCGCGGCCCTCCTCCGCCCACGAGTGGGCTGAGTGCGCGGACGTGTTCGAGTCGGTCGTGCCGACGCGCAGGAAGCGGCGCCATCCGCTCTCGGGTTTCTTCTTCAGCCTGTCCGTCGAGATGTAGGAGTGGATCGGCTTCGTGGGACGGTCAGCGGCGTCTCTGTGGTCGATGGAGCGCGAGCGCGACATGGACGCGGACGCGTCGGCGGAGCGAGACGCCGAGGCCGAGGCCGTCGACTCGTCCGGGTCGCGCCAGTGGTACGGCCGACGGCGGTAGCCGTCGCCGTCGTCGTCGCCGACCTCGGACATGGCGTTCGTCGAGTGGCTGTCGTTCGTCGAGTGCCGCGACAGCGGCACGCCCGCCGCCACAACCTGCTCCTGGGCATGCTCGGGGATGATCCCCTCCTCGTCAAAGTTCCGGATATCCTCGTGGCTCTTGAACACGCCACGCTCGATGTTGACCTGCACCTCCGCGTTGTCGCCCGACCCGCGGCGCTCCGTCACGAGGTCGTGCCCCTCACGGTAAGCCGAGACCTGGGACGCGCGTGAGCGCGAGCGTTCGGGGACGTCGGGCGTCGCCTCCTTCTCCAGCCTGTACGCGCGGGTCTGCTCGCTCGAGCCGGCCGAGCCAGACTCGAGGCCGTCCTCTCCGCTCGAGGTCTTCTCGACGTCCAGCCGCCGACGCACTTGCATGCCGATGTCGCCGTCCTCGTCGTCGCGGTTGACGACGACGTCGCCGCCCTGGTTGATCCGCGTAGTGTGCGTCGTCCACGCCGGCTCGTTGGCCGCCATCGACGGGTTGCGCGACCACGTGTAGGTGATACTATGCACTCGGCGACCAGAGACGAAGAAGGGGATCGACAGGCCGTCTGTCTGTTAGCAAGACGTGGCTCCCGCCCGGTGTACTTACGTGTAACGACGGACGCGAGGACAAGGAACATGACGATCGGCACGATAGTCTCCTGGAGAAGATCCACCTGCGATGTGTCGCCGTCCTCCTCCGGGTGAGGGATGTGGTGGCGCGCGAGCGTCGAGATGAAGACAGCTCCAACGCCCATGGGGCCGAACCAGCCACTGAACAACGCTTCGCGGAACGTCTTGATATCGGGGATCCAGCGATACAACGCCAAAATAGCCGGCAAGCGGCGGAACAGCAGGATAAGAATGGTGATGACGATCAGGCGCCACACGGTCAATCCGTACTCGTTGAAGTCGTGGAACGGGATGATCGCTCCAATGTAGATGAAGGCGGTACAGTTGAACAGCAGGTCGACGACGTTGGAGAACACCGAGTCCTCGGTCGCCTTGTTGAACGCGCCGTCCCAGGCGAATGCGGAGCCACACGCGAATGCCGCGAGCAGGTCGTCGCTGCCCAGTAACGTGCAGATACCTATCGACAGGATCGCCAGGGAGACGTACTGCGCGACGTACGACTGACGGTCGATGAGTTTCCTTCTCTCAGAGAACTGCATGATCTTGCGCGCGGCGAAGCCGAGCACAGCGCCGATAACGGTTCCCATGGCAACCTCGTATAACCTGGGGGGTGAGCGTTGTCAGGTAATCAAGCTGCGCACTCACCAGATCATGTAGAACCACTTGCCGACGGCGTGCCCGGGGCTCGCGTCGAGGGTTAAGTACAGCGCAATGTAGAGGAAGGGGAATGCTGCGCCGTCGTTTGCGCCCGACTCTGCCGAGAGCATGTGGCGGATATGCGCAGGGACGTGCTTCTCAGCGAAGGTACCACCCACGACCGCTTGAGCGAGGATAGGATCGGTGGGCGAGAGACACGCCGAGATAACGAGCGCGGACTTGTATGTCAACTTGGGCACCAGGCCCCAGATGAACAGCCCAGAGATGAGCCAGCCCCAGACCATCGCCGGGCCGAGGAGGAAGAACATGGTGCGCCAATGCCGCTTTAAGTAGGCCTGGGAGTCAGCTCGTAACCTGTGCGGTATGTCGATGCCGACGCACCTTGGGCAACTCGACGCCGACGGAGAACACGCCGAGGGCAATCACGACGCGCGTGACCTCGAGGGTGATGTAGTCGAGTGTGTCCTGCTTGTCGCTGGACCAGCTGACCGGGTCGAAGAGCTTGAGCACATAATGTCCGAGGATGATACCGACGACGGTGGCAATGGGCGCTTCGCCGAGATAGAGCCTCTCCTTGATGAAGAGGGAGAAGAGGCCGAAGATGACGGTGAACGCGCCGAGGATCGTGTACGCTAAATGCGCGGCATCGACTTGGAACGGGTTGAAGCCTTTGGAGGCGCCGGCCATTGCGCGTTCGAGGACGTTCGTTTAGGTGGGATGGGGATGGGGGAGGGTATAGCTACAAGTATGGTGCATAGCCAGGAGGCGGGGCTGTGCGCGCGTGCTGCGCGTTCAAATGCGAGAGGGGTTTCGCTATCCAGCTCGCGACTGGAGACTGGCAAGAGGGAGAGAGAGAATAAGAGACGATCGACGTTCGAGTGCAGATCGTGTGCCGTGTGGGGCCAATTTTGGACGCGTAGGGAGCCCCCTGTATGTGCCGAGAGAAGGTTGTGCAGAAATGGCCACTGGGTCTTGGCGTCGACCGAGGTTGGTTGTATGGGTTGACAGGAGACAAGAGATAGAGAGTTGCAAAGATGGGTGGCGCGCTTGTCACTTCTTGGCAGTTAGGGACGACTTCGGCCAGTCATCCGGCCTGCGGACGGGCGGACATGTCGGCTTCGCGCGCTTAGAGGCGCACGCCTGGGTGGGAAGATAGGGGAGGTGAGGCCAGGCACGTGACTGCCCAACCACGCAGTTCGCAGTCTCAACTTTTCATCAAGCATGCATATCGGCGGCTGCGACCCAAAACTACACAGGTTGAGAGACCAGCGACTGCGGCGAGGGCGAATATTTTGCAGTCAACGAAGACATGAGATGAACACTATGAGGTCGGTGCGATGTGGAGGTAGATGAGATCTGGGTGTAGCACGAAGCGCCAAGCCAAGACAAGCTCATATACGTGACTTGTGAAGAGCGGGGGAGGTCGCGCGTTCCAGGCCCGGTGGCCGGATAGCATACTGGTGGGTGGGGCAGTCTCGCTCGAAACGCGACGCGTTCCAGACAGCTCCACGCGCGTTACATTGCTCTCGCAGTCTTGACGGTACATTGGACCAAGTCGCGTCGTACGGCCGATGAGTTGCTCCACTCCCCCACTCCCCACTCCAGTGATCGCCGCTCATGTCGCCACGCGCCACAGCCACATACTACGCGGCGTGCAAAGGGTTCGGGGGTATTCAAGAGCAGGTGGGGTATGCGATATGTAGCTCTTTATCCATGTTCATTAACAAGCCACTGCCAAGTCCCCAGTTATGGCCGTCGCCCAGGCTGCCAAGGGCTGGGCGGCCATCATCGCTCAATGCGACAAAAACGTTCTGGCGAGCCATCTACCAACATGGCCTCTACATACTCTTAGATCAGAAAGCTCGAGTCGCCACATTCAAGTGGCTGGCATCCGCCACGCTCGTCCGGTCTGCCACTCAATGGAACTCGCCATTACGGCCGTAGGCCATATCCTCACGCACTCCCCGTCTGGAGACTGAATACATGACCGAGGTCACTTGAGCACTTCGCCACCTGACATGGTTCATATACTCAATGCCGTTGCAGCACGTGACCCATCGACGACCTTGAACCGCACCCTGTAGTGAGCAGCAAGTCTACGGCATCCATAGGAACCGTGATCCTGACGGTCCCCTATTCCGGAGTCGGCATGTTACGACCGCTATGACGTCCGCTCCAACCGAACCTTTACTTATCCTGCCACCTGACCTTTGGTCTGCAGTAGTATGTACGCTGAGGTCCAGACCCAAAGCGAAGCGCTCTACGGCAGCTTATTTTGTCGGATGGTAGATCTGGATCAATAGAACACAGCTTGGTGCTTGAAAGAATACTCCCCCACGCCAAGACTCTTCGACAGTGTCGGGAACGGTGGAGCATGACGTCCATGTCTCGTCTCGAGCTCTTCTCTACTTCTAGCCCGCCTTGGAACTGCTGTGCTCGCTGCCAAGCATGATGAGGTCGGAGAGGCGAGGTGGGTGGGGGATAGGAAGGGCACTGAGACGATCCGTGCACCGCGGCTCGTCAAATGTCTCGCCATGTCGATCCAAAGAAGACTATAGTGCTGATCCTCGGACGAAATTCGGTGGCCGATCCTGTCTGTGCGAGTGTCCATCAGTCATTGTCCGACCACCCAAGGTCGCCTGTGCGTTATCTTGGCCGAATAACTTAGCATCGCCTGCCTTGGCCGCCTCATTGCAAAGGCGGTCATCCCTCATCGAGGTCCAAAGACTCGGGAGGCCACAACTGCATAGCCTTGGGTCTGAAGGCAATCCAAGCATCCGTCGTCGTCATGCCAACGTGCGACGCCAGCGGGTTGAGAGCACCCAGTTAGTTGTAGTTACCGCACCTTTGGCGTGACATGTGTGACATCATTAGACTCCGGTCAAGGAGGCGTAAAGAGAGTCAAGGGGGGATCAGCGACGGGATGGGATGAGGATGGCACGTGGGATCCGCCTCGCCTGGGTAGCAAGCTCTCGGGGCTATTCTTTCATTCGTCAGTGGCGTTGAGTTCTTTATGCTCCACTTTTGAAATAGATATGATTAGCGTCAAGGCTGAATCTGAGACTTGCCTTCTTTGCTCTTTTGAAGCTTTAGTGGCAGGCAAGGCTGACTGGTTGAGTGCAAGATCGGAAGTTTGGGAATGACCAAAAGGGTTCCGCGCGAGCGCGTTGTTTGACCCCATGTAACAGACAAGGTAGCAGAGCAGGAGAGAGGAGAGGCGGATCAAAAGTAAGGAACAGAGGAGGGTCTACCTTGTCCCTTAGTTCGATCTTCTCCCTACTTTCAACCCTCTGCTGAAATGGGAATGACGATCGATCGAAGTAAACTCATCCTGGGCGGGTTTTGTTTGTTCAAACTTTTAGAGAGCCTTTGCGTCTTGGCTCTGACGCGTCTCCTTTGGAGCAGCTCTGTGGCGGAAGAACCGCAGCGCCGCAGTTTTGGGATCGGGGGTTACCGTAGTCTTTTCAGCCATGCCGAGCTAAGCATTTTAGTTAGTATTGATTGGCGCAGTTGATCCAAAGTTGTTGGCTGCGGCGGAGGCGTGAGAGGGTCCCTATAGAGAGAGAGAGAGCTATTAATATGGGTGACTGACTTTTTGCCAAAAGAGATGATGCCTTGGGAGTGGAAGGCAAGCAAAGCCCAAAAGCCCAAGGGACCCAAGGGCGCAAAACGTTACATCATTTGGGATTTACCCTGTATCGCAAAGGTCTGTGTGATCTCATCCAATCAGCAAATCCATTCCCCGACATCATCCTAACTAAGGGCGCGGTAGCAGAACGCGAAAACAAACCACCATGCACTCCCTCTCGCTCGCTTGGCTCTTGGCCTCTGTTTGACCTTCCTCCGCCCTTCCGTACCACTCAGCACCACCACCACTACCTACCACTACCTCTACCAACTGGTTGGATGGCTCTTCCATCTTCCTTCTTCCTTCATCATCATCCACTACTACACTATCGTCAACGTTACATACGACTCTGTAAGTCATCCATCCACTCCTCATCAACGCGTCTCTAGCGACCCCCTTCCAATCCGATCGACCTCGCTTGACGACAATCCTCATAAAGCTACCACACCCTCAACTCTTGTCACGCTCCCTCCTTCCTTCCCTCTCCATTCATCTACCACTCGCCACCGGCACTACTCGCCTCATACATATAATCAGCCAACTGACGCGTCTCTTCAGGTTTGATCTTGATCGCTCTCGACACAACTCTTTGTCCGCGTGAACACCCATCCCCCTCATTGCCGGTTGGCTCTTAACACCTACCGGTAAATAAGGTCAACATGTCGACCGCCGACGCGGATAAGGCGCAAGCCGCCACCACCTCGCAGTTCACCACTGGTCTCGTTATCGGTGCCATCACTATTGGTGTCTGCCTCACCTTCTGGGCCATCTTCCACGCCCGCAAGAACCTCACCCGTGTCTTCCAGCCCCGTACCATCCTGGGAGCACCGGACAAGCGTCCAAACAGACTGCCCGATGGCATGTTTGGATGGTGGAAAACTATATTTAAAGTGAACGATGAGCAGATCCTCTACATCAACGGCGCCGACGCCTACTTCACTGTTCGCTACCTCAAGGTCTTCGGTGTTTTCCTTCTCTCTGTCGCTTCCTTTCTCTCTCTCGCTGGCCTCATCGCCCCTGCGTGAGTATTTTTTTCTATGGCGGCCTTGGCTCATTTTTTTTGCTGACAGCCAGTCTCATCTCGCCCAACAACCAGCTCGGCGGTGTCAACCAGCTCACCTTCGGCAATGTTGGCACCTCGCTGCGCCGCATTCCCCACGCGGCTGTTTGTGTCATCCTGGTCCGTGAGTAACATTGCCGCAGAGTCACGCCTTTCTAGTCAGCGCAATTGACACCCACAGTGTTGATCAACTTCCTTCTCTGGCGCGAGTACGGCCACTTGGTGGACATCCGCACTCGCTGGTTCAAGATGGACAGCGCTTCCCGCAAGTCGCGCACTGTCGAGCTTTGCAACGTCCCCGATGACTTGATGTCGGAGGGTGGCATCAAGGAGCTCGCCAGCATTGTCGCCAACCAGACCACCCACGGCCCTCGCGCCAGCACTGCTACTACCGAGCGCGCCCCCGGCGGTGTCATCGATGTCTGGCTCGCCCGCAAGGTCAAGGACGTTGAGAAGGTTTGGGAGGAGCGCGACAAGGAGTGCACCCGTCTCGAGGGTGGTGTTGGCAAGCTCCTCAAGCTCGCGAACAAGAACCAGCGCAAGGGCAAGACTCCTGAGGCTAAGGGTACTTGGAAGAACGCCGAGAGCGGCAACTTTGTCGACCGCTACGTCCTCCCCAAGAAGCAGTCCAAGTGGAAGCAGGGCTTCCTCGGTCTGTTCGGCAAGAAGATGAACCTCAACACGTCCCCTCTGTACATCCGCGAGAAGAACGAGGAGCTCGTCAAGCTCCGCGCCAACGAGGAGAATTACGAGCTTGGCAACGTTGCATTCGTTCGCTTCGCCACCCAGGATGAGGCGCACAACTTTGTCCGTCTCGTCAAGAGCACCGACAAGAAGCGCTTCATGATGCTCAAGACCAGCATCGAGGTTATGCCCGAGGACATTATTTGGAGCAACACATCTATCAACCCCTACCAGCGCAAGGCTCGCACGATCGTCTCTTGGGCTCTCACCGTTACTCTCATCATCTTCTGGACGATCCCCGTCTCTTTCGTCGGTTTCGTCTCCAACATTGACGAGCTCACGAAGATGGCGCCGTTTGCCTGGATTGCCCAGATCCCCGAGCCCGGTCTTGGTATCATCAAGGCTGTCCTTCCTACGGCATTGCTGGCCGTTCTCTTCATGCTTCTGCCTATTGTCCTTCGCGTGTGGATCAAGCTTCAGGGCGAGACCCGCAAGTCCGAGGTCGAGCTCAAGCTCTTCACTCGCTACTGGCTCTTCTGGATCATTCACGGTTTCCTCATCGTCACCCTTGCCTCTGGTCTCATTGGCGCCCTCAAGGATGTTGGTGACCTGGCGGGTCAGGTCCCGACCCTCCTTGCTGAGAAGCTCCCGGGAGCCAACATCTTCTTCCTCGTCTACATTCTTACCGCCACCTGGGGTGCGGCCGCCAAGACTCTGGCTCGTATCGTCCCCTGGGTCATGTACCAGCTCCGTGGTTTGCTCGCTGGCGGCACTCCCCGCAAGGCCTTTGCCCAGAAGTACAAGATGGACTCGTTCTTGTGGTCGACTACCATGCCCACGATCTGTCTTATCGTCGCCGTCACGATCATCTACTCGGTCATCCAGCCCCTCATCACCATCATCGGCTTCGTCGGCTTGTGCCTCTTCTACGCTGCCTACAAGTACCAGCTTCTCTGGACCTCGGACCAGCCTGAGGAGATGGAGACTGGTGGTCTCTACTACCGCAAGATGCTGCGCACCGTGTTTGTGGCGCTCTACTTCATGGTCATCTGCATGGCCGCCCTCTTCTTCCTCCAGAAGGACCTTGTCGGCTACATCTGTGGTGGTGTCATTGCTGCCTGTGGCGGTATCACTGCTCTCCACCAGATCTACACCGACCACATTGGCTTCAAGCACGACACGGTCATGTACGGCTGGAGCTACCTCCACTCGTCGAGCCAGACCCACCTCAACCCTATGGGCGGCGAGAAGAACATGCACATGCACGAGAAGGGCTCGACCCCGCCCATCATGGACGACGCCCATGGTCTTACCGGCCAGGAGCGCATGGACATCCGCCACGAGTACGACCACCCTGCCATGTACAAGAAGCAGCCGGTCATCTGGATCGCCAACGACCCGCTCGGTGTCGGCAACTACGAGGCCGCGCAGATCAACGGTGCTGGCGTCGAGGCGTCTACCGAGTTTGCACACATGGACGAGAAGGGCAACCTCGACGTCGACCGCTCGCCTCCCGACGAGGACTGGGACGGTGGTGTCGTGTAAGCTGTAGCTCTCGGCGTTCCCTG
Source organism: Cutaneotrichosporon dermatis (assembly GCA_020011015.1). Taxonomy (NCBI): domain Eukaryota; kingdom Fungi; phylum Basidiomycota; class Tremellomycetes; order Trichosporonales; family Trichosporonaceae; genus Cutaneotrichosporon; species Cutaneotrichosporon dermatis. Next base: position 1,945,898 of record JAIGNX010000009.1, on the reverse strand, counting down.
TATGCTCTTCACCCCATATACCCCACACACTCGCCATTTTAATACACGCGCACCCGCACTATACACTACCCCCTAGACAGACGACATGACGATAGCAACACACGTAGTACATAATTCCCAGCACGCACGGCGGCTGAGTAAACGAGATGCAGCTATAGTCTACTTGGCGGTGTGGTGCTGAGCGTGGCTACTTGGCGGTGAACGTGGCATGCAGGTGACTGACACTGCCCCGGATAGAGTTTGGTGCCCAGGTGTGCGCTCCCATGCCACTGGTCGGGTCTTGTCGGGTGATGGCCCGGGCAGAGTGCACGTCCGGAACCTTAGGCAGCAGCGTCAGGCCGATGGCAAACTGACATACGAGTGGCGTTACACTGACTCGGGAGTGGATGATGACGCGCACGTGCAGGCAGGCACCTCCGATATCCTGCAACGTCCAGTGGGATGGGCAGCGTACAAGACGCGTCCTCATCAGTCTCTGTCTGGCCGACGCGCTCGCCGCATCGCGCTGTGACACGGTGCAAACATGGCTCGCCCTTAGACTATACATGGACACAGCCTAGTCCTCTCCTCGCGTCTCAGACCTTGTCAGACCTTGCGTTATCCTCAACTCCAAAGTCGCGACCCCGGCGGCGAGCTAGTGTGAACAGAGATATCGCATGGACCAGGCAGTGCCCGTGAACAGTGAACAGAGATATCGCATCCTATGCTATGAGCTGTAATACACCATGTCTATAGATCCGCCTATGGGCTGCGCACATCCTCCATCGGCTCGCCCTCGCTCTCGCCCTCGCTCTCTGATCCAGACTCCGACCCCTCGCTGCCCGACATGTCCGCGTCCTCGTCCCCGCCGAGCTGCGGCAGCTCGTGGCGCTCCGTGGCGAAGCCGAGCTCCCTGAAGCCCGCCTCGACCTCGTCCGCCTTGCCGCTGCTGACCGTCACTGCGCCGATGGACGTCTCGGCGTCGAAGAGGGGCACGTAGTACTTGCCGATCGCGGCGCGGATGTCGGCGATCGTCACGTGCGGGATCTGCGCGAGCATCTTCTGGCTGAAGTCCTTGCCGACGCCCTTGAGGACTTCGTCGAGGTATGCGGTGGATGCCTGCAGGGTTAGCGTTGTCACTCACGTAAGAGGTTAGGAGCGTTCAAGCCCGGGTTGTCGTGAATGACACGAGGATGGCGCATAACAAACCCCGCCTCATATCTACGCTTTACACCGTACTCACCGCCGCGCCGACCGTCTCAGACTTCTGCGCGTACGCAAACACCATGCTCGACTTGGCCGCGTCGACAACGTTCGAGTCAAGCTCCGTCTGCTGTCAGCTCAGCACGTACGAAGAAGCTCACAGTCCCGTCCGCAATCGCGCGCATAATCTTGCCGGCCTCCTTGTACGCCGTCATGGCGTTCGGCGAGCGGTACACTCTGAAACCGACAAAGCCCGACTCCATGTCGATGGTCACGTTCGCGCCGTACGCGAGGCCGGCGCCGCGGATCGACTTCCACAGGTACGACTCCATGGCATTGAGGACCGTCTGAGCGACGTTGAGCGAGGGCAGGTCCGGGTGGTCCCAGCCCAGCGGGCCCTTGGCCGCGTGGCTCGAGTACGAGCCCTCAATCGAGGCCATGGGGACAACGACGAACTGATGTCAGCTGAGAACAGAAGGATCGAAGCTGAGCACCGCAGCGTAGCTTACCTTCTTGGACGGCTCCTTGCCGAGCTCGGTGAGGGTCTGCACGGACGTCGTCAGGGGCTCCAGAGGAACAGCCTCCTTGATAGGGAGGAAGGACTTGGCGAGCGTCGTACGCGGCTCGGGCAGCTCCTTGATGTTGCCGGAGACGGTGACGCGCATGCTCGGGTCGAGGAGCTTTGCACGCCTCCATCGCCTGGATCCTTCTTTCGGGCGACTCCTTGAGCTCCTCCGAGACACGGGGGATGAACTCGAGCTGGTTGAGAAGCGAGCTTGCCTCCGACGTCGATTTCTCGATGTCGAAGCAGAGGCGGTTGCACCATTCGCGAGCGACGGTGTCGCCGTCACGCTTCTGGGCCGGCAGATTCTGGAGCTCCTTGGCGACGAGGACCTCGAGGCTGGGAGTCAGCGTAGTCAAAGCAGGACAACATACCGCTCCTTTGTGAAGACCGAGCCGGCGAGAACGTCGCGCAGCCATGCGACGGCCTCGGCGTACTGCGACTTCTCGACCTTCATGAAGACGGTGAAGGCCTCAGAGAAGCAGCGGCGGTAGGAGAACTGAGAGCCGGACGAGACGGTGAGGCTGATGTCAGGTATGGCACAGAGGTAATCACCTACTCGTTGAGCTTGTCGACGACCTCCTCGTAAGTGAGCTCAGTGCCGTCCGGACGCTTCACACCGAGGTTGAACAAGCAGGGCTGGAGAAGGGCAACGTAGCTGTCGAAGTCAGCGCCACCACTGGTGCAATACTCACGGCATGAGCTCCTTGGGGAGCTTGAAGGTGTCGAAGATAACGTTGACCGAGACGAAGTTGGACTTGATGTCCGCAAAGTAGGCCTCGTAGGGCAGAGCAGCCCCGTCGGCGTCAATGTGACGCTGGACGTCGCCGTTGTCACACTTGACGCTGCCGTTCTTGGCGTTGTTGATAGCCGACTCGACAGGAACCCACTTGAGGTCCGCGGGCTGACGTCAGCTTCGGAAAAGTGGTCAATGCGGCTCACGTTGACAGGAGGGAAGATGGTGAGCATCTCGGGCGGGATGGCCTTGTCGCTCTCCTTCTGTGCCCAGTCGAGCTTCTCCTGGAGCTTCTTGAGACCCTCCTCGCCGAACTTCTCCTTCTGCTCGGCGATACGCTTCTTGTCCGACTCCTCGATCTCGCGCGCGAGCTTGGCCGAGGGCTTGCCGATCATAGCAATGGACGATGCGGAGGCGTACCACTTGTCAAGAAGGGCGGCCCACTGCTCAGCGGTCCACTTCTCGAGAATGGCGAAGTCCTTGAGCTCGTCAAATGCCTCAGGAAGGTCCTTGCCGTCCTTCTCGCCGTACAGGAAGTCTATCATCAGCCATTTGATCGCCTCAATCTGACACATGACTCACCCTGGATGACGACGTCGGCAAGGACGCTAGACACGGAGGTCTCCATGCGGTTAAGCATAGCACGCTTCTCGCGGCGGAGAATCGAGGCCATGCGGGTCATGTCGATGCCCTCCTCCTTGACAATCTTCTTGAGCTTGTCGAAGAACAGCTGCGGAAGCTCGTTGAGGTGCTTGGTAGGCACGTCGCTGAACACGACCACGTTCTCGCCGCTGTTGGCGCGGGCCTCGCTGTACAAGTAAACGCTGGTAGCGTACGGCTCGACGATCTCAATGAACTCCTTCTGCAGCGGCGCAGTGGCAGAGTACGTGAGGTAGCTGCCAAGGATGTCGATTGCGGTGCTCTCGAGGAACTCGGTAGGCTTGGGGCCGAGGTAGGTGATGAAGAGCTCGCCCATCGACTCGTCCTCCTCCATGAACTCGACGGTCTTGACGACAGACTCGGGGATAGAAATGGGCTGGGCGGTGGTGGTCTCCATGAACGGGCGCTTCCAGCCAGCGGGAGGCTCAAAGGTACCGTTGGCAGCCGCGCCCTTGCCCTCGAGGATCATGGGCTCGACAGTCTCGTTGAGGACCTTGAATAGTGCCTCGACATCGACGGCACCGTCCATGTGGAGGTTGAGCTGGGGTGAGCTTGGAAGAGTGCACGTAAGCTTACGTTGTGAGGGACGTAGTACTTGCTGTGGTACTCGCGAACTGCGGCGTTAGAGTGTTCAGCGCATGAGACTTACTCTGCTCGGCAGTGAGCACGCGGAGCATCTTCAACAAGCCACCGGTCTCGCTGCGGTACGCCGACGTCGTGGGGTAGAGCGTACGCTGCAGCCTGATGTCAGTCATGGTCGCCCCTGGACAACTCACTCAAGCGCCATGCGGTCGAAGGAGTTGTTCTCGCGACCCTGCATCTCCGAGTACACGACACCAGCGTCCTCGCCCTCGCCGTTGATGTGGTGGATCTCAGTCACGAAGCCGGCGTCGGTCATCGTAGCGTGCAATATGTGGTCGACGTAGACGGGCAAGACGTTGAGGAAGCCGGCCGAGCCAGCCGTGTTGATGGTGTACGCGGTGTGGTCGTTGGCCGTCCACGCGTTGGTGCCATTGGATCCAGCCCTGTTGGCAAGGTTGTCAAGAACACCCTTGTATGGGTACCGCTGCGATCCGAGGAAGATGAGGCTGTGGTGAGCTCCAAGCAAGATCGACGAGCTCACTGTTCAAGAGTGTGCGGCCGTCCGGTGTCGTCAAAGATCTCAGACGCGATCACAAAGTAACCGTTGGTGATCGGCGAAGAGTGGTTGCCGAGGGTGACGGTTAACCCGGTCTTCTCGCTCCTCCACTTGGACACGGTGACCGGGGCGTACTTGAGATCAAGGCTCTGAAGGAGCTTGAAGTTGCCGTAGTCGCGCGAATGGGCTGCCGACGCGGAAGCCATTGTGTTGGGCGTGAAGTGCGTGGGAAGCGAGGGAAGAGCAGTAGCGGTCGCTGCGTGTGCGTAGCGGCGCAAAGGCGAGCTGGCAGTGGAGGGGGTGATGGAAGGCCGGGGAAGGCGGGCGGAAAGGGACGAGAGGCGGGCCGCGGGGGATGTGAGCGTGTGGATGTGGGACCGCGGAACTGTCAGCCTCCTGGAGTTGCGGAGGGCCGGTAGCATATGCGGTGCTGGTCGTGTCGAGGGGAGTGAGGCCGGCGAGGGACGGCTAGCTGTTAAACACGAGTGATGGAGTTGTGACAACTTCGGCGGACTTGGGTTTCCAATCTTGGTCGCTTACTCGGCGCTCAAAGTCATGATCCGCCCGGAGATCAAAAAATGTCCGCTTGCAGTACAACTTTGAACCGGGTTCTATTAGCATTGGACTAATCAAGTGCTAGCCGAAGGTTACCGTGAGCACCGAGTCACTGAGCCGTTCCCACTCTCAAGTAACTCTTGTGTATCGAATCCTGTCAGCATACTCAGACTATACAGGGAGCTTCAGAGTGAATACGCTTCGACAATAGTGAGGCTGATCTGCATGCTCCACATGTGTCGCCTCGAGCGCCACGGTGGGTGGCAAATGTTATTGTGACGGAAGCAAATCTGGTCTCGCGAGCCGGTTGACTCACCTGTAATGTTCGTCATTGCTCACCGAAGTCTTCTAGTTTATAACCTTACCTCTCTTAACAACCCGCACTCGATTACATGAGTCAAGATGCGTCGCGCGGCGCTGGCAGGCTCAGCATCTGCACCCCGCGGCCGTGAGCGACCAAGGCCGCCAAACGGCAAGGGCAAAAACAAAGGTAAGTGGTGGAGGTGGAGGCCGAGATGGGCAAGCGAGATGGGCGTAGTTGACACCACAGCGGAGGCCATTGACCTCACTGGTTCCCCGATCTCCGTGCATTCGTCGCTGGGTCAGGAAGATGATGATGAGGACGAGGATGAATTTGAGGAAGTCGCGATTCCCGCCGCTCCGGCATCGGGGTCCATGCCGGGCACTCCAACTTCTGGGACGCCGGCAGACATCGGCACGAGCGCGGCGGCTGGCGAAGGGGGGTATTCCGACAGCGACAGCGAGGAGGATACGAATCAGGTGATCAGGCTCGAGATCGGCGGCGAGACGGAGGAGCAGAAGGCGAAACGAATAGCGTTGGCTATGCGCAAGTGAGCAGCTGACTTTGTGATTCGAGCTGACCAGGCAGGAAGCCGATGACGGCGAAGGACCGCGCTGTGCGCCTCGAGATCCACAAGATGCACGTCATCTCCCTCCTCGCATCGGCGAGGATACGCAACGCCTGGGTCTCGGACGAGCTGCTGCAGTGCCGCCTCCTCTCCCTCTGTCCCCTTCGCCTCGTCTCCGACCTCTCCATCTCCCCCAAGCGCTTCCCGGACCGAGCGCAGCGGAATCGCCTCTTCCTCGAGGCCCTGCAGGAGCTGGTGACGTGGTGGTCGCAGGACTTCTTCGACATCTCCGACCCGCTGCTGGGCCAGCGCACGCGGACATGGGACGACGTCCAGGAGATCATCGAGGCCCTTCCGCGCTTGTCACGGTCCGACATTCTGGGCGGGAGGTTTGCGAAGAAGATCGTGACGCCAACGAAGGGAAAGGGGAAGGGGAAGAAGGGCAAGGAGATCGAGGACCCGATCCTCGCGCAGCTCGAGGAGGCGCTGGGCGGCGAGCGGCTCCGTTCCGTCAATTCGATGGCCAAGAAGGCGCTGCAGCAGGAGGGCTCACGAGATATCTCGGCGCAGCTGTTCGTCGCGCTCGCCCGTGCGTGCGGTCTCGGCGCACGCCTCGTCGTTAGCATTCAGGCCGTCCCGTGGCGTGCGGAGAAAGTAGTGGCGAAGAAGAAGGGCGCAGGAAGCGGAGCACGACAATTCGCCCATCGCCAAGGTATGGGGGAGGACTACAGTGGCAGCGAGGACGACGACCTCGAGGAGGTGCCAATACCCGGCGTCGACTCCTCCGGACGCTCGACACCGAAGACGCCGAAGTCCAACCTTCGCGGCGCAGGGCGGCATAACAGGCCTAAAGACCCTGCTGACATGTATCGCCTGCGGCAGCCCAAGCCACAGCCTCAAACTATTGGCAAGCCGAAACCGAAGAAGAAGAAGGAAGGTGCGTAGCACGGCGGGTCTGCGCTTCCATCGTATCGAGTTGACAAAGCAGACATGATGGCTCAACCGCCTGTCTTCTGGGCCGAGGTGTACAACCGCTCCGACCAGCGCTGGGTACCCGTCGACCCGGTGAGCGGCATTATCCGGAAGAAGAGCCACTATGAGCCTCAGTCGGACAACGGGCCAGTGCGTCTCGTCTACATCGTTGCGTTTGAGGAAGGTGAGCTTTGGTGCTAAGTTGTGGAGCTGACGTCAGATGGTTATGCTCGAGATGTGACTCTCCGGTATGCCAAGAACTTCGGAGCGAAGACGTGCAAGTTGCGTCCGCCGGCACGCGCTGGAGAATCCGACTGGTGGTCCGACGTGGTGGGCTTCCTCCAACGACCAATCCGCCTGGTGAGTAACTGTGGGCAACTCAGCTGACGATACAGAATCGCGACGATCTCGAGGACGCCGAGCTGGAGAACAGCCAGGCGTCCGAAGGCATGCCACAACACATGTCCGGCTTCAAGGACCATGCTATGTGAGATTAATCGTGCGGCACAAGCCTCTGACCTCAGTTACGTCCTCGAGCGCCACCTGAAGCAAACCGAGGTGATCAAGCCGAAGCGCGAAGTCGGCCGCTTCAGGGGTGAGCCGGTGTACCGCCGCGCCAACGTGCTCCAGTGCCGCACCGCGGAGAACTGGATGCGCGTCGGTCGTAAAGTCAAGGACCGTCAGGAGCCGATGAAGTGGATCAAGCAGCGCGCCGTCACGATCCAGAAGCGCCGAGCGCAGGAGCTGGCGATGCAGGAGACGGGCGAGGCGATCCAGCAGGGCCTGTACGCCGAGCACCAGACCGAGCTGTACATCCCTCCGCCAATTGTCGATGTGAGCTCAAGTGTCATGACGTAGCTGACGCGCAGGGCAAGATCCCCCAGAATGCGTTCGGAAATATCGATCTCTACGTCCCGAGCATGCTGCCGGCTGGCGCTGTTCATCTAGCCTGTGAGTTGTGTTTGTGAGATGTGCTGATGGCAGACAAGGGCATTGCCAAGGTGGCCAAGAAACTCGGCGTGAGCTACGCCGAGGCAGTCGTGAGTCGCTTAGTTGTAAACATCCAGCGATAGCTCACACACAGACGTCGTTCGAGTTCAGGAAGCAGCGCGCTACGCCCGTTGTGACGGGAATCGTCGTCGCCGCGGAGAAGGAGGAAGAAGTCCTCGCAGCATACTGGGAGTCGAACGCTGCGGCCGAGGAACGCGAACGCGCGAAGCGCGAAGAGCGCGCACTGAAACGCTGGGCGAAGCTCATCAATGGCTTGCGTATCCGGCGCCGTCTGCGTGCGGAGTACGGCGAGGTCGACGATGTGAGTCTTCGACAACTGACAGGGCCATGACTAACGCGTAGCTCGAGGGAGAGCAGCACAATCCCATGGCGCATGCGGGTGCGCCCCGTCCTGCTCGTACGGCTGGGGCAGTTATTGCGCTCGCGAACAAGGAGTTGAATTCGGCGTGGGCTGATCGCGTGCGGGACGCCTCACCGGAAGCCAAGCCTGAGGCTACCGAGGCGGCGATAGCAGCACCCGAGCCCATGGAGTACATGGAGGCGGAGGGTGGACCGTCGTCAGCAGTCTCGACACCGAAGGCCCCGGGCACGCCGAAGATCACGCTCAGGATCCGCTCGCAGGCGACCACGCCTGCCGTGGCCGCTACCGAGCATGAACGGGAGCCAGAGCCAGAGCCCACTCGCGCCGGCCGACCGAGGCGGGCAGCAGCGAACGGGAAGAAGGCACCTGCGAAACCGGCCAAAGCCGCGCCGAAGAAGCGAGCGACGCGCGGGCGGAAGCGTAAAGCGAGCGATGATGATGAGAGCGAGGCGGAGGAGAGTGAAGACGAGCTGCCGTCTCGACGTAATGGCCGGCGGAGCAGCCCACCGCCTGCTCCCACGGGCCGTGTCCTGCGAAGCAGAGCGGCCAAGCCGAACCTGCGCGAGCCGTCGAGCGAGCTGTCAGCGGACGAGGAGTAGTGCTACCCATAGCCAATTGTATTCACAACTGTATCATGCTACATCTGTTACATACGGACTTCCTTAACGTCCTCTACGCTAGTGCTGTACAACTACGCAACTAGGCCGCGGCGACCTTGGCAGCGGCCGCCTTCACCTCGACCTTCTTATGCGCGACCTTGGCGGCCTCCTTGGGCTTTGCCGAGTCGGGCGACGGGGCCTTCTTCTTCTTCTTCTTCAGCAGCGCAGCGCTAACAGCGCTCCGGACGTTGTCCTTGATCTCGCGGCTCTCCTCGAGGAACTTGTTGTCGTCGAACTTGATGCGCTTGCGCGCGAGCTCCTCGACGTCGACAGCCTCAACGTCCCCGTCCGTGCTAACGCCGAGCTTGCGCTCGAGCGCCTCGAGCTTGGCGCGCGTCTCCGCCTTGGCCTTAGCCTGCATCTCCGGGAACGTCTCAATCAGCTCGGCCTGTCTGCAATGTCAGCCTCCCCCTTCGTCCACTGTAACCCATCCCTCACGGGGACGCCGCGTCGACTCACTTCTGCGCCTCCTTGAGCGTGCCCAGCCGCCGCCCATTCAGGTCCTTGCAGCTGTCGAAGTTCGTCGACTTGGACGCACTCATCCGCCCGCCCTGCGAGCGGAGGTTGGCGCCGAATCCACCCTTGCCGCCGCGCACGCGGTGCACGACCTCGAGCTCGACGAGCCCGTTCGCCTCGAGCTCGCTAATGGGCGTCGCGGCGTCGACGAGGCGGCTGCGCGTGCGCAGGTACGCGTCCCATTCGGGGAGGAGGAGCTCGCCGGCGGGCGTCGACGGCGGGAGGTCGAGCGTCGTCACGCCGAGCGGCGTGGGGAGGCGGAGGAGGACGCGCATCGTGCTCGCAGGTGGGGGTTTATCGCGCGAAGATCGAAGAGCAAAGAGAGAGCCTAGTCGAGATGCAGGGAGGAGGTGAGGATGTGGAGATGAAGGAGATGTGGATGGCAGATGGAGGAAGGAATTGGGTCAGCATTACAGTCGTTTGCGGTGGTGGGTGGCGACTCGGATTTGGTTCCGCTTGGAGCAACTAGGTCACGTGCAACGACCAAAAGTTGACCTTCAGTAAGGTGGAGGTACAAGATCGCGGTCATCTACTCCCTCTACATACTCAGTACGCAACAACATGGGCCGTAAGAGGAGATCCAGCGGCGAGGTCACGACCAAGGCCAAGGCCGCGCCTGGCGCGACCATCAACAAGATGGAGACCTACGAGGATACGCTGCAGGAGGGCGGCGTTGACGACTGTGAGTCTGCCTCAGCCCGGCCTCTTCATCACGTCCCTACCGACCAACGAACGAGCGATGGCCGGGATGGGAGGACTTCAGCTGTGGCGAAGGTCGCAAGCTGACACCAGACATGTTCAAGCGCGACCAGATCATGTTCGACCCGCGCGCCGACGAGTCGGATGACGACATCAACGGCGACGGCGGCGACGAGGTCCTAGGCCTGAACGTGCACAAGTTCAAGCGCGGTGGCGAGGACGAGGAAGAGGCCGACGGGGAAGAGTACGACGACGAGGACGAGGAGGCCTTCGCCGAGCCGAAGCAGCTCAAGCGCCTGTCCAAGGCCAAGCCCGACCTATCGACGAAGGGACGGTTCGGGAAAGAGGAGGAGGACTCGGACGAGTACTCTGAGGACGACGAGTCGGGCTCGGGCTCAGACTCGGAGGAGGAGGAGGAGGGGTGGGGGAGGCAATACTACTCGCGCCCCAGTACACGGCGCGAGAAGGAGAACGAGGACGAGTACAACGAGAAGCGCGAGGAGGAGCGGGAGCTCGAGGAGAAGGAGGTGCGCAAGCTGCAGAAGAAGGCGCGCGAGACGCTCTCGGGCGCCGAGGACTGGGGTCTCGACGACGTCGAGGTCGAGTACGCAGCGTGAGTGCTTTCTCAGCTGCTGGTGAAGAGCAACAGCTGATGACAGACCTGTCGAGGAGGACAAGGAGGAGGAGGAGCGCGTCGTCGTCGCCGCGCCCGAGACGGACGACCCCGCCACCCTGCTCCGGCACTTGCAGACCCACGAGCCGCTTAAGCTCGCGTTGGCCCGCGACTTCCCTCTCGTCCTGCACAAGCTGCGCAAGACGTCCAAGGGCATCGCCAAGATGGAGGCCGAGGCCGACGGACAGGAGACACTGCACAAGGGTCTCGGGTACCTCCACTACCAGACGCTCTTGACATACGCCACCACACTCGCATTCTACATCCACCTGTGCGCGCTACCGGCCGACGAGCGCCCTGACCTCTCGTCCCATCCAGTGATCAACCGCTTGCTTGAGCTCAAGCAGGGCCTTGCTGCGCTTGAGGACCTCGACTTCGACGCCGGCAGCGTGTCGGACAAGGGGCCCGAGCTGTTTGTGCGACCCGGCTTTGGTGACGACGAGGACGATGAGGACGACGACATGGCCGACGCTAAGCGCGAGCTCATGGCCCGCATGTTTGCCGGCAAGGCCGACGACGACGAGATGGACCTCGAGGGCATGGGTATTGACGACTTTGACGCTCTTGACGACCTCGAGGACGGTGAGGACGAGGAGGACCCAGAAGGCAACCTCTGGCACACCGCCGGATTGGAGGACGACGAGCTGGCAGGTCTGCTCGCCGATCAGGCCGCTCCATCGACAAAGGAGGCGAAGAAGGAGAAGGGGAAGAAGCAGCGCGGCAGCCGCGGCAAGAAGGGCAAGAAGAGCAAGCAGGTCGAGGCGAGCCCCGACTCGGACGATGACATGCCCGCCACCCCCAGCACAAGTGCATTCACGCCTCTCGCCGAGCCCGAGTTCGTCGCCACGAAGAAGAGCAAGAAGTCCAAGTCGGCCAAGCTCGCCGAGGCGGACCAGCACCTCGGCGACATGCTCGAGCTCACGGACGCGGACGCGGGCGACAAGGAGCACCGCAAGCGCACGCTGCAGTTCCACACGCAGCGCATTGCGTCCATGTCGGCGCGCCGCAGTGCCGCGCGCGAGCGCCGGATGGGCGGCGACGACGACATCCCCTACCGCGACCGGCAGGCTGCTCGGGACGCTGCGCTGCGCAAGAACGCGCCCAAGGGCGACGGTGGCGAGGACCTCGACTCGCGCGAGTGGAGCGAGAGCGATCGCAAGCGCGCGCGCGAGGTGCGCGACGAGGCCGGCGACGACGGGGAGGGAGAGGACGACGCGCTGGGCGAGTACTACGACCTCGTCAAGCGGCGCAAGGTCGAGAAGGAGGAGGCCAAGGCCGAGGCGCACGAGGCGTTCCGCGAGGCCAAGTTCGCCGCGTTCGAGGACGAGACGGCCGACGGGCCGCGCAGCGTGTCGCGCGCGATCGAGAAGAACCGCGGCTTGACGCCTCGCCGGTCCAAGACAGGACGCAACCCGCGTGTCAAGAAAAAGCTCGCTTACGAGAAGGCCAAGCAGAAGGTCGGGAGCCAGCGCGCCGTCTACAAGGGCGGAGAGGGCGCTCTGTCGGGGCAGTACTCGGGAGAGAAGAGCGGTATTTCGACAGTCACGAAGTCGCGCAAGTTCTAACTTGGCGCGTGAGGGGGCATGGAGTTCTAGATTTTCGCATTGCCGATGCATACATTACCCAACCACACGCGCGACCGGATAGCAGATTCTCGGACTCAGTATGCAATTATACAGGTACATTGATGATCTAGCAAGACATGGAATGGAGTGGACTACTTCTTGCGCGAGGACGGTGGTGGGCGGCGCTTCTTGAACATCGAGGCTCCGGACGACGCGGGCAGCGCTGCAGCAGGTGATTCTGGCGCTGGTGGGGTTGCGGTTGTATCGAGACAGGGCTTCTTGTCCTCAGCGGCTGGCTCAGCCTTGACCTCGGCCAAAGGCTCCTCTGGCGCCGCAGCCTCCACCTTGACGTCCACCTCCTCCTTGACTGGCACCTTGTCATTCTCCGCCTTCCCCCATCCTCCCTTGCTGAATCCCGCACCCCCTTTCTCCTCCTTCACCCCAGGCTCGCCCTTGACATCCACCTCGCCCACCTTCCTCTCCTTGCTCTTGAGCTTGATCCCAAGCAGCGCCTTCGTGTCCACGTCGTCGTCGTCGTACACATCCCTCACGGGCCGCTTATCCCGATGCTGGAACTTGAAGTTGGCCACCTCCTCCTCCTCCGTCTGCTCCACCTTGGTCTCCTCGACGAATCCCGCCGGTGGCGGCGTAGGCGTAGCCACCACTTCCTCCCACTTGCCGATCTGCGTCCCGCGCCCGCGCACCATCTGCTCGATCTCGTAGCTCGACGGCGCCTCCTCCGCCGCCAAGCCCAGCTGGTCGGCCGTCGAGTAGTTCGACCACTTATCCCCCGACGGCTTGTCGCGCCGCGGCTTCGAGGTCGACGCGATGGGGCGGTCGTTAATCGGGCGGCCGGAGTACGACCCTCCATCGTTCGCCGAGTGCGATGCGCGCGCAGCCTGATGTCAGCTTTAGGCAGGAGCGGAAAGCTCACCGCCTCGATGCGCTCCATTTGCCGCGCCTCGGCCTCCTTGTCGCGCTTGGCGCGCTCCCCGCCCTTGTACAGATTGCGGATGAAGCGCTCCTTGTTTCCCTGGTGCTTGAAGCCTGACTCGTGCAGGCGCTTGCTGGGCGCATCGTCGCGCACCCAGATGTCGCAGTACTTGCACCAGTACTGCTTCTTCGATACCCAGTATCTGCTGTCAGCTTAAGTCGAGACGATTGGCTTACTCTGCCATGATGATTGAGGATGATGGTGATTATGGAAGTTGTCGAGCAAGTTGGGCGGCAAATGTCGATTGCGGACTGAGCGCGGGCTAAATAAATTGTGTCAACAGCTGCGGGGTCTCCATTCCTCGAAGCCAAATGACGCGACGTCCATCTCGACTTCATCAACCTTTCCCCCTATCTACTTGCGCCACTGTCCAGAATGGTAGGTCAAGAGGCTAGCAGAGCTGACTGGTAGCACGGTATCAAGCGCACGAAGGTCTCGAAGGAGGCCGAGGAGGCCAAGCGCCTCAAGGAGCAAAGCAAGATCCAAGCCTACACCGCTCTGCAGGAAGACGTCCTCGCCCTCGTATGTCTTATTGCGGCGTTCCTGTACTGACATCAGAAACAGCAGAAGGTGTACACGCGGGAAGCGCTGCAGAAGACCAACGACCTGCTCGACCTTAACCCCGAGTTCTACACCGTGTGGAACTACCGCCGCAACATCCTCACCAAGGGCCTTTTCCCTTCCTTGTGAGCTTAACTGCGTCGCCCAGCTGACAGCAGGTCCGATGAGGAGATCGTCGGCCTCCTGACGGCCGACTTGCGGCTGACGATGGCGTACCTCAGAGTACACCCGAAGGTGTACTGGATCTGGACGCACCGCAAGTGGTGTCTCGAGAATGTGCCGCTCGGGCCGGCCGGGAGCGAGGGATGGCGCAACGAGTTCTGGAAGAACGAGATCATGCTCGTCGAGAAGCTTCTCGAGGCCGACCCGCGCAACTGTAGGTATCAGCTAGTCCATGGGCTCCTGAAGCTGCCGAAGTATCTCATATCAGAGGGCTGCGTGGAACCACTCCTCTCGCAGTTGGCTAACTGCAGTCCACGCATGGTCGTATCGCCGATACATCAACGCCTCTCTCCCCCCATCCTTCACGCCGGCGCGCACACCCGCCGACGAGCTGAAGTACACGACGAAGAAGATCGAGTCCAACTTCTCCAACTTCTCCGCCTGGCACTCGCGCACCAAGACCCTCCCCAAGATCTGGGAGGGGTTGTCAGAAGACGAGATCGCAACGGAGAAGGACAAGGGTAGGTCCTCGATGTCACTGGCATATACACAGGCTGACGAGCAGAGTTCGAGCTTGTGACGCAGGCCCTGTGGACGGATCCAGGAGACCAGTCCGGGTGGCTGTACCACCGCTGGCTGGTTGGCAACGGTGCGCCTCAGTGTGGTGAGCGAGCTGACGGGGTAGACCCATCGGCGGACCTTTTGGAGCGCGAGCTCGAGTCGATCAAGGAGCTGCATGAGGCTGAGCCTGACTCAAAATGTGGGTTAATCGAAGATGTCTTGTCTAACCGTTACAGGGTGTATGAACGCGCTTGCGCACTACCATCTCCAAGCCGCACACATGCCGTCGACACCGGAGGCAGACGCGGCCCGACACCGCGCCGACGCAAAAGTCATCCTCGAGCGTCTGGAGGTCATCGACGAGGACAGGAAGGAGCGATATCGCGAACTTGGTAAGCAGGGCTGAGCACGGCAGTAAGACTAACAGCAGCGAGTCATTACTAGACGATACCATAATGCTATGCTGGATATGTACACTCTACCACCTTTGTTCTAAACGTCCTGGGGCACCTCCTTCTGGAACAGGCCGCGGCTGAACGCGCCCGCCACAACGGCGAACGGGTCGTCGGCGTCGTGCACCTCCCCGAGGAACAGGTCGTGCCGGTCAGCCAGACGCGTCTGGTTATTCCGCAGCTCGCGGACCATGGCGTGCTGCTGAGAGCAGAGGATACACTCGGGCTCCGAGTCGCTGAGGCAGCGCTGGTGGTACGAGTGCTTGCACATGAAGTGGACGGCGGGGAGGTCGAGCTGGCCGCCGCACGCGGCGCACTGCGTGACCTGGAACACCTCTGGCTGGCGGGTATTGGTGAGGTCGGCAATCTCCTTCTCCTTGGTAGCCGTCTCGCCGCGATATGACTCGACGAGAGCTTCGTCCTGGGTGTCAGCTTTCACGAACTCCACAGCTTTCGTAGCGCGCCGACTCACCGCATCGATCTCCTGGCGGGTCTCCTCGACCTTGGCGCGCAGCCAGTCCTTGACGGTCCCGACCGAGGCCACACCGTTGCGGGAGAGGAGCTGCACCACAGCGAGAGGGGGGATGATGCGCTCGGCGTCGATCGTCTCGAGAATACGGGGTAAACTGTCCTTGTGCCGAGACAGCACGGCGCCAGAGCTCGTAATGTACCGCAGCACCATCGGATAGAGGCTGGGATTCCCGGGCCCGTAGAGGTCAAGGTACCGCATGACCTCCTCACTGGCCTTGACGTCGCCCTCCTCCTTGATGCGACCCTCTGCGACGGCGGCGTCCCGCTCCATCCAGTAGCGCAGGACGTCCTCGTACATCCCAAGACTCTCCCATAGCCCGACGAGGCCGTCGGTGAACTCGGCCATGGAGCAGAGCACGAGTGCGTGCATCGGATCATAGGGGATCGCGGACGACGCAAGCAGGCCGAGTACCTTGCCGCGTGCGATCGCTGCTTGGTCCTTGTCGTCGCCTCGCGTGTAGTCGAGATACAGTTCGAGCAGCGTGTTCCAAACGGCACGCTGGTCGGCTTCGGCTTTGGGGAGTACGACAGTGTCCTCAAGCTCGCGCTTCTGCGCTACGCGCCCAGGCGTGATCGTTGGGTCGACGCGCTGGCCCCACAAAGCATAGGCTACGTCCTCGAGGAAGTGGACGAAGAGATCGCGGTGGTCAACAAAGTGTGTGAAGAAGAGGCGTGGCGATGGAGGGGTGTACGCCGGTGCCTCGTCCTCAGCTGCAGCAGTAGGAGAGGCAGTCCCGCTGCCAACGTCGTTCAGCCCACTGGGCGGAGGAGCGCTGGCGCCCTGGCCCTCTCCCCAGAGACGGTTGACACCAAGCGTAGGGATAGCGGGCATCGCTGGAAGGTAGGAGGTGAGGCCGGCGCCGTTGGCCTTCGCCTCCTCGAGACTCTGGTGGATGTCGGCGTGGGCGCCCTTGCGGCCCAAGGTGCCAGAGCAGAGATCGATAAGGAGTTCAGTCGTCCCTTTTGGCTCATGCTGCAGAAGGGCACGGCCATATCGAAGAAGATTCTCCTCACACTAGTCATGAGCTGAGTCCAAACAATGCACTCACCGCCTGTGGTCCGAGAGAGCGGAGGTACCGGAGCGCGTCTGTGTACTCCTCAGCGTCCTCGATCTGGATACGCAGGTACTCCTCGTGCCGCCCGTACTTGCGTGCCAAGTAGGTCGCGTGCTCGAAGAAACCTGCTTGCCTACACACTCGGATCGCAGTGTCGAGATCGAACGGCAGGGTGTCGACATCCCTCGCCGCCTCGGCTTTGATGAACGAGTCGAGGCTCGCACGGTTTCCGCTCTTTGTGTAGCAGTTGAGCAGTAACGTCGTGTGATCTGGGTTGGCAAGGCCTCGCGAGTGGAGTTCTTGAAGATAAGTGGTGAGGTTGTTGATGCGCTGTGCGTCGAGGAACTTGCGGATCACGTATGATGGTTGCACAGAGCCGAGCGTCTTGACAAACTGGCTCATGGCGCCATCAAAGTCGCCCTTGCCATAGAGGTAATCTCCGTATAGACGATGGATATCGGCTATGCCCGCCTCCTTGACACCCTGAGACTGCGCAAGGCTCAGCGCGAGCACGTACAGGTTTCGTCGATACAGCACGTCGAGCTTGGCGCTCGTTGAGTGCTCCTCCAGTCGAGCGACTTCTCCGTTCCCTTCCAGGACGTAAATGTTGCCCCATTGCGAGAATAGCGCGCGGATGCCGTTCCGGAACACGCCGGTGTACGCGACGAGCTTGTTGTCCAAGTCGAAGATGGTGATCTTGGCCACGTCGTCCCCCTTTATCCTCCGCCCAGCGTGCATCGGCGGGCTCGTAATGATCAGGTTGTGTTTAAAGATCTCGATGGAGGATTTGGGACCCTCAAACGCGTAGCACGCACCCCGGCCGTCGGGAGAGTAACGGTAAATGGCGTCGTCGCGCGCGACCACAAGCTCCTGTCGCTCGGCGTCCATCTCGGCGCATCCCAAGCCGGCCCCTGACTCGTCCAGGACCCGCGCTTCGCCGCCGCGAGTCGATACTGGAGCGCAGAGGACGCGGTTGGTGGTGGTTATGAACAGTGCTGTAGCCGTCACTCCGCCCTTCTCCAGTCGTCCTTCTCTGAACCCGAGCCCGGTGACGGCTTCTGGCACGCGATCGTTGGCTTCCACCACTGTGCGCGCCTTGGGTAATGTCGTGAGCGCCGTTGGAGACGTAGTGAGGCTCTGGAGGAGATGCCTATACAGCAGCACAGTTCCATCGCCAAGCCCGATGGCGAGATGGGAGAGATTGCTCGTGAGCGCAACGGCAGATACCTGCTGTCAGCGGATGCGTCATTCATCGACTCACGGGATGCGGCCGGCCAGCTGCCTGCTGGATCTTGACATTGCGCATCAAAAGCGGTTCTCCCCTCCTTCGCTTCTCGTCCCGCGTCAAGTCCCACACCTTGAGCACCGGCTGCCGACTCCCCTCGTCCTCTCCGACGGCAAGCAACAGCCCGCCAGCCTCGACGAGCGCGGTGGCCCGTCCACTCCCCTCCCAAGCCAGAAAGGAGCGTTCAGGCGCAAAGTGACGGTCGAAGATGGTGATGGTGTTGCCCGAGCTCACGATGAGCGAAGGAGTAAGGGGAGACTGCGGAGACGTCGGCGTCGCGACAACGGGCGGGGAGAGCTCCTTGATCGCACGCGGGCCGGAGGCGAGGTCATCGGCATCCTTGACGTTGTCGAGGTTGAAGAATGTGAACTGACGCCATTGGGGTGCGGACACATCAGGAGGTCGCGATGGCCCAGCCATGATGTCTATCAATGTTGATGATGGAACGAGTACCGATGGTGGTCAACTAGGCCAAGCCAGCGAGATCGCCCATCACCTCAACGTCACCGAGCGGGCGTGCCTCTAGTAAACGGGGAGGATCGGATAGAGTCGGGGCCCCTTGACCACGTGGCCTTCCTGCGCTGGCCGCGAGGTGGAGGTCGGTCTCGTCCTACGTCGGTGCACAGCTCTAACGCGTACATTTCACTATCTGTCAACGTCGACGCGCGCACGACGGCAACAGCTCGCGTTCTGCCTGATGGACTTCCGGCCACATCATCAGGCGAATGTTGATGCTCGTCGCTCCCTCGGGGTCCGTCCCGGTGCGCGACCACGACCCAACGTGAGTATGAACGTGGATGTTGTTGCTTGCTAATAGAAGCTCCGCATAGATGACAGCGTCCTTAATCCCCCATCTTATCATCCTTCAGAAAGCAAAAGCGACAACCGGCCTCCCTCTCCCAAGTCGCCCATTGTATCCCTTCTCGTTCCTTCCCAGGCCAAGCGTGATGTAAGCGGCGCCACGACCAACACCACCACTTCCGGGTCACCAGGCGAGGGGTTTCGACGACTGCGTCGTCCAACCCTGTCGCGCAAGTACCAAGCCGCGGGCCTAACATCAAACCGAGGGCAATATGAGACCCAAAAGCTACTCTCTCACCTACTCGACCGCCTGGAGGCGCGTAGTCCAGCTCCAGATCTCCTAGACCGCGCAAGCGCGGCCGCCCGGCAAGCCACTGGTATGGCGAGCGTCAAGTCAAAGCGGAAAGCAGCTGGCTTCGGCGAGGCCGTGGCTGCAGCGGCGATGGGTCACAAATCTCACTCGAGCGTGTCAAGCATCCCTCCAGAAGAAGGGGACGAAGAGCTGGACCTTCCTCCACCGGGCGAGGTCGACACCGACGAGACATACGACATGGTGGAGCAGATGCGCAACCTCCTCGTGCTGGCTGAGAGGCAAGATCTCGACCTTTTCGGATCGTCCCAGATTGCTGCTGCTGAGGCAGCTAGAGCAGCCGCCAGGAACAAGCAGAAGGGGTCTCGATTCTCCTCCTCTCCCCTCGCCAAGAGTACAAGTCGCGCAAGTGGCAATAACGATGTCTTCGAGTCGACAGTGACTGTATCTGGACCCGAGCTGCTAAAACGGATGGCGGACGCTGTGAGGAGTCTTCTCACTGTCGACTGTCTGTATAAGACCACCAAGGTCCGGCCAATGCAGCCACCATACGCCCTCCAGGCCGTCTGCCTCGACGTCGCGGCCGTGCTCTATCACAAGGGCGATCTGAAGATCCAACTAGCCATGATGGAAGCGGTTGTGGATGCGCTGTACAGCATGGGAGATGTTCTCAGGGAGAAGGTGTGCGAGTGGTTGGAAGGGAGGTTAGCGGAGATGCTCAGCAAGTTGGCGAAGGAACGCGGCGGTGCCAAGGAGGAACGGTTGCAGGTCGACTGGAACGGTGAGTCGGAGCTCTAACTATCGTCAACTGACATGCAGACCCGTTCGCAGAGTCCCCATCTCCCACCGTGCCGACATTTGCCTTCTCGGTTCACCCAGGGGACGAGTTAGACCCAAAAGATAACACCAACAGCAAACCTGGGTGGATGCGATTCTCGCCAACGGGGCCTGCTCCGAGATCACCGTCGAGCATTGAGCTGAACGGAGTCCTTTCAACCCATACAGCATCAGGGAACATTTCGCCAGCCGCCATCCAGATCGCTGCGATCGTGCCGCATATCCTCGTCGCCATCACCTCCACTGTCGATCTCCAGTCGTCCAATCTCATGACTGTTTATCGCGTTCACCGTCTCATCTCCCTCATCCTTTCCGCCAAACCAGACGCCGCTCTGGATCTCCTGGAGATTATCGCCCATGGGCCACTGCAAACCCGCGCTCGTGCTCTTGACGTCCTCGCAACATTCTACCCAGAATGCGTGGGCCATAACGTGATTGCTCGCCGTCCGGCTCTTGCAACGTACCAAGCTCACAGGGCGAAGTGGGAAACTGGCCAGGAGCGTGTCCTCGGGGAAGACGATACCGAGGGGCATACCTATATCCCATGGCGAACCAGCGAAGAGTCCCCCATCAATTGCGCCGGTTGCCAACAATCATGCGTTGGATTTTGTGTGCAGTGCACTCTGTGCTACGGCGTCAAGCATGCTGGTTGTCTCCAACTGTATCAAGATGAGACATTCCAATACAATGTCATTGTTCAAGCACCCGGGGAGTCCATACCGTCCAAGACGGAGGTCGTCCACATCCAGTTCTCCAAGTGCGCACCACGCCTGGACGAGAAGGTTCTCGATATGGGGTACACGCAAGGGAGGGCCAAGTCGACAGTGAGGCGAGTGGGCCAGCACTTGCTTCATCTCGTCAACATATTCAACATCACACTCTGCGCTGAGTGCCACGAGCCCCTTTGGGGTGCAACGGCTCAAGGATATGCCTGCATGGGAGTGTGCCAGCGCTTCTTTCATGTGTCTTGCGCCGACGCGATGGCCACGCGCCATGAATGCACATGTCGACCCGGCTTCGAGATCATTGCCAACCCAGAAGACCCACCTTCCAGTCGCGATCCATTCTCCGCTTCCGCCTCCGACGTCCGAGCCTCTTTTGAGCGAGCTGCCGACAATCTGTTCCGCGATCCCAGCAAACTCAAGAACGCGAGTTACGATGAGATTGTTGTCCTTTATGACAGCATTTGGGTGCAACTCGAGATCCTCAACAACGGCATCGCCTCGGGCTCCCTGCGCATTCACAATGAGGATGATGAGGACGTGGATGACGTCGTAGGCTTGGCTGGAATTCTGGCCAAGTACAAGGATCTCATGGACACTGAGGATCTGCGCATCTCGCAAGCACTGAGTGAGTATACACAAGTCGCAGGCGAGAGCCCTCGAGGCGGAGACTTCCTTTGGCGACCCCGGTATCTCCAATATTGCGCTGCGCTCCTGCGTGCTCCTTCGGATACATCGTGCCCACCTCCGCCCTCGACACATTCAGACTTGTTAAGAGTCGATGGGTCTTCGTCTTTCCCTCCAACGGATCCTCCGAGCGTGGCGTACGAGGCAGTTCAAATGAAGAGTATCCGCCAAACCCTCGCCAGCGAACTCAGTCTACGGGATGACCTCGCCGTATCGACTGTCATCGACCAAATGCGCCATCTGGGCTTGTGCAACATTGCCAACACGCCAAGCATTTCAGCACCAGTTGTGAACGACACGACATTGATGGTCAATTTCCCTCTCCCTCAACTGATGGACTCCTCGCCATCTGTCGAGTTACTGGTCCTCGTCATCGAGCAGCTCCTGGACGATATCGACCTTACAGCAAATGAGCAAGGATTCTCGCTGCTGTTCAATCGGGCTTGGCCCAGCACCATGTGCTCACCTTATGCCTTGGAACGGCTTGGTGGAGCAGTCATCTCTTGGATCATGGCAGAGGACGACGTGCTTCACCACATTGTGAAGAACTATGCATCGAAGCGGAAACGGCCACCAGGAGTACGCACCTCGGCGACGAGCGCGGCCAAGGGACTTGCATCTGTTGCAAGCTACAAGGACGATCGCGGGCGGTTACTCTCGCGCTACGCGCATCCATGGCTTCAAGCCTTGCACGACGAGGATCCTATTCGATATGCTGAGCTGGCGTACGACCATAGTAAGGTCATTGACGATCGGTGGGGCGTTGTCGTCCTCGCAAAGGGCGAAGCCGCTGCGTCGCAAGTCGCAGGGATGGCTCTCGAGCGGATCACAACACTCGCCGACGCGAATGCGACTTTCTCCGTCACTCTCGACCTCCTGACAGCTTGGCTGGAAGATGTAGGCGGGTTAGCCCACGAGGTAAGCTCATGCGACCCGGCTGTAACGCTGACTCCCAGGAAGCGGCCTTCAAAGCTCTGCCACGTCTGCTCCGCCATGCCCACACCACAGATGTGGACTCTGTCGACCTGTGGACATTGGCGAACGAGACCTCTCGCGACGACGAGTACGGCCTGCAGCGTGTATGCCGCTGGCTGCGTGTGCTTGCATGCTCTGGAGTAGAAGTACCTTGGGAGTCGATCACTGCCTTGGTGGACCTGGACAGCTTGGCTCACCTGAGCGACACAGCGCGTTTCGATCTGGTGATGGCCACCAGCGCAAACACAACACCTATCGCCATCGACGCCCACGCACATCTCACCTCGCATGTGTTCGCAAGCATGGTTGAGTCTATAGAGTACCGGCACGCGAATGGTGATGGCACCGCCGCCCCGGAACCGAACAAGGAAGAGATTGACATGCTGCGCACGAGCATGCTCGCTCTTCTCAGGGCGTACGAAGTCACCGACGACGACATCGCGGATAGCGCCCTCCACACTACGAGCACCCCACGGCAAATCGCGAGCCATGCCAGGAAGAAGAACAACATGCCGCTGCGAACGCGACTTATTCCGCTAGAGGTAGAAGCTGTGCTTGCTGCAGCCAAGCTCCTACGGCGAACCGAGTACCCAGCAGAGATGACTCTGGACTTCATCTGGCTGCTTCTCAAAGCTCCTGCGGCGGACAATCCTGACGGCTTCGTGAGTATCACTTTGCTATCCAGCTGACAAAGCAGCTTTATCACATTTGCTCTGAACTGCACGAGGCCCTGTGGCCTCTGTACGATAGGAGGATCAACCGCCGAAGCCGGGCAAGGCTGTTCCTCAAGTTGCTTACGATCAACCCCAAGCCCATTGAGCAGCTAGTTCGCGAGAGCACTGGCGGCGTCGAGCAGTGAGTTGGCAAGGAAGGCTCCGCTGACGCCAGTGGCGTGATACGAGAACGTCTGTTGACGTTTATTCTTGAGTTGGCTGACGATCGTGTGACGCACGATGTGGCGAGCTGGAGACGGGCGTCCGTCAGTCTCATCCTCCAGCTCTTCAACACTGTAATGCCAGCCACGGATCCCAGCCCACATAATCTGGTCGTATGGCGTGGTCTGCTACCTACACACCTCCACGCCATCACCCTCTGCTTCGAGGATCATTTGGAGTTCGGCAGCGATGAACAGCGCCTGACGCTGTTGTCCCAGCTGCTGCACTTGCAGACCCTTATTCCCACATGGCCCAGTACGTCCCAATGCCGTCGCCTGCTAATACAAGTCCTCGGCTGGCATGCCATCGAGCAAATCGTCTCGGAGCAAGTCACAACCATCCAGCGTCTAGAGGCTGCCGACACGGTCTTAGCATTAGCTGCTGTCGCCGACGCGTGGACGATCCGAGCGGCCACCTTGTCACTGGGCATGAACATGCTCGCCGCTGGTGTGCCATGTCCATGGATGGTGCTGCAACGGTTCCAGCAGCACGCCGCCGCTGCTTGTGACCAGCCATGGCCAACTCCTTGCGACTCGATCACGTCCATCATGCTTCCGGCACTGAAGAATGTGCTCGACTCGGCCCATCGTATCGGTATCACCCAAGATGACGACCGGAAGAAGACAGCTCTCGTCGGCTCTCTTTTCGTATCCGTCGTTATCAACTTCGCCTCTGATCTGATCAAGTGGGACTACGTTGTGCAGCGGCACATTCTCGACATCCTCCTGGTCGTGTTCTACAAGGTGAGCCGCCCTATCTCATTGGACTGACAGCAGCATAATGTCCAGTCGGTCGAGCTTCAGGCACTCTCTGCTCTGCAGACATTAGCGTCCTACATTGCCGACGTGACGAACACTGAGAGTGGCATCGTTGCACTGCAAGTGCTTCGTACCGCCCAGGCTCGCATGAGCAAAGACAAGTTCTCGCGCATCCTGCCACTTCTCTTCGTCCATGTCGCGGACATTACAATGCGACAGAGTGCTGATGGTGATTCGGCCTTCATTGACTCCTGTGAGTGTATTTTCATCAACGAAGTCTGACGCACCAGGTCTCTCCTTCCTCCAGGAATCGCTCTCTGAGTTTGGCTCATCCGGTCTTCTGCTCCAAGTCCTCCGCGCAGATGGCGCCAACGCGAACGCAGAACGCAAGTCGACATACGTTGGCCTAGCTACGCAGCTGGCTGCCGGGGACCTGCAAGGAAACAGGATGCAGGAGTGGTTGGACCAACTATTCCGCGATCTGTGAGTTTGGCATGCCTGCCGAGCTGACAGCAGTCCCGAGATGCTGAGATGGGGTCGCAAGGGTATTGCGCAGACCACTTGGCCTCTGGCCCACTTCGCTGGCACACTGAAGGACCCTCTGTCGGAGGAGAGCGCCCAAGGTTTGCTCGTCAGCGAGTGTCAATCTAACAGCCAGAGTTCGGCTCCTTCCTGTCCCGCATCAGCAAGTCTGCCAGCGAGTGGGACTCGGCGAAGGACTTCGATCCCAACCCCGTCATTAAGACCAGCACAGCGATTCTCAAGCTTGCCCCTGCGTCGACTGGAGCAGTGGGTACACTACCTGGCATGTGTTCAGTTCTCTTACAGCAGGTCCTTCTACACCAGTTGTCAACATTCCTTCACGCCGTCTTACCGAAGTACAGCATTTTCCTCGAACCAATCTCCGAACTTGTTCCAGTGGCCATCGGCGTGGCACGACAGCACCAAGTCGAGAACACTGTGGCCACCATTCTCTTCGAGCAGTGTGGCTCAGCAATAAATGGCCAGACCGTGACTGCCCTCACCCTTACGTCCCTCTTACAGGTGTGTACGAGAACCTGGCCCTTCGCTGATTCCAGTTTTTGGCGCTTGGCGAGGACGATGAGCCAACGCTGACCAAGGAACGACACACCGCGCTGGTCGACGCCACACGAGGGAGCTTGAACATCCTGTTGCGCAGCCACCCAACGTTGATGGCGATGCAGGACGCCGAGAAGACGATGAAGCTCCTCGACGCATCTGCCGCTGTCATTGTCTGCGCAGAGGTGGCCGCACCTGGCAACATTGGCTCGGTACTTCTGTCGCTACCCTCGGAGATGCCCATAACGCAAGTGCACGTCTTCAGCCACATCCTGTACGCTTCATTGCCCCTCAATCTCGGTGCCGCTCGCGCACACCTCGTCTCGCTCTACCCAGTACTGGCCCGCGCCACTGCTGTCACCATGTTCGCGTGGACAGACCTCCTGAGTGTCCCAGATCCAACTGGTGATGGTGCGCACTTCGCTTCGGCCGTCTTTATCACTCTGCGGTTAGCCATCCTAGCCGTGCGCGACCCCGGTTCCGAGCCCAGTCCCACGGCGACGGAGGCCCTCGAGTCATTCTGGCGTCGGCTCTGGCCCGAGTGGGACCGCTTACTCTCCCTCGCGCTAGCAGCGACATGTGCCAATCCCACGTTGCGGCAAGTCACGCTCTCGACGCTCCTCGACATCGTCATCTTCGTCGCGTCGACAGCGCCACTTGTCCTGGTCGCCGCCGCCCCGGTCGTCGACCGCGGACTACGCGCCCTCGAGGAATGGGAGGCCAACACCGACATCCACTCGTCCAAGGCCAAGCTGTCGAAAGCGCTTGCGGCGCTCGACGCCGTGTTGCGTGGCAAGGACGTCGAACGGCCACTGTTGCGCGACGCCGCGATGAAGGCAGTCCGCGCCGACATGATGGCGACGGAGAGGCTGTTTGCTGCCGCTGACCATATGCGGGATGGCGGGCGCGAGAGGGAGCGCGAGCGGGCGCCGACACGCATGGGTTTCCGCGGCGACTGGAAGGGATAGTCGCGGCTAGAGGTTGCCAGAACGGTTGTATAGATGATGCAATGCATATAACAAGTAGACTATGTCATGCTCCGTTGGCGGGACGTTCCGAGAACCTTGTGGACGCAGAACGGAATATCGACGCATTTGCTGCTCATCGGCGGGCCAGCGGCCCTCGCGACGTTGAAGAGCGAGCAGGTGGCGGGGTAGGTCCGGCGCGAGGGTGCCGAGAGTCACTCTCAGGAGGACATCGGTCGCGCCCTCTCGCTGATCATGACATCGGTGAGCATGCCGGTGCATGCGAAGTGTTGCCCCAGGAACAGAAACGGGTCTGCCTCTTGATGAACGAGCGCGTTTCGCTTCTTAGGGCGCACGTTCTTGAGTAGCTTGCTAGCGTCTGCAGCATCCGGAAGTCCACCTGGTGCCCCGTCCGCCCAGGCGTTGTCCGTACCCAGGTAGCTCTTTGAGCGTTTTATGGCCTTCGATTACGGTCAGCTGTGTGCGAGACAGAATCTCTGTATACATACCTCCGTGACGGAGATGTCCTTGGGAAGTTTGAGCGCTTTCGCGAGCAAACGAACGCCTAACTCCTCCATCAGAGGTAGATGGTCAAGGCTGGCGTGCTGCAGGTCGAGGACAGCCGACGCTAGAGCCGCGAGACGTGATTCCAACTGCAGTATGCGCTCGTCCTGGAGCGCCACCCATTCCGACACCGGCATGTAGGAGCTGCCATCTGGCCTCACGATACGCCGACCATGCAGACGGAGAGCGGGGAGACTGGAGGCACTCCGAGCGAGGTGGGGTGCGAGGGTGGGGAGGCGAAGGAGGAGCTTGAGCATGATAATAGCGTTCTCAGGGTGGAAAGCCGCCTGATGCTGCCGATGTCGTGTTGAGGTTGGATATCATGTTGTTGAGATTTGCGACTGCATGATAACGAGCGCTAACCGCGGCTGAGTATGCCTATGTACCAATGGTCTATTCATGCAAGTTACAGGTGTTGGGTATTGATAATGAAACTATCCAATCATGGCTAGACTGACACTAGTCGCGCTTGGGCTTCTTGCGCTTGCCAGCACCGCCGCCACTGCTCTCCCTCCGCTTCTCCTTCTTCCCGCCCTTGCCCTTCTCAGCCTCCCCCTCCTTGTCCTTGACCTCCTCCAGCGCGGCACCCTTGACACTGATGGTGGTGTTAAGGCGCGCACGCTCCTCGGGCGTCGCGTCCGCCAGGGCACGCACCTGCTTCTCGGCGGTCGAGAAGTCGGCCTCGGCGTCGATGGCGTACTGCCTCAAGTCGAGGGAGTCGAGGAGCTCGCGCTGCTCGGCCGTGGGTCCACGGCCACTCGCCTCGTCGCGGATACGCTTCTTCTCTTCCCGCTCGGCCTCCTGCACATCCTGCTCCACGGTCTGAGCGGCAGGCGCGAACGTAGGCTGGGCGGCGACGGGGACGGCCTCGTCCATCGCGGCACGGTGGATGTCCTGCAGGTGCTTGGTGGCTCGGCGGAGAAGCTTGCCGAACAACGCGAGGATCTGGTGGCTAGGCGCGCCGAGCTCGTTCTCGAGCGTCTCGAGCGACTTGCGCTGCAGACCCATGGCGAGGAGGATGGCCTGCTGCGCGGCCGAGAGGCCGAGGTCGGGCAGACGCTTGCCGAAGAAGAGAAGGGCAAGGGCAGGCACGAGGTCGAGGACGAGGTGGTAGTCAACCATGCTGTCGGCGTAGCTCTCGAGACGCTTCATGTCAAAGGGCGAGATGAGAGAGTTGAGCTCGTCAGAGGTGAGCAGCTTGCCATCCTCGCCCTTGCGCGAAGCGCCGTCGATCACGCTCAGCGCAGTCTCGGAGCGGAACTTCTTGAAGCACTCGTAGCTGAGCAAGTTCATGAAGCGATGCCTGAAGTCGGTGGCGAATGCGGTGAGCCAGCCCTCCGCCTGCGCGACCGTCGAGGACAGAGCGCGAAGCATCACGAAGGTGTACTCGCCCGTAAGCGGGTTCTCCTTCTGGCTCGCGTAGAGAGGCACGTAGCCCGCCTTCTTCCAGAACCGCAGGAGCTCGGGCGTAAGGCCAAAGGACACGCCGAGGTAGTCGAGCGACTCGGGAGCACGCTCAGAAAGGCGCTGGAGTAGGGGTGGCATGCGAGCGGCGTCGCGGACAGCGATGGTGTCGGTCGAGAGCGAGGCGTCGGCTCCGACCTTCGAGTCGCGAGCGAAAACGTCCGCCGCCTCGTCCGCGGCAGCGAGAGCGTCCGCGTCGGTCAGCTCGCCAGAGTAGAACGAGTTGAGAGCGTCGAGTGCACGAGCGCCGTAACCCATCCGCGCGTAGTCGGGATGAGTGGCGATACGCACAACACGGGCACCGGAGAGCATGGCAAAGTCGTTGTCCTGGAACTGCTGCGAGATAACCCATGGGATCATGTCACCGCTCGAACGCGTGCCAGAGTGTGCCATCTCCTTGAGGATAGCCTCGCGCGAGATGTTGCCCTCGAGCGCGACCTGAAGGACGACCAGCGGGTCAGGCAGCGAGGTGTCGTCCTCCTTGAGAGGAGGGAGCAGGACGAAGAGGTGGTGCGCTGGGGCGTCGGAGAGCATCTGCAAGTCGTTGGGCGAGTTCTTGTAATGCGATGCGACGTACAGCGCCATCATGCGCTGGAGGAAGACCTCAGACGCGGGGTGGTACGAGAACAAGGTGTCGCGGTTGACGTAGTACAGCTCGCACTGGGACGGGTGAGGGCAGCCCTGTGCCGCCTTGGAGACAACAGTCGCGTCCAGGCACAGCAAGTGGTTGAGCCACTTCTCCACCTCGTCCCCTGGTGCATAACGGATCGGCTCGTCGAGCTTGATCTCGCGCAGACTCCGCACCAGACCCGCGCCAGCCTTCCCTGCCGCACCAGCCTTGGAGTTGTTCCCAGCCTTGCCGTTCGCGCCCTCTCCGCCCTTGGTGATCGTTGGCCGCGTCTGCTCCCGCAGCTGCTGGATGAGCTTAATCGACAGGGATCGTCCCGTTCCCTCGTAACCGTTGATAGTCGACGCCATGAACACGAGGTATGGGCCGATGAGCTTGCGCACAAGCGGAAGAGGAATGGCGGCCGCCTCATCGATAATCACAAGCTCAGCCTGGCCGAGTACGTGGGCATCCTCGGGCGAGATGTACTGGATCGTCTGACGGTGACCGCGGAAGACGTTGACGCGAACAATCGCCTTCTTGAACTCGGGGTTGGTCGACTGGACGACATCATAGTCGATGTGCTCCTCGTAGCCGAGAGCGTCGAGAGCCTTGAAGACGAACTCGAAGAGGGTCTTGAGGTTCTCCGGGTCGGGGGAAGTGACGAAGATGTTGGAGTAGTCGTGGGCGAGCGCTGCTCCAATAGCGAGACCGAGGGCCGCAGACTTTCCGCGACCACGGCCAGCGGTAAGCGCGACGGTCGAGGACAGGGTCTTCTCAGAGATCGCCTCAACGAACGTAAGGAGGGCTTTGGCCTAATGTCAGCTCTAGAGTACGACTTCGGAGCTCACCTGGTCGGCAGTCTTGGTGAGCTTAGCCAATGGTCCGACAATGTCGACGCCGTCAAGGTTCTCTTTCATGTCCTTGAGCTCCTCTGCCTTCTTCTTCCTCCCGCGGTCATCCTCAGAGTCCTTGAGCAGACCAATGTCCTTGCCCTTGGAGATGGGAAGGACGTTCAGCTCGTCGTCGAGCACCAGGCAGTCTGGGTTGGAACCGAGCGAGAGAATGAAGCGCTCGTTGAAACGCGGCTGCACGAACTGGTGAGCGTCGGTGCGGAATCGCCCGTGAACGTCCATCGCCATGGTGTAAAGCTGCTTCAAACTTGACATGGTCTTGAGAAGAAGCACGACGATACCGCCACCCTCAACCGTCTCGATCGTCCTGGCGAGCAGGTTAGGCGTGATGGCCTCGTAATCTTGGAGGACGAGCATGCCGAAGGTCTGACCAAGGATCTTAGCCGAGTCCTTGTAGTATCTGATGTAAGTCCAAACTCTAAGGCGCATAAACTCACGCATAGCGGATGTCGGTGACAGCAATGAAGAGCTCGAAGGGGTCCTGCTCGTTGGCCTCACGGACGCCACGCTTGATGTCGCGCTTGATCTTGGCCTCGCGCTTCTTGCGGTGGCTGAAGTAAGCTATAGTACGGGGCTTGTAGCTCACGTTGTGAAACCCAAGTCCTTCTTGTAGCACCAGAGGACATTTGGTCGGGAGCTCACACGCGCCTGCGACAAGAGGAAGTGGAGGTTGACGATCTACACTGTCAGTGAGGAAGATGACCGGTGACATACCTGGTCGCGACCACGGTCGCCAACCATGACGAAGAAGGAGCGATGGTTTGTTCGGACGCCATTGGCGATGAGCGCAGGAATGCGCGGGTCGAGTTGTTTCCTCATCGCGAAGTGGTTGTGTAGAGCAAGCCAACAACAACTTGCTTGGGCGGCAATCGATCATGAGAGTACGGCGGGCGATGGAAATCCTCAACCGACCTCCACCTTGGGGTATTGGATAAAAACTGAGAAATCCAGGAAAATAATATAAAGGGTTGGGGGCCCCCATGAGGACCAATCCCAGTATATATCGCCCATCTCTCAATTGCTCTCTATCCCAGCTCCCCCTCGAATTAGGAAGCAGCTCCCCGCCACCCACCAAGCACACAGCCAGGCTAGCTCAACGCTGCCTCTCTCATACCCAGCAGTGCTCTCAACGCACTCCTCGTCTCTCGGTGATTCGTGAGCGCACGCAAGCTGTAAAAGATGTATGTATTGCGCCTAGAATACGCGCGGTGGGCGCATCGCTGACACCAAGGTCCAACAAGATTGTGGTGTGTACCACCCAGTCGATATGACTCTTGGTGTTGCGCGATGCTGACCTTCCTTCTTTGCTTCTGTTACTTTTCCGGTCTCTGCTTGTCATGTTCTATCGCAACGCCGACAGCCCCAAATCTACCGCGCCATCATCGATGATGTGATCGCCAACGTGTCGGTCGACTTTGAGGAGTACGGTATGGACGACGACCTCCTCCCCAAGCTGCAGTCTGTGAGAATTTGCCGCCGTGCCGTGGCGGATGGTTACTGACGCCGGTAGAAATGGGAGAACAAGCTGCTTGCTACCAAGGTCGCCGAGTTTGCGAGGCGCGATGGTGAGGAGGGCCAGCAGGCTGAGTCATCAAGTCGGCCCGCCGAAGCAGCCCCACCAGCGCAGCCACCATCAAATGGGGTCGAGGTCAAGGCCGAGCCGGACGATCCGCTTCGTCTGCGCGGAGGTGCTGTGAGTCTCTGCGACCGTCACGACGTTCCGATCGTGGTCCTGTGGCCTTATCAGCTGCGGCTAGCGTCTGACGATCTCTCGTCTCCAAGTGTAGTACTAACAACAGTCTGAGGACACCAAGCCCAATATAGCTCTTGCCGATGTAGCGCCTCAGCCGCGGCCAGAGCCTAATGCGGCGGGCCTACTCCCCGGCGATGAGGTCATAGACAGCGATTTGGATGACAGCGACGACGAGCTCGGCATCGATGACGACGAAGAGAACGGCGAGGGCGACGTCGACATCGTGTTCTGCGTGTACGATAAAGTGCAGCGGGTCAAGAACAAGTGGAAGACGGTGTTCAAGGACGGCATGATCCACATCAATGGCAAGGACTATCTGTTCGCCAAGTGCCAAGGGTGAGTTTTGAGCGACGGCGACAGTGGCGTGATTATCTTGTGGTGTTATCGAGGCTGGTGCCATGGAGCGGTACCAGCGCCACCTTGCTGTGTATCCAACCCTTAGCAATTGGCGAAGCGCTGTGGATCAGGGACGAAGCTGACTTCCTAAGCGAGTTCGAGTGGTGAAACGTTCACTTCCACTTGCGTTTGAGAGAGAACACATAGAGAATCGACTCCTCCCCTCCCCCATTCCCGCACATGTCCCCGTGCATATCATCTTTTCATTCGCGTAGCCCCATATGATCATTCCCACCATCCTGTACCAGTAGAAACCTACATGCATTAGTCCACCGTACATGGGTAATAGCATCGCTATGGTGATGAGAGGCTCGCGTGCCGCTGGACGTCGAGGTCGCCATTGAGTGGAGGCATTTGCTTCCGTCCTAGGCGTTTTCCGCCGAAAACTCAAAAGTCGTCTGCTGCACTCAATCAACCCACCATCTCCCGACCATGAAGGCGACCAGCACCGCGATCCGGGCTTTGCAGGCGGCCCCCAGGCAAGGTGTGTACTGCGACGGTGTGTGGGAAGCGTTTGGTGATGCAGCTTGTTCAAAGTACCAAGAACGCATCCATCACTCTCTGTGCTTCCTCACCCCTATGAGCCTATGGCAGTGACAATCCTGCCGCGCTCTGCCCCTACCGTCCTGCGTTCTGCGCTGACCCCAGCCGCCCGCTTCTCGACTTCGGCATGCGCCCGCGACGCCACCGCCGAGGCCGAGCCGTCCTCCCGCTCCTCCGGGTCCGGGTCGCGCTTCACCGCCCGTCCTGGCGAGAGCAAGACGGACGCCTGGGTGCGCAACATGTCCGAGACGCGCGACTGGCGTCGCCGTCAAGCCTCCCTCAACGCCCAGGTCAACCTCTACCTCCCCCCCGGCATCGAGAACCCCACCCACCCCGACCCCTCCTCGCGCATTTCCCCCCGCGACCCCGCTTCCTCGTCGCACCCCTCTCCCCGCGAGGCGTCGATCGCCACGCTTCTCGCTGCCGGCGCCGCGCTCGGGCACAAGAAGAACATCATGCACCCCGCCTACCTCCCCTTCGTCTACGGTAACCGCGCCGGCCTGAGTGTGATCGACTTGGACCAGACGCTGTCGGTGTTGCGCCGGTGTGCGACCGTCGTGCGTGATGTCGTCAAGGACGACGGTGTGGTGCTGTTTGTGAGCAAGCAGCGCAATGCGACGCTGCAGATCAAGGCGCGGATGGGTGACAACGGGTTTGTCACGGCCAGCTGGATGCCTGGACTGCTCACCAACTCGGAGACTTAGTGAGTACAATACCGGCGTTGTGAGGATGAATTGAGGGTGAGGCCTGAGGCGGCGCGGCGATCGGAGTTTCTTGTGATCTTGAGAAGGCTAGGCTGGTCGCCTCGGGCCGGAGACTAGCCCTCTCCAGCCGACATCAAAGGTTCGGCAATGCCGGAGTCTGAAGTTGAGACGTACCTCTTGTGTTCGGCTCATTACGTTCGGGTGGTCTAGTGCAAACCTCTGGAGAGGCCGAAGCAGAGGGCAACTTGTTCTGGAACTAGCCATAACAAGCGTTTCATTATCGCTCAGCCACAATCCCCCTTGGCCACATCTTCCTCCCTTGTCTTACCATATTGGCTCGCGCTAACCGCCAGCTTCGGCATCAAGCCCATGCTCAATGGCGAGTACCTCCCCGACCTCGTCATCTTCTCTTCTCCGGCGCAGAACATCGGCGCCATCCGCGAGTGCACAATGCGCAAGGTGCCAACCATGGGCATCGTGGACAGCAACATGGACCCCCGTATTGTGACGTACGCCATCCCCGCCAACGCGGCGTCGGTGCGCACCTCTGAGCTCGTTCTTGGCACCCTCTCGCTTGCAGGACAGGAGGGCCGCCGCCTGCGTCTCCGGGACGAGGAGCAGGCTAGCCTGCGCAAGTCGCGTGATGCCGAGTGGCGCCGTTCGCTCAAGGGCGGTAACAAGCGAGAGCGCGAGAGCCAGGGCCAGGCTAAGCAGCAGGAGGAGCAGGCCGAGGGAGCAGAGCAGCAGTAGACGTATCTTCCACCCTTCATGCATGACTCATTCTATTCTACTAGCTATAACAACAATTGTGGCGTATTTTACACGCGGAGGGGAAATGCGAGAGTGGCGATGCGAGAGACAAGAGGCGAGAGTGGCCAAGGAGATGCGGGAGCCGAGGACTCGCCTATGCCGTCAACTCGGCGACTGTTTGGTCTCCCTCGCCGAGCGTGAGACGACCAAGGACTCGCTTCATGACTGCCAGCAGCATTTCGGTCTGAGCCTTAGTCGCACCACATCCGTCCCGGAACGGGGCTGAGAGTCGCAGTCCGCCCTCGTGTGTGAGGACACTGATGTTCCACACAGGCGCGTATGGGCTTGCCGTCTGTGACCAAGCGTGGTCCACTGCGCCCTGTGGCAACCGCGCTTGCCCGAGGTTGTGAATCGCCAGTGAGACGCGGAACGGAGCAGGCGCATCTGCGCGCTGCCCAAAGAGTCGCTCCCACCCTGTTGGCATTTGTGGGTCGTACTGAGGGTCCAACTCGCTGATTTCAGAGTCTGGAATGTGGTACAGCACGCCATTGTTGAATCGTCCCAACGCGACGCCGCGTGAACTCTTGAGGAAGGAGGCCAGCTGCCTGGTCTCGGACCAGAACCTGTCGAAACCCGAGACCTTGGTCATGTACTCCGGGTTGGTCACGTAGCATCCCGTAACGGCCGAGTGGCCGAGACGTGACTTGCGTTCGTCCCTGCTCGTCAAGGCCGCAAGGCGGACGGATTGGTAGGGAGGGTGGGAGCCGAAGACGCGCCACAGGGCGGCCATGTACGCCATCTTGAGGATGGGGTGGAAAGTCTTGACACCGCGAATCTTGCCCTGCTCCTTGCACATGTCGATCGTCGTCAATGGCACAGTACAGAAACAGATGCTGCCGGGTGCCTCCGTTGGGTGCAACCCGATCTGCTCTGCTGGCCATGGGTCCTTGGCCCTGAACTTCTTCTGTAGCGCTTTTGGGAGCTTGGGGACGATGGCTTCTCTGAAGAAGACCGGAGCGAGGTACCGCGCGTCAGGCTTCAGATCGATAGTGTCGTCCAGACGCTTAGGGTAGTCGAAGCTCTCGACGGGGAGGTTGATTCCGCGCGCAGTGAGCAGGTGCACAAGACGGAGGGAGCCGCGCCCATCCACCACAAGGTGGTTGAAGCACGCCACCAAGTATCCGTACTCGACATGGGGCGAGGTGAGCAGGCTGACGCACCACATGGGAGAGTGGTCAAAGTCCTGGCTGTCGAACCGCTCCGTCTCGCTGTGTAGGATTGATGCCATCTCTGCATCAACGTCGTCAATGGGCGTGAAGACACCGTCCTGCACGATCTCCTTCGCGGCCCATGGCGCGCCGGACTCGTAGCATGGGTGGTCGGTCTTGGATTTGATCACACACGCATTCAGACGCGGGAGACGGACCTGGAGCTCACCCACGCGCACCTCGAGGAACTCGCGAGATGGGAGTTCGTGGAGAGCGAACTTGACAGCGTGGACGATGGCGTGAGGGTGGCCCAAGTTCTGGCGGCAGAGGATGAGACGTTCGTGGGATGTGACTGCCGCCGTTAGCCGAGTCTCAATAAGATCATCGATGATCACCGAATACCATCCATCGGTACTGCTGATCGCTCGTGCACTAGTCGCACAGGCCCCGCGGCAACTCACGCTGGTATGGCAGTGGCGGCAGGCTGAACGAGCTCTTGCCCGCCGGGACGTAGTTCTTTGGTATGCTCTCCTTGCGAGCAAGGTTGATGCTCTGCTTCTCGAACGACATCGAGTATACGTTGTGTGGGAGGAGTCGGGCTGATAGTTGCGTCTCGGGCTGCGTGGTGGGTATAGTCTGATGGGCTCCAGTCGTCCGCGAGTCGAGTCGGTCGTGTGTCTTTTAGGTCGTAGTGGCAACAAGAAGTGGACTAGACCAAGCCTAGATGATAAGTAACGTCTAGGTCGTCAACGAGAGATTGTGTAAGGCGATACCCGATCTCTGACAAAGTGTCGCGGGGTAACTGTAGTGACGGGCGGCATGCTTGGGACAGTTTAAGTCTGATGACCGTGCCACCTGGCGACCAAGAGCGGCCCGGCGGGCGGCAAGTTGTCGGGGGTCACCGCCGGGTTCCCCTTGGTGAGTTAAAGTTGCTTGATGCCGGCACAGCGAAAGATCCTCTTTACCGGGTACTACACCCCTGAAAAACTTGCCTGCGACCCACGTACTCAGGCGCACCGAGCCCAGTCTCGGTCAGTTGGCAGGGGCTAGTACGCCAGAAGACCCTCTGCCCTCATAGTGTTCTTTCTTACGTTCGCGAACCATCCTCGAAGTGGGAGGTCGGCGGACACCAAGATGGAAGGAGAAGTGAGACAACGCCCATGCGGTCCGTGGGGTATGATGGTGTAGACCAGGGCTGGCGACTGGCGCGCGCCGGGTGGCGCATGGCGTCGCAGTCGCAAGTTACCATGCTTGCGACATCCGACCCTGGAGAGTCATTTTCGTCCTTCCAAGCTCTGAAGCGCTGGGGACCAGGTAGACCAGAGAGAGTTCGGTGGACCCTCAAAACCCGATTTCGATGAGGTAAAGAATCGCCGGGTAACGTAGCGCAGGTGTGGACTTTGTCCCGTCATCGACCAGAAAGCATCAAAGCGTCGACTATGGAAGCTCTGCCCTTTTGCCCGTAGCCCTTCCCCCCTCGTCATACCCGCACGCGACCTGCCAAATGGCACGACCCATGCGACACACGGGAGTAGGGGACGGGCCTGTAACTTCGCTTGAATGTTACTGCTGCGTCAAGATCCCTCACAGGATCCTGCTGGCGCCAGGATCTCGAAACCCCAGCATAGTTCGAGGCAGTTGGGGCGAGACTGTGGTGGCGTCGCGGTCTGATAGCGCCAGGCCGCCGGATGCCCAACAGAGCGAGTCTAGAAGGGCGGGAAACCGTCTCGGGCTCGTGGGTATGAGCTAGCATTTTTGCTCCCTGCCCAAGAATGCTGCCAGTTGCACCTTAGCCCTGTACCAGCAAGCCAACGGGTCAGATGGATTGCAAGGCATGTGCTATTCCAGAACAAATGAAATGAGGTCGGAGAGTTGACGACGTAGACGTGCACCAGACTTTTGAGTGTGGCATCTGAATAGACTCGGCCCGCGGGTAACGCGAGTAAATTTATCGCTTCGGTGAGCCACCTGGGCTGTTGAAATGTACCTTTTCCTGTGGGCAGGGAAGCTGGGGCGAGATGGCCGGCTACCTGTCAGGACAGTGCAGGACATAAACCAGCATCCGAACGGAAGATGTCAAACGCTGCTGCAAAACCATACAAGATCATGCGAGAGGCGTTGGGCTGCATGGCTGATACGACAGGGTTGACAGAAGAATGAATTGGAGGGGCGAACACGCGTTATTGGTTCTCCAGATCTCCGATGTCCACGGTGGCCTCGCCCAAGTTGGGGGGTCGTCTTGATCCCTGCACGGGCAAGTTGGCGTTTGACGTGTCGAGACGGCCACGGTCTATGTGCGTACGGCATTCGGCCGACAATAAGCAGCTTGCCCAAGCTTGGCATGAAGATGTCTCAGAAGATGATGAAATGCCGACACGGCTTTCCAAGCAAGGCGCCCGATCGCGCTCAATCCAACCCAACGCGATCGCGTAAGACGAGCTTCTAGCAGGCTTCCATTGAGGGCTTCAATCGGAGAAAACTTGAGAGCAACACGCAGACAGCGTGTCGCGTGAGCATGGTGCCTCTCCGAGCTCTGCTACGCTTTGCGTCGTCGAGATAACGATCTGATCACTCACTTGCCCTGGCCCGAAGTGTTACAAGCGTAGCGAGCGACCGGCAACCAGCTCCTTGGAATGCACATCTTGGCGGTGACTGGGTTTCGGGCTCTCCGGTTATGCGTAGACGAGGCTCTTATCGTCGTACAAGCCTTGAAGCAGTACGTCACTGGCGTTTTCTGGCTTGCAGACGTACGAATCCACTCGTCTTCCCGCATCTCACGGAATGCTGTCGTTAGTCGGGAAGGAAGGCTATTGAGTTTGGCGGGTGGGCCCAAGTCCACAGTCGCGCTATATATGTACACAGGCAGCGGCGGGAAATGACCGGGCCGTCGCGCCGTAGAGTGCAGACATACCACTTGGAGATCAGATGCTCGTCCATCTGGAGGCTCGACGACCTAACCGAATTGGACGACTAGATCCCTTAGGCAAGAAGGTCTGTGAGACATGCGTGGAGAACCGCGCTGGACCGGTTATAACTGCGTTGATAACAGGACGTTTGCTGTCCTGACTGCATGGTTGTCGATAGGACATTGCCCAATGCCGAAGTCGGCTCACGAGAACCGGCCCCCGGCCCAACGGGAAGCGTTCGGTTGGCCTAGCGAGGACGTATGGGATTTGTCCTTTGTGCAGTCAGTCGTCTGGAGCACTCCGGGAAAAGGTGACGGCCATGTTCTGGCTGTGGCCGTTGGGACTGGAACGAGGTGGAGCTCCAGAAAGAATTCCCACTTTTGTTTCTCGGTTCAACCGCGTCTGCATGCCGGACGATGCAGGGAATCGTGTGTGAAGCGTGACGCCTGCACCGCCGTCAAGCGCGCCTGCCCTCGTCACGTCGGCTGCGCAGAACACCTCTTGTCGGGTGAGCATCATTGGCATGGAGAGATCGTTTCGTCCCAGTCGATGATCTCGGTAGAAACAAGTGATGATGCATGTATGCCTATGTCCCCTGTAATCCAGGCCACCACGCCTCCTCCTATAATGACAAACAAGTCACATCCATACACTCTCCTCTACGAATGAACAGGCAACATCCGCTCAATGTCCAGCTACCCCTCCTCCTCTTCCTCTTCCTCCTCGATGATCTGCGCCGGTGCGGCCCGAGACGGAGGCAGTCCGCGTCGACCCACGCCCCTCCCTCCCATACCACCGGAGCCAGAACCCGAGCCTGAGTTCGATGACCCATTCCCAAGCCCTGGCACCGCCGACGTCGGGGCGCTCGCGTCGCCCCGCTTCTTCCCCGAACTCGAGAACCGCGACGTCGTCGGCGTCCCACTTCCGCTCCCAGGATCCACATCCATCGAGCCTGGGCGCACCGTCGCGCCGTTCCACCTGGTCGTGTAGCTGGCGCACGAGGCACCCTGCCCTAGTCCGCCGGCGAACTCGTCGTCCTCAGACTCCCACTCGTCGTCCTCGCCGCGCTTGCTGAAGACGTCGCGCAGGGGCGGCTTGCCACGCCCGATGGGTGCTACTCTGGACAGAGGGGAGCGAACTCTACCCAAATCGTCTGAGAGTGACACGCGCCGGGAACCGTCGTCGTCGCTCTCGTCGTTTCGTCCCAGTATTGAAGATGCGCGCGATGAAGTATTCGACAGCGCGCCACTAGAGGCAACGGACGCCGGCCGTATCGACTTGGCTTCGTGCAGGACTTTTATGTGCCGCACGCGCGAGGATGCCGAGCCAGACGCCGAACGACGGTGGTAGTCGTGCAGTGGCGATGCGGGAGCCACACTTCTGTACCTGCTCGAGACGTCACTATTCAGCGTAGGCGAACGGATCGAGCTCCGCCGACTTCCGGCGCCGCGTCGCGAGTGGATCGAGCCGGCGCGGCTAGGTCCTTCACGTTCAGATGTCGGTGTCTCTGTCCCTGCACTGCGAGCAGAACGCCCACTCGCTCGCCGCCCAAGGTTGACGTGGTTCAGGCCGTCATGCACGTTGATGGTGAACTCTGGCGGCACAACATTTGATGCGATAGACGATCGCCGGCTGTTGACACTGCTAGAGCGATGAGAATACATCGGTCGCGAGCCGTCGTAACTCGTTCTGCGCGAAGCAGAGGGCGGCGGCATAGTCGTGCGTCCCATTGCTGGCCGATTGCTGCGCGTCGGAATAACAGCTGGAGACTTGTTGACGAGCAGTGTCTCCCGTTTCCGCCGCCTGCGATCTTCGTTGAAGAGATACCGGAAGGTGGTCCATATTGAATCCTTCTTGTGTTTCTCCTCTCCACCAGGCGGAATAGACGTAGGCGTTCCATGCTTGGACGAAGTCGCCTCAGCGTTCTCGTTCGATGTCGCAGTGAAGCTTCGGGAGCGTGTAGGCGACTGGTCGGGTGGTGTGCTCGGATGCTGCTGTACCGATAAGTTGGCCGCGGCGACGTTCAGCATCGTTGGATCACTCTCGCTCTTGGTCATCTTGGGCTGCGGCACGCCAAGTTTGCCGTTGACAGTCTTCGTAGGCGAGTCACCGTGCTTAACGGCGTCCACATGCTCGGGCGTGCCGTCACGAGCTTGGTGCTGTCCGTAGTCAGAATGTGGCCTATCGTGCTTGTCATGATGATGTGGAGAATGGCTGTCCTTATCGCCAGGCTTGTGGTCTGTATCAGTCTTGCGGATACCCGGTAGGAGCATCGATGTCGCGCGCTGCAGCATGTTGATGGACTGTGACCGCCCCTTCCTCTGGTCCTTTGATGGTGACTGATCCAAGTGTGTTGGTGATGGCGCAACCACGGTAGGGATGGAAGTTGGTGGCGACGACGACCTCTCTAGGTGATTCGAAGAGTGAGCAGACTGAGACGACTGGATCGACCGTATCGAGTGGCCCGAGAGCGGTCTGTCGTTGACGAAGGTTGCCTGCGGTGGAAGGAGTAACTCGGGTGTCTTCATGTTGGCGCGATCGGACACGAACGTCGAAGTGCGATCACTCGTTGGGTCGACCTTGTCCCGTTCCCGCTCCTCGGCCTTCCTCTTGGTTCGCTCCTTTCGCCTCGCCTCTTTCTCTTGCTTGGCCAACACGGCGTCGTCCGTCTCGCCACGCTCCAGTTGCTTGAGACGGAGGATCCACCAGTTCGCGCTGCTAGAGTCGCATGCGTCCGTCTTAACGGAGTGCATGAGCTGGCCAATGTCGAAGCCAAGATCTCGCAACCGCTCAAGCAGCAGTTTCTCAGAGGGTGTCGAGAACAGCGGTGGGAGGTCGGCATTGAGGACCATGAGGTAGTCGTCCGCAACGTACGCCTGCCACTGGCTCGACGTGCTGTGGTGCGACAGCCTCCGCTCTAATGGGAGCTGGGACGTGAGAGAGCGGCGCTTGGTCCGCACCGGCGTGCGCGAGTGGTCGGCCACGGGCAATGGTAGCGAGTGTTCGTCAATCATGGGCAAGCTGGAGCCACTGAGGCGCTTATCGGCACGTGACGTGCCCTCGCTCTCGTCCTCCTCGCGAGGGCCGTCCAAGCTCATTCGCGCAAGGCGCTCGCGCAACGAGTCGGGTTTGCGCAGCGTAACCTCGGAGCTATTCTTGTGCGCGAGTTCTAATGCGCGCTCCGTTTGGCTGTCCTCGCCACTGTGGCATCGTTTGATGTCAGGCTCGTCCTCATTTTCTGCCGTCGTTGGGGAGGTATCGCCACTCGTGGACTGTTTGCCGCTGAACTCGAATGACGTTTCAGAGGGCTCTGACTCGCCCTCAGGGGATTGTGTCAACCGCGCTGGCTCCTGCGTTATCGGCATCTGAGGACCGGATGACGCCCGTGGCGTAAAGGGGAATGACGCTGCTGACGAGGAAAAGAGGCGTTTTCGGTTGATAACAGACTCTGTCGAAGCCATCGGATGTGCGACGGGAGAGGTTGGCCCAGCAGACTGGGGTAGTGAGAGCGTAGAGGTGGCGTTCTGAATGTTGTCGTAAATCGTCTTCTTGAACCATGGATGGGTGAGAATCCCCTCCATGGTCAAGCGATCACTTGGGTTGCGTTGCAACATTCCGCGGATGAGCGAGCGCGCATCTGTTATCTCAGTTTCATGCTCCCACCTTGCAACTCACCCTCAGTCAGCCATTCTGGCTCCTCGTATTCCCCTCGGATGATCAAGTCCTTCATCACGCGCTCGTCGTCGTCGTCGAACGGCAACCCTCCACATAGCAGGGTGTAGAGAATGATGCCTAGGGACCAAATGTCCGTCTCGACGCCCAGGTACTTCTGCCCCGAGAGCATTTCTGGTGACGCGTAGCCGGTGGTTCCGCAGAAGGTCTCCATGAGTCTGCCCTTCTGATACTCGCGGGCAAAGCCGAGATCCCCAAGCTTGACGCTAAGCTCGCCATCGAGAAGCACGTTCTCGAGCTTGAGATCGCGATGCACGATGCCCTGCCGGTGGAGCCAGCCAACGGCAGTGCATAGCTCTCCAAAGATGCGCCTGGCTTCGCCCTCCAAGACGCGCCCTCGCTCAACGAGGTTCGAAGAGCTCGCCGCCGGGGCACAGCTCGGACACGAGCCAGATGTGTGTCTCCGTCGCGATGATCTCGTGCAGGTGGACAATATGTGGATGGTGGAGTCGACGGTGGTGGTGGATCTCACGTGTGAGCTGCGGCGTTGAGGCTTTGGCGATCTTCTTGATGGCGCAGCGCATCCCCGTC
Organism: Cutaneotrichosporon dermatis; assembly: GCA_020011015.1. Taxonomy (NCBI): domain Eukaryota; kingdom Fungi; phylum Basidiomycota; class Tremellomycetes; order Trichosporonales; family Trichosporonaceae; genus Cutaneotrichosporon; species Cutaneotrichosporon dermatis. The sequence goes on along the minus strand of JAIGNX010000009.1, from coordinate 1,903,997 downwards.
AGCCGGTGCGACGCGATGTGCACAGAGCCGAACGTCCCTGTAGTTGGGTCAGTCAGTGGTCACGAACATGTGTGGACCTGCGCCAGCCCGGGCGCCAAAGCTTACCTTCACCTATGACCCTGCCCTTGCCCAGCGTGTACCCGCCAACAACCTTGAGGCTGTCGCTGGCGAGTTCTTGCGCAAGAGAAGAATACGCATTGGTGAGCTGCTGTCAGAAGTTATCCCTTGCAATCATAGAAGACGTGAACCCACTTGTGCTTGCTTGGTGTTGGCGACGTTGCTAGAGTAGCTGTGATTTTGCCGCCCTGGGTAGGCGGCCGCCATGTCTGCTCCTGCCTATGGGTGGGACAGATGAGATGGGCGGGCGCCGGCTGGTTGCCGACGCGAGAAGCAATGTCGTCGTGGTAATGTAGGGGTTTGTAACGGTGTTGGTGATGGTCGGATGACGGGTGGAGGTGAAGTGCGTAGGGTGGGGGGGGGAGGAGTGAAAGGGAAACCGCCAGCGCCACGGAACGACGACGTCAGATTCGGGTCGCGTTAATGGGTGAGGGCGCTGGCCGGCTGTCGATGTCGGCTTGAATGGTGATGGAGCGCGACTTGCAAGCCCCGGCAGGTGATGGCTATGTAGTATTCACGGACAAATGACTTCGGTGGGAGTAGGCAATGTAATGATAGGTGGGTAGTGTGAGCGTGAGGCGATGATGCTCCTTGATGGAGAGAGACGAGTCGGAAGCAAAGAGAGAGGCTGGAGCATGGAGGGATCACCAGGGGCCGTAGGCGCGGCACGTCCGGCATCATGTCCAGCGGTTCCATACTAAACGACGCGCCTAAAACAAGTAACCGTTTCTGGCTATTTTCCAAGACGCGACCAAAGCGCGTAAGATAACGAGCCAGAAGCGAGCTTATAATGGCACAGGTGAATGTGCATGCAGTTGCAAAGGGGCGGGGAGCAGGTTATTGGCGGCTCATAGACTCCCAATCTTCGTGAATGACTGAGCGCGCAGACAGTGCAGGGATCTGCGGTACGCAGTTCAACAGCTCCAACTCATTAAGGAATGTCAGCCAGACTGTGCCTAACATTTCTTCTCTGCCAGTTCTTATCTGCGAAGGAGTGGCCCAGGTAATACTCGCATGCATCGTCGTCACATCGACTACTTATTCCCATGCGTCCAGAATGTTCTCGGGGGCTAAGGTAAGAGGAGGTCGGAGCCGGAACGCCTTCCCGGCCAAATGAAGCTGGTCCGTGGGATTTAAGTATCCACACGCCACTGACCTTGCAACTCAAAACGAGTAGCCTCGTTATATCAGTCGGTAGATTAAATGACTCTTAATGCGGACTTTATCCGGTTGATCATTCGGTCGTGGGTTCGAGCCCCACACGAGGCTTTCCTTTTGGCTTCGCTTTTTGTAGAACCCCAGCTTCGATCTCAGTGGTACCGTGATGAGATGTAGAGCATGCATCTGAGGTCTCAGATGCCCACCTGGCTGGTTTCTTGGAGTGAGCCCTCAATGGGGACTGGAGTGACTAAAGTTCGCGATGACGACAAGACATGTCGTGTCTTGTGGCACATTGGCTTTGTCTGTAACTACGATAAAGTCTGGCTGCACCGTTCTCTGAAGAACCATTGTCGCCGGATGATCCTGTTGTTCATTATGAGCGATTCACTCAAGGTCTGAGACCAAAAGAGGGCCGATCTGTAGTCTTGACTAAGAAAGGAAGGAGAACACTGCAGAAAATATGGGCCATGAGAAGGCTCATCGTCTCCTAGCAATGTCATAATACTTGGATTCCCCACGACAGGAGTTCACGGCATGGATATCAGCTTAAAGTGTCGAGAATGGGATCGTTTGACTAAGGACACTATTATGGAAAAGTGGGATGGCTCTGCGCGGCAATGATATCCCGAACGACGGGCGTGTAATGTTGTGGGTGAGAGACTGCCGCCACCAAGTCGAGAACAGCTGTCGCAAGGGCGCCCAGTGCACGACCCCAATGCGCCGCGCAAGTCGGACTGTTTCCCACGCAAGCTCATCTCCCATTATTGTCTCAATGACCGTGGCTATGCATCGTACTTCCATGGAGGCGGGACATACCCGGAATCTAGTGGCTCCAGCCATATGTGGCCCCGGTCTGAATGATATGCATCTCCATCCGACATCTCCCTACTGCTGGTTCTTGCGCTGCAAGTTCTTCCTGAACCGCCGCCTGTCACCACCCACTGCGCCCGAGCCCGCGGCATCAAAGAAGGGCACATCCTCCCACCGCACACCTGCCAGTCCGTCATCGGGCACCCCTCCTCCCGGTACGCGCTCGCGCCAATCCAACATGCCAGCAGGGGGCAGTTCCAGCGCTCCATTACGCACAATGGCAGTAGCCCGTGCGAGCTGAGACGGGGGAAGAGGGGTGAGGAGCTGTAGCTGGACCGCGGAGTCTGTGGTGCGGACGGCACGCACGAGTGCTAGGCCGAGGCATGTCGCGTCCTCGGGCGGCGACGCGCCTTGCACGTACACCGGGGCACCCTCAACTCCGTTCTCTGTCGAGAGCACAGACGCGTCAACCGTGGCAACGAGGGCGACGAGGGACGCGTTAAGCGCGAGTGGGAGGTCGCGCTTAGTGACGGACTCGCTACCCTCGCCGATGAGGTACGCGCTGGCGAGCGGACTTCCCTGTCCAAGCGTGACAACCCAGGGGCGATGCGCGAAGAGGGGCGCCGAGACGTCCCATCGCTCCTCGCCCAGCTTGGCGTACATGTACGAGAGGGTCGAGAGAGCACGCATATCGGCGGCCGAGTAGCGCGCTTGCAGTGGCGAGGCGGGGGCGGGCTGGAGAGTGAACACCTTGGGCGGAGCGGCCGAAGAGGAGCCACCCCACGGCACGGGCAAGTCGACAGGAGGCTGTACTGGGCTGTTCATTCCGCCAACACCATCGTCGGCCTCGAAGGCGAAGACGTGTGTAGGCTCAGCGGCGGCCTCGATAGCGCGCATCAGCTCCTCGCCGAGACCCTTCGTCCAGCCTTGCGTGTTGACGACTAGAGGAACGGCGTCCGTCCGCCTCGCGCTGCTGGCAGCTTGCAATGACGGAGGAGGGTATTGCACCTCATACTGGTAGTATGAGAGGAGTTGGTGGATCGCAGCCATGTACGCATCAGGACAGGGCTGGGGACTCAGCTCGCCGAGATACGTCGCCCGTGCGGGCGTGCGGGGATGTGTAAATGGAGGGCCTGAAGTCAGCAAAACGGCGTATCCCCTGAGCTTACCCAAGACTGGTCGGTCGATCAGCCACAAGCCGACGACACCGCCACATCCGAACTCGCCCTGGCCCAGGTCGCACTCGATCCATGCAACGCGCTCGAAGTCACCCAGGAGGCGGTTGAGCGAAGCGCGGGCGAGGGACGACTTGCCGCTTCGTTTCGGGCCCTTGACAACCACGACTGGGATGCGTTCTGGAGGCGGAACGCTGTCGTCCTCTTCGTCGTCGACCGGTGCAAGTTGAGCCAGAGAGGAGAGAGCGTCTGTCCACGACGGCGGAGTCACATGCGGGTAAACCGGAGTGGAGAAGTTGGCGGTAATCTGCCGTCAGCTTCACTTGATGGGCAGCTCACGGGATGAACACCAGATAGGCCCCAGACGGCCTTGTCTCCAACCCAGACATTGTTGAAACCTGGCACGACGTCACTTCGCAGCCCCTCAATGCCGGTGACGTTCTCTTGAAGAAGGAAGATGCCTCGAGAGGAATCGCTGAGGAACGATTTGGGGAGCTTAATCTCCTCGAGGGCCGATGAGCACCGGAGCTGATCCCGATCGATAAGTGGGGCAATGACCGGCACGGGATGGCAGGTAGGTGCGAAGACGGGATATGACTCGACGTCATCCTCGGCGGGGTGCAGAGTGGTTGAGAGGAGGGAGACGGGATGTTGAAGGGGAATGATCCTAAACGCGCCGGCAACGCCAAGCGTCTAAACGTCAGACAAGCCAACGGGAGGGCGACGAGCACTACATACCTCGCCTTCTCCCAACGATACCGCGACGGCGGGGCCGTTCCCAAATACAGAGGAGAGAAGGGCCCCGGTCTTGAACTTGACGAAGTTGACGTTCTCGCGCGGCTGGAACTCAGACGTGTATGGCCGCAGTTGCGCATTGCTGAGAGTCAGCTGGAGGACGCATGAAGACCGTACCTCAACAATCTCTGCCCCGCCTCCAAGGGACCTGGGCTTGGCATCGCCGACCACGGGGTAGCAGCACCATAGAAAAGCGCTCCCTCTTCATCACTGCTGGCTGCAGCCCCATCGTCGTCTGATGACTCGTCGCTGGCGAGCGGAGCTCCGGGCGAGTATCGTCGCTTCCTCTTCGACCTGGGTGCTGGCTCCTCGGGCTCCTCATCGTCCTGGTCTTCCGGTTCCGGCGCGTAGAACCTTCCCTTGGCTTTCTTCGCCTTGGGCTCCTTCTTCTCCTGCTTCTTGTTTGCTTTACGCTTCTTGCTCGCTGGCGCTGCCATCTCGAACTCGATCTCGGACTCGGACACGCTTGTCATGGATGGTGTAGGGCTGGCTGGTGGCGGGGTCGGCTCAAGAGGCGGTGTTGGCGCCTTGGGAGCAATAGTACCGTTGGCCGCCTTGAGCTTGGCCTGCGCGGCTCTCCTGGCAGCGAGGGCCGACATTGCGTATGGGATGGCGATGAGAGTGGAGGCAAGCAACTAGGGCGTTAGGCGACAGAAATCTTGTGTTGATCCAGCGGTGCCTGAAAGTCTGGCTTTGGGCTGTGGGCCTCCGCAATTTTCTACCACATGGCGGGAAATGGTGAACGGGCCGGGCCATTTCCCGTTTCGACTCGTCCAACAATCTCGAACGCTCGCATCTCACTTCCAACATTGCCACTCGCTCTCTGCTTACCAGTATACCTAGCAAAGGGATACCTATCGCCATGTCTGACAGGAAAGTCCGCCAGGCCGATGGCCTTCTCATGAACATCCCCGACCCGAAGGCTGGACCAGTTCTTCCGGTCGAGGGCAAGCACAACGTCCTCATCACTTCCGCCCTTCCTTGTGAGCTGCCGGTGGCGTACGGGGGCCTGCTAACAGCAGATGTCAACAACGTGCCTCACTTGGGCAACATTATCGGCTCGACACTCTCGGCCGACGTGTTCGCGCGCTACAACCGTACCAAGAACGTCCCCACTCTCTTTGTAAGCATGGTCGTGTGCCGAAGATGGCAGCGAGGCAGAATAGAGCTGACACACAGGTGTGCGGTACCGACGAGTATGGAACTGCTACGGAGACCAAGGTATGTCTTAGTTCTTCAGCAGGCAAAAGCTAATCTCAGGCCCTCGAGGAAGGCATCACCCCCATGGAGCTCACGACCAAGTTCAACAAGCTTCACACCGAGGTCTACGAGTGGTTCGAGCTCGGCTTTGACATGTGGGGCCGCACGTCCGACCAAGCCCAGACTGAAGTCACCCAGGACATCTACAAGCACATCTACAAGAACGGCTACTTCCAGCTCGAGACCAGCGACCAGACTTACTGCGAGGACGACCAGCTGTTCCTTGCCGATCGCTTTGTCGAGGGCGTGTGCCCCAACTGCGGCTACGACGTGAGTTGCCCCCTGCGGACAATGGCTGATATCAGGATGCTCGTGGTGACCAGTGCGACAAGTGCGCGCTTACTTTCTCTTCCCCCACTGAGCTCCTCAACCCTCGTTGCAAGCGGAATAAGACCCACAAGGTTTCGGTCCGGCCCACGACCCACTCGTGCATTAAGCTGAACGAGATCCAGCCCCGTCTCGAGGAGTGGATGCAGGCTGCACGCGTCAAGGGAAATTGGGCGTCCAACGTCGTCATTACCGACAAGGGCGAGATTGTCGAGCCGCGCATGCGCGGCGGTCTTCGCCCTTCGGCAGTCACTCGTGACCTGAAGTGGGGTGTGCCCGTGCCATCTGTCGGCGAGCCTGAGGCGGACGAGAAGCTCAAGGACAAGGTTATCTGTGAGTTATCATCTGAAGAAACACATTCAACATAGCTGACGTGCAGATGTCTGGTTCGACGCGCCCATCGGTTACATCTCGATGACCAAGACCTACACCGACGAGTGGCAGAAGTGGTGGATGAACCCCAAGAACGTCGAGCTCTACCAGTTCATGGGCAAGGACAGTAAGTGGACGCAGCTGCAACAAACGTGACTAATCCCCAGACGTCTACTTCCACACCGTTCTCTTCCCCTCCATGCTGCTCGCCGACGGCCGTGACTGGACCCTCCTTCACAACATCTCCTCCACCCAGTACCTCAACTACGAGGACACCAAGTTCTCCAAGTCCCGAGGAGTCGGTGTTTTCGGCAACAACGCCGCCGAGACCGGGCAGCCTGCCTCGGTCTGGCGTTACTACCTGCTCTCGCAGCGTCCTGAGACTGGTGACACCTCATTCCAGTGGTCCAAGTTCATTGCGTCGATCAACAATGAGCTCCTCAACAACCTCGGCAACTTTGTCAACCGTGTTGTCAAGTTCACGAACGCCAAGTTTGACTCCGTTGTTCCTGGCCCCTCAAGCGCTGGCGGCAAGCCCCAGCCTTCGGCCAAGAGCGCCGAGTGGGCCAAGCTCGACGAGGAGTTCTTTGCCGACATCGACAGCAAGCTCAAGGAGTACCGCGAGCTCATGGATGGCACCAAGCTCCGTGGTGGTCTCGCTACCGCCATGTCGGTTTCGGCCCGCGGCAACCAGTACCTCCAGGACGCTGGCCTCGACAATGCTCTTCTGGCCAACCACCCCGAGCGCTGCGCCGAGGTCATCCTTAACGGCGTCAACCTCGTCTACGTCCTTTCCGTCCTCTTCCACCCCTTCATGCCCAGCTCCTCCAACGACATGCTCACTCAGCTCAACGCTCCCGCTCGCAGCTTGCCTGAGACCTTCTCGATCGACATCCTTCCCGGCCACAAGCTCGGCAAGGCCGCTCACCTGTTCAAGAGGATCGAGAACCCAGAGGAGCAGGAGGCTGCATGGCAGAAGCAGTTCGGCGGTGTCGATGTCCCTGAAACGAACGGAGAGGCGGAGGCTGCCGCCGCCGTCGTCAAGAAGGAGGTGAAGGTCAAGGGCGCCGTCAACCACACTGCCAACTGGGCCAAGTCGGCTGAGAAGAAGAAGGCCGCCGCCGCCGCTGCTCAGGCCGCCAAGAGCCCAGAGGAGCGTGAGCTCGAGGCCAAGCTCGAGGCGCAGAACCTCGTCATGAAGAACATCCGCACCGGGCGCGCAGAGGGCAACGTCGAGGAGGAGACCGCGAAGGCGAAGGCACTCAAGGCTGAGCTCGCCGCCCTTCGCAAGAAGCTCAAGGAGGCTAAGATCTAAAGAGTTCCAGTAGACATAGTAGTGCACATTGAGGGTTATGCAGTTGACGATGATGCTGTAATAGCCTTCGAATATTGGACACTGACCCTGCTCTCGAGCGAGACAGACCCTGCTCCTTACTCGGAGCAAACATGGCACATGTGGAAGAGTCAGGAAGAAGTCTCACCGCAAACCCTTCCGCGATCTCGAATCGATCTCGAACTGAGACAGATGATGGCATTCCGCCTGGAGCCGTTGTTTGGGTCCGACGAGATGGCCAGTCCTCCAGACAACGGCACTATGAACGATTCCCAGCAGGCCACGTTAATATGAGCGAGCCCAAGAGAAAGCATGCACGCTCACACCCCACTCTGCCCCAGCGACCCCACCCATGCCTACCGAAGTGCTCACCCAGCAAGACCTCGTCGACTTCTTTTCAAGGTACACTACCGCCTTTCCCGCCGTTCCCATCGAGCACCAGAAGCAACTAGGTAATCTCCCACCACATAGGCCCAACCCAACAAACGACGGCGTCTATGAGGATGCGAAGACAGCGAGCATTCTTCTCAAGTCTGTGCCTCCAGACCGCAGCTGGGCAACAAGAGGGTTCCCCGTTACATTCTACCTTGCCGTCCTGCACTATGCTCTCGATGCGTAAGCCCTCACGCGATGAGCAATTGGCTAATGATAGCGCGAAGGAGTACCGCGATCATCATGAGAGCGTGACAGTAGACGAATGGTACCACATATCAGACACCTACATCAATGACGGATACGACTGCGCTCTCCTGTGGTTCTACCCACTCGCCGATATAGGTGGAGTCGTCGCGCCAAGAGGAGCGCAAGTCCTCGGCGGCGGGCATGGGCTACGCACTAAGCCACCAACTCGCGCTCGCGTCGAAGCATGGAGCCGAGCGGCAATGGATGCCCAGGTACGACGTTGGGTGGCTGCCGAAGTGGTGGGCGAGAAATCGCCTGGGCCTTTCATCACCCATGTCCGCCTCCCATTCGTAAAAGATCTCTCCGCAAAGCAACCAGGAGCGCTGGAGGAGATCCTGTGGGAAGCGCCGGGCGGTATCCTGCGCGCCTTCACATTGCAAGTACACCGCCGCGGATGGATGTGGTACTATGACGCCAACCGCGCCGTGGTCCCTCGTGTGCCCTTCGGGAGTTCCATCGGCTGAGCGACAGGTGTCCAGCCAACATAGGGCTACAATGTAGATATTAAGAGGAGCCGGAGAACCATAGTCACCATAGCTCACTGTATTGTAGGATCTGCGTACATGCGCGCATGCTTAGCTTTGTCATGCATTCTCGTGGTGGTCGCAGAACATGTTGGCGGAGAGCCCGCCTATCTCCGCGTTGTTTATATTGATCGACCGCGTTTCGCGTTTGGGCGCGCTCGCTCTCGCCTCTGATCTCATCATTACCACATACTCGATACCCATTCCACCTCTCGCCGCGTCCTGTCGCTCTGCGTTCCAAAACGGATAGCCCAAGCGGGGCTCCGCAACCATGTCGCGCCTCAACAGCGCGACCAACATCCTTATGGAGGTGGGTTCTACCTGTCTGGTGGGAGGGAAGTTACGTGAGCTGACCCACGCAGATGAGGAAGCTGTTCCAGCATCCCTACCTCGTCGCCCCGGAGATGGATAATGCGGATTTGCCCCCAGAAGAACAGCACAAACAGCTGGTCGACGCTAGCGGCAAGCTGCTCTTCCTCAAGCAGCTGCTTCCACGGCTCAAGGAACGAGGACACCGTGTCCTCCTGTTCTCTCAGGTGAGCATGACGGCTCCGGGTGAAACTGCCGCTGACAGCATCAGTTCAAAATCGCCCTTGACCTCAGTCAGTGAAGCAATAGGGAAAGCGAAGTCAACAGCTAATGGGCAGTCGAGGACTTCCTGGTCGGAGAAGGCTACAAGTATCTCCGCCTCGACGGTGATGTCAACCAGCTACACCGGCAGAAGGACATGGACAAGTTTAATGCGCCGGGCTCAGAGTACTTCATCTTCCTTCTGACCACACGCGCGGGTGGAGTTGGTATCAATCTCGCATCAGCGGACACCGGTGGGTTGAGCTGTGGCAGTAGCGACGGTGGACTTGAGCTGACGGTCCAGTCATCATCCATGATCCAGACTTCAACCCGCACCAAGATCTCCAGGTGCGTTTGTCTACCCGGGCCTGTACTGACTCTCAGGCTATCTCTCGTGCACACCGTTATGGCCAGGATAAGCGTGTCCTCGTGTTCAAGCTTATGATGGAGAACTCAGCTGAGGGTGAGTCTCCAATTGCTGGCCCGCAACCCTGACGTCAGTGCGCATCATCAACAGCGGAAAGAAGAAGCTCGTTCTCGACCACCTAGTGGTCCAGCAGCTCGGCAAAGAGCGTGAGGAAGGCGACTACGAGAACCTTATCCTCTATGGCGCTGAAGACATCACCAAGATCGACGAGGACGCATCATCGATGCGCATATGGACACCGAAGATGATCGATGATCTCATCGATGACGCCGAGAAGGAGGCCGAGGAGATGGCCAAGGCGCAGAAGGAAACCGACGCCGCCAGGATCGCTGAGCAGGAGGAGGAGGAGGAAGACCCCTCTAAGCGCCGTGGTTTCTCCTTCGCCAAGATTTGGGAGACCAAGGCCAAGGAGGCGGCGACCGGAGCCGCGGAGGACGCCGCTGAGGAAGAGCCCGCAGTGGACTTTGACGAGCACGGCTGGGTGCAGTTCCTGGAAAAGGTTGAGGCTACCGAAGAGGCCCAGCGACAAGCCGCTCGAGCAGTCGCGGGTCGGCTACGCGCGTTGAAGAAGAACGTCAAATACAATGTCGACCTCGAGGACCCATTTACGATCAAGAGAAGAAAGGGCAAAGAGAAGCATCTCAGCCAAGCCACGGTCGACAGAGAGATCACAGCTGCCGATAGAGACGATGACTTTGTCCCGGCGGACGACGACATTCCCAGCGACGACGACGACCTCCCTGGCAGTGACGCTCCGAGCGATCTGGAAGACCTCAGCAACGAGCAACGAACGATCATCGGCGGCATCGCGGCCGGAAAGCGCAAGCTCACCAAGTATGAGCGTGCTCTCCTTCGGAAGTGGAACAGTCTCGACGAGAAGAAGCGAGCGGAGGCTCTACAGGCAGCCAATGCCGCCAATGCGGTGGCCCAGGCAGTGCCCAACCAAGCTGAGGCTGGCCCAGGACCGGCAACATTGCACATGCAGCAGCAGCGAGCCGCGGCCGAGGGCATTGCAGTGCCTTCCCTTCCCAGTGGCAATGGGCAGCGCTCAGCGCTGGTGGCCGCAGCAGTCGCAGAGGTCGCGAGGACGGGCCAGAACGGGACACCTCCGCCTGCTGGCTCCAACATCAAGTGGCCCGTGGTCAAAATGCTTCCAGAGCCTGTGCACACCAGAAACATCAGAGCCGGGAGAAAACTGCTACTCGAGCTCTTCAAAGCGCTTCAGCGACTACAGAATCCGGCCCTTCTTCAGGAATGGCGAAAACTCGTCATGCCCGCCTCCTCAAACGACATGCGCAAGAAGGTGTACGTGCAACTGGGAAACATTGTGGATGCCAAGCGGAAACGGGAGGGCATTACCGAACCTCGTTGGGTGGTGAACGAGCAACTGAGATTGGTGTTCTATTATATCGACTCGGGTCAATCCATCAGACCACCAGACACACAGGCGCTCGGGAGTGCCGCATCGGCGCCGGCACCATATCCAGCACCAGTACCAGCACCAGCACCAGTACCGGCACCAGCACCAGTACCAGCACCAGCACCAGCTCCTGCGCCCGAACCACCACGGGTCTGGCCACACATGGCAGTCGCTCCTGTCCATCACCATGCCCCTCCTCTCCATACCTTGGCTACTCTCCCGCATCAGCCCAATGGCATGCAATACCAATTCGCTCCGCAACCTGTGTTCCACCCTCAACCGCAACTACCATACCTGCCACCTGTGGCACAGCCCATGGCTCCGCAGGTACCAACTATGGTTCCCAATTACCCACACGGCTTGCCACGTTACAACGGTCAACCCGTAATTCCCCATCCTCCTCTGGGACAGCAATCGCTACCTCTATACCCTCGGCACCCGCTCCCCGATCGGCAAGGCTTTCATGCCCCACACCAGGTTGATCATCAGCAACCTCGAACACCACCCCAGTTAGACGCGCAGGCCCGTATGTCGACTTTGCTCCAGCGAGTCTCGCCGAACGCACTCGCCCAAGCTCCTGTCTCCCCAGTCCGCGCTCCCGCGGCCTCTCCGATTACCCAATATCACCAGCAGGCTTCTGCCCCGAACGGCGGCCGGCCCGAACGAGCTCCAAACGTCCCAGAGGCCATACAGCCCAATGTGCCTGCCACCGAGAGGTCTGTCGGCTCCAAGACCAGCGCTGTCGGCAACAACGCCAATGGCTCCAAGGCGCCCTCTGCCGCCGACACAGCTCCTGGCTTGAACGCCACATCTGATGCCAGCACGCCAACTCGCTCGAGAGGTACCACTGTCCCCCCAAGCACCGTAATATCCATCTCAAACGGTCCGGGCAAAGATACTGGCGCAAAGCCAGTGGAGACTCCGAGCGCGATGCAGCTGGGCGACTCGTCGAGATTCGACCCACAATCGTACCCAAAGCAGTCTGAGGGACCCGAAGAGAAATGCTATTGGTGTCAGCAAAATCACCCTCTTCGCGACTGTCCCAGCCTGCTTCCAGAGGACCAGATCGAGGTGTACAGACGGAACATTGTGGCGGACGCGGAAGTGCCCGAAGAGTCCAAGGTGAGCCCCATCTGTTCTCTGTTCCCAGCTAAGTGAGACAATTGCTAAGTTCTCCATAGGCCCAGGGATTGCAGGCTCTTGCGATGATGGAAGCCGCGCACGCCGAGCGGGCCGCGATCGAGCAAGAGAGGCAGCGGAAGCGTCCTCGGGAGAGCGTCGGCACGGCCGTCGATCCAATTGAAATCGACTCTGGGCCGCCTTCTCGCCCGCCCTCGGCCCCGCCTCTCAAGCGCGCTCGCAGCAGCGGTGCGGGCTTCAAGGGTTGCAGCGTGTGCATGGACCCCGATCCGCACCCACTGGCAGTCTGCCCTGTCGTGAAGGCCGGCCCCGACGCCATTAAAGCGTGAGTCTGCCTATCTGCCTAGCTGGTCGTCTCCAAGTCCAGCTAACATCCAGTGCGATGGAGAGATTTACGCCCAACACACCCACACACGAGATCCTGACGACCTTTTTGCGCTCACACGAGACCGGTGTTCATGCCGGCGCGATCGAACCATGCGCATACTGCAACACGCTATGTGGCGAGACGGTGCGCCGCTGCGCCGAATTGCGCGGTAGACGCAAGGACCTCAAGGCGAAGATCCGGCATATTGACGAGAGGGTGTTACCGAGCAACGAGGAGAAGGTCCGCGTCCTCAAAGGCAGACGAGCCACGACGGCTGCGTGGGACATGGAGAGCCTTGACTCGCAGATCAAGGACGTGGAGAAGGAGGTGTTGCGGCTCGAGCGCGTCCTGGCTAAGCTGTACGAGGCGTATAACCAGTGGCCGAACCCGAAGCGAGTCACAAACGAGGGAGGGCGAGGGGAAGCGGCGGGAGAGTGAGTGTCGACAACTGGCACGCAGAGATAATGAGCGATACCTCCATCATCACAACATAGCATTCCGGTGACCATGTACAACCCATGATATCGATTAACCTTCCGACCGTCCCAGGGTGTTACTGTCCATGAGCGCTCGCACGGCTACTTATACTAATATCGTTCCATCGTGACGTCCGTGCGGGCGGTTGGCCTTACTGTGTCCTCACAGAGTTCTGCGGCCAGGTTTGAGCTATGCGGGCAGACGTGAGCAACCAGACCAGATAAAGACACTACAATGCATCTAAGCTGGCCCTAACTGATCATCGTGTGACGTGACGTATGACGTGCGTGAGACTATAGCTACTACCGCTTCCGTTCGCTACTTCTGTATTGTGTTGACGAGCCTGGGGTCAGCGTCTCCGTTGGGGTATGGAGTCGGTGTAGGCAGGGTGTGGATAAGGAGAAGTGGGCGAACAATGCACGCTGAAGCAAACGGGGACGCCAAGCTAGCCGTGCGCGTCCCCGCCGGTTGTCGTCGGGCCCGAGCCGAGGGCTCGAGTGGCCCTCGTGTCCAATATACCGCCAGAACAGGTCGGCACGGTGACCCATAGGTTACCACAGCGGCAGCGGTCGATGCGCCAGTCATACGATCGCATGGACTGCGGTGGCAGCCGCTGGACGAGCTTCGACGACCAGGGCCGAGGCACTCCAGAGCCTGCATGTCCAGACGGCACCCGTAATGACGGACGCCGCCGAGCTGGCTGCGACAGCCGGCACATCTGCGCTGCCCTGCCCACAGCCTCCTGCCCCTCCCCACCTCTCCCCTCTCGCGCGCACATGCGACGCGGTTCGCGGCCAGCGCCGCTCGCCTCGTCGTCACGGAGACTCACCAGTCCAGCCCCTCCTCCAGACCCTCGCCCTTGGTCGCACAGCTCCCGCGCACACTCCACTCGCGCCCCTTCTCCTGCCCGGCGAGGCCGAGCTTGTCGCTGATCTCGGCGGGCGAGAGCGCGCCAGCCATGTCTTGCTTGTTGGCGAAGACGAGGACGGGGACGTTCTTCAGCTCTTCCTCGGCGAGCATTGTCAGCAGCTCGGACCGCGAGGTCGGCAAGCGTGCCGTGTCGGCCGAATCGATCACGTAGATGATGGCCTGCGTGTTGGCGTAGTAACATCGCCAGTATGGTCTGGGGTCAGCATTTCTGGGCATGACGCGCGTTCATGGGCTAGGAAGCGTACCGGATACTAGATTGTCCTGCATGTCAGCTTGTTCTTGCATATCACAGCCCAGCACCAGCGGAAGACATACCTCCAAGGTCCCATACTTGGAAGTTGATGTTTTTGTACGATACCGTCTCGACATTGAACCCGATCGCTGCCGTTAGTCCTAGTCCCCCGCGCGCCGCGCATTCAGCAGAGGTACGCACTGGGAATAGTGGAAACTACTTCCCCAATCTGCAATCGGTAGAGAATTGTCGTCTGCCGTCAGCTTCTCTCCTTCTCACGAGGCGCGCGCGGCCGGGCGCACCCTCGATCAAGTCTGATCAAGAAACAAAACAACAACAACATACTTTGCCAGCCGAGTCAAGCCCGACCATGAGAATCCGGACCTCCTTGTCCTTGCCCCAGAACGCGAGGCTCGATAAGCTCGAGTAGATACGAGAGAGCGATAGGCCCATTGTCGCCGGTTATGTGGATAGGTGGGAGGAGGCGAGGGGAGGGGATGAGGGGGAAGGGGAGTGAAGGGATCTCCAAGTGCCCAGGCGACGGCGAGCGGGAGAATGGGCGGATGGAGGAGCGCGTTTGCACTTGTGTCAGGATCGCGCGGCACGAAGGGGCGGGGTCGGTGATTGTGGTGGAGAGGATTATAGAGGATAGTTAAGTGGTGGTGATTCGAGATTGTGCGACACCGATGTGCTTGATCACAGTTGGCGTTGGCGGCTTAGGCTTAGCAATTACAGTCAGCAGGCCTGGGGCGTGTGGCGAGACACGACGGCGGGAGGAACGAACGGTGGCTTCCTGAAAGGGGGGGAGACCTTCGAGGCCCTGAATCCACTCCTTGAGAATAAAGGGGGTCACATAAATAAAAACAGAACACATTTGCCACCCAAACATTGTGGTGCCTGAGATTCCGGTGCCTGAGATGGGCGATAGTTGCTCGAAAGTATAGAACTGCGTTGCGTGCTTACATTCACTACTCCCTTCTTCACCCCTAACGCACTACTCATAATGCCGCACGCCGACTCCAGCCTGGTCCCTCCTGAGATCACGACGTGAGTGCCGGCGTCAATAAGCAAAGCTGGGAAGTCTCTGATGAGCAGGAAGAAGGAGTTCTACGCCCACATCCACGAGCAGCTCCGCGCGCTCCTCGACGGACACCGGTACTGGGTCTCGAACCTCGCGCAGGTCTCGGCTCTCCTCTACCACTCCTACCTCGGCACGCCGCTGTACGGTATTCTCGACGGCACCAACTCGACACCCGTCGTCAACTGGTGCGGTTTCTACGTCCGCCCAGCAGGCGAGGCGAACCTCGTCCTTGGGCCCTACGCAGGACGGCCAGCTTGCGTGACTATCACGCCCAAGGCTGGTCGCGGGGTGTGCGCGGACGCCTTCGTGAGCGAGAAGGGCGTCGTGGTTGGCGATGTTGAGGCGTACCCCGGGCACATTGGTATGTCAACCCCGCTAACCTTGCACGTCGGAATACAGCTGACAAAAGCGTGCGACGGCGAGACCAAGTCTGAGATCGTCCTTCCTCTGCGTCTGAACGGCGCAGACGGCGTCGTGGGCGTGCTGGACCTCGACTCAACCGTTCTCGGCACCTTCGACGAGGACGACCTCGCGGGCCTCGAGGAGGTCGTGCGCATCCTCCAGGAGACGAGCGACTGGGCATAGTCACGGACGCGTAGCTTAATAATGCAATTCATAGATGCTAGAACAACAACGGTGGGGATTACCAAGCAATCTTGGCGTACTTGCTGAAAATGCGGTTGATGAGCATGCCCTCCGCGTACGGCTTGAAGTCGTCGATGTCGAGCTTGTGGTGTGGCCGCAGAGTGTGTGCAGCAGTGAAGAAGTCGTCCATCGCAAAGTCCATCACGACGACGTCGATCTCCTCATCGTCCGCGACGTCTGGGAGGGGTGTAGCGATGAAATCTCTGTTGCGTTAGCAGGTAGCCGGGAAAGGAGAAGGGGTACGCACACTTGGTTGGGCGAGAAGGGGACGGGAATGTGCTCGATATCATCGCCTTTCCCGCGGCAGGCATCGTGGGTGACGTATCCGAGTGTCTTGGGCTTCTTGGGGATGGGCCGGCCGCCGAGGGGCATCTGCGCGCCGTCGTCTAACACGGAGTCTTCGCCCTCGGTCTGGACGTAGGTCTCCCACTGCGACGCGAGCCACTCGTTATATACACGGTCGACATAGGCGTCGTCCTTCTCCTTCTCAGTCATAGGGAGGAGTTTGGATGCCCCGGCGCGGTTCATCTCGTCAGCGATCGCCTGAGCAAAGCCCGCCTCCAGTCGGGTGTAGTAGAACGCAGTGGTACTATGGTAAGCAGGGGCAACGGCGTGGGACTCACAAAGGGGAGACAGTGAGCTCGTCATTTCTGTCAAAGGGTCCTTTGAACACGTCGAAGCGTAGGCTGCCAGCATTACCGATGATGATACGGGGGTATCCTTGGCGCTTCTCATCCTCCAGAGCCTTGGGCAGCACCTCGCGCTCGAAGACGGTGAGGATCGAGCGGGGGTGGCCGTACGGGTGGCGGGTGAGGAAGTAGTCGTGCGGGGCCTCGCCGTAGACATGCGAAAGGTTGAGCTCGTCGAAGAGGTTGGCGAGCGCGTCGGAGATGTTGCGGCCGAGGTGGGTGTCGAAGTTCTTGTGTGTGGTACCGGTGTGCCACATGTACGACACGTCGTTGGCGTCGATGTATCGGCGGTTCATGTTCAGCGGCTTGCCGTCGTCGTCCGCTGGGGGGAGGTTGGAGCTGGAGTCAGCTCGCCTAACCTTAAGAACTCACGAGGTGAAGGCAATGGTCTCGAGGTAGCGCCCTGGTACGATACTGAAGTTCAGCATAGCAAGGAGCGATGCGCTTACCCAATGCTTCGCCCGTCGTACTGCACGCAGTCGCGGACGTGGGTGTGCCCACCAAAGATGAAGATGGGGACAAGAGGGTGCTCCTTGCGGATAGCCTCGTACACCGGAAGCCACTCTGACGTCTCACCGCGAGCAGGCATGTGCCCGACCAAGAGGAAGAAGTCAGGAGCGTCGCGGATAGCATCTCGGAACCACTCCTCCTTGGCCATCTTCGCGGGCGCCTGAACTGTGACGTTGCGGGCATGAGCCTCGACTGAGCGTCAGCTTCTGGAGGCGGCTTGGAGCGTACATTTGAACAGCACACCAAACGCTGTCACTTTACGGCCCCTTCTGTTAGCCCATATCAGACTGCGCACTCACTGCTTGGTCTCGAACTTGGCGAATCGGTCGGCGACTGGCACAGAGACGCGTTCCCCATCCTCGAGCACTGTGATGTTGACGTTGGAAGTCAAGAAGCGTCCCTCCCTTCCGTCAGCCCCCTTCTAGCAGATATGCCTCACCATCGCTCGCGCCGGTCGTAAATCCACTTGACCGCCTCATACTTGTACAGCTCGTGGTTGCCCAGTGTGACGACGTCGTAAGGGAGCATCCCGAAGATGTCGTCGGCGATCCCCGCCGACTCGGGCGAGTACGACACGAGGCCCGAGCCGTCGTGGTGATCTCCCGCGTCGACAAGGAGCAAGTCAACGCCGTCCGCCTCAGCTTTGGCGCGCATGTGCGTCGCGAAGCTTGCGAACGTGCCGAAGTCGCCCGAGTAGTTCTGTTATCAGCGCGGTTTGCCACTCCACATACAGGCTCGGGCCATGTACTCTGCAGTTAGCTCATTCCTCGTCCAAGGAGCTCACATGCTGGTGGCCTCTCAACCAGCCTGTTATTAGCTACGATCGGTGGGCGTGTGCTTACCATGCGTGTCCGAGGTGCTGATGAAGTTGACGTCGCTCCATTCCAGTGGCCGGGTTGGGACGGGCAGTTCTGGAGGGCTGCGCGATGCCTCCTCAATCATGGGCAGCACCCATGCCTGAGCACTCCCGCCTAGACAGACGAGGGAGGCCAGCAGCTTGTAGTAGACCATGCTGGGTGGTGCGGCAATGTCAGATAGGATTGCACGAGATGTGGGATAAGGCCTGTCTGTGGATGGTTCGGACCCAGCGATACCAGGTCCTGTTTGTACGGAATGAGGTAACGCCACCCAAGTCAGACCTACCACGTGGCTCTCGATCATGACCGCGACGGACCCGCGTACCCGCGACGTGCCGGATCGCCGGTCTGCGGGATACCTGCATACCGGAGTGGCCTTACACCCAACACCCAACCGTCGTGGTTCTCACTGGCTCCTCCGTCTATTGCACTATTCGCATTCTATGTACAGCTGCTGCAATTTACCCTACTATACAGTACGTCGAACTACGAAGCATGTCTGTTCATTACATGTCATGCGCCAACCGCCTAGATGCCAATACGCTGGCGCTCCAGCACACTCTTCTGGTTCGTGTCACGCGATACGCGCCAGTAGTACTCAAGCACATCCTGCGCAGCGAGGCGCTGCAGGAATCCCTCGTCGTGCGTGATCACGATCAGCTGGAAGTTGGCCTGACGGCGGCGCTCGCGGATGATCTCGGCCAGTGCCTCGGCCAGCGCGTTGATGTTCTCCTGGTCGAGGTTGGTCGTCGGTCTGGAGTCAGCTAATGATATGATGCAACACTCACTCGTCAAGGGCAAGCACGCCACATCCCTGACCGAAGCTCTCAGCGAGCGCAAGCCGGATGATGATCGAGGCCAGCACTTTCTGCCCCGCTGAGCAACGGCCACGCATGTCCAGCTCCACCTGGTTCTTCACCATTACCACGCGGTAGTTGTACGACTTGCGTGCGCTCGTGCTCGCCTCGTCATGGTCCGACATGATACGCAGCGTGTCGATATCTGTCCCCTGATAGGTCTTGCTCCAGAGGTGGCTGATCGTGTCGTTGATCTCGTCCATCTTGATCGAGTGGTATTTCAGAATGGCACTGGCGTCAGCTTACGAGCCAACTACATGTGCTCACTTGTCTAGCGCCTTGCCGTACTTCTCCAGGTCGTTGTTGGCCAGTTCGCTCGTCTTTGTCTTTATTAGCTGCTGACTGTACAGCTTGTCTATGTCCTTGTAGTCCTGCTTGAGAGTCTTCTCCAGCCGCTTGCGCTCCTCGGCCATCTGCATGACCTGACCCGAAGACAGTTGCCACTGTTGTCAGCTCTCATCTGGATTCTCAATAGCTCACCCTGTTCTGCACGTCCGTCTCCTCAGCCAGCTTGGCCTTGTACACAAGGTTGAAGTCACGGCGGTCCTTGGCAGCTGCTTCCAGGTCGATCTCAGCCATCTGCTCCTCCACCTTCTGGATAGCCCGCTGCTCTTCCCGGTAGTCGAGGTTGTTCTTGATGTTTCGGCGGGTGACATGCGCACGTGAAACGTCCTCTTGAAGTGCAGTGACAGTCTTGTCGATCGCAGTGCGAGAGTCAACTGTCGCCTGGATCTCGCGACGCATATCCTCCAGATGGGTCTCGTTCTCGCGAAGCTTGCGGTCGTTGCCCTCCGTCACGTACGACTGGCAGGATCTGTGCTTCGCCTCGAGCTCGTGAAGGCTGGAGTGGTACGTGCCGACCTGCATGCTGGCGTCGTCCTCAGCTTGTTGCCGCTCTGTGCGGAAGCGTTCAAGTGCCTCATTCTTCTCCCTCCATGGCGCGACAGCCGCTTGCGCAGCAACGTCGAGTTCCTGAACGAGTAAGCTACGGCGAATACACGAGACATCGTTGGCGCCTGCCTAAACTTACCTTGAGCTCGCGCTGCAGCTTAGTGAGCTGGCCTTGCTGCTCCTTGAGCTGCTGCTCGTCGAGTTTGCGACGCTCCTGCTTCGAGCGCAGGTCTGTGAGGCGCATTGTCTTGCGGTTGAGCTCCTCCCCGAGACTCCGAAGTGTGTTGACCTTTAACTCCTTTTCGTTGAACAGGTTATTGATCTCCCGCTGGAGGCTCTTGCTGCATGTCAGCTACTGTCACATCCACAACTCACGTCTCGTTTGAGATTTGGTCAATCTCGCGCTGAACGTCGTCGACCGTCTTAAGCGAACCTGTTGACTGCAGGTCCCGCTCCAGTCGTTGCACATCCGACTTGAGGTCGTCAATCTCGCCGACGAGGCGTGTCATGATCACAGCAGACCCGCGCATGGTCTGGAGGTCCCGAGCCGCGATCTTGGTTCTCTGCACCTTTTGACGAGCCTAACATGTTAGCAGATGCTCAGATGAAGGACCTACCTCCTCGACCTCGCCCTGAACGGTTGCAAGCTGTGCGGACTCGGTAGTGATCTGCTGCTCCAAGGCAGGAATCTCCTTGTCCTTCAGAGTCTTGAGGAGCTGCACAGAGGGCTGGGCGGCACGCAGCTTCTCCAGCTCAGCCGCCCATGTGTTGAGCTCGTCCTTAATCTCAGACTGGTCGGCTTGGTTTAAGCGGTCAAGACGGGTTTTGATCTGACATTAGCGCAAGCACTGTCGGACAACACACATAAACTTCAAAAGCGCCGCGCTCGTTGTCGTGAATTGCACGGTCGCATCCGAGACACTTCCTCTTCGCCTTGCCCATGTCGAGAACCTTCTTGTAGAACTTCTTCGAGCTCTCCTTGTCCGCCAGCTCGCTGGAGACGGTTAGCAATGTCACTACGCAGTACGTACTCCTTGCGGACGTTGATCTCAGTCTCGGCCTCAGCAATGGCATCGTCGATGTTCGATCCACCGCTCTCCTCGAGGGCCTCGGCAATCGCACGCTCAAGTTCTGCCAGTCAGTTTGGTTTCCATCTGATCTACTCACTTGCAACCTCCTCCGCCTTGCTCTTCAGGCTCTGCTTCGCGATCTGCGTGGAGGTTTGAAGCCGAGAGAAAGAGCGCTCATTGGCAGCTGCGGCAGATTCGGCTTCCTGCAGCTCGCGGTCCTTGCGACTGAAGGTCAGCCAGGCCAAGGGAAGGCACGTACCTCGTGGCCTGTGTGACCATCTCCTCCATAGTCTCGGGCTTGAGATCCGACCCAACCAGCTCCTTGAAACGAGCGGCGTGAGTTTGGACACTGAGTTTAGCATCGTCTGTTGGTCGGTTATATGACTTACGAAGCCAAGATCTGGGCGTTCTTGGATTCAAGCTCGGAGCGCTTGATGGCAAGCTGGGCGCGAGTGTCGGCTTGACGGTTGAGAGCACTCAGTTCCGAGTTCAGCTTGTCGCGCTCTGCCTCCTTCTGGCTAACAGTGGTCTTGCGCTCTCGCATTTGATCGTCATACCGAGCTTCTTGGATCTCCTGCTCCAAACCGTCGCGCCGGGTCTCAGTCGCGGCCATGTCGTTCTCCAGCACGCTAATGTCGGCATCGACGGAGCTGAACGAGTCGAAACTGGCCTCCATCTGCCGGATACGAGTATTCAGCTGAGTCTATACATGTGAGCATTGGCCCGGGCAGTGCACGCACGATCTGGTCCTGCTTGCTCTGCTTCGTCGCTATCGCCGTCGTCTTGGCGTTGGACAAGTGGTCCAGCTCGGACTGCATCTCACGCTCCTTGCGGGCCCCATCGGTCTGTACGTTAGCGGCCTCCGGGCCTCCGAGAAATCCAGCTCACCTGCAAACGCTTGAGATCTGTCTCAGCCTTGCGCACAAGCTCTTGGAGCTTGTCAACGAAGTCGGCAATCTTGGGTTCCTCCAAAGGGCTGTAATCGTATCCTGGGAAGTTGTATGTCTTGGACAGCTCGCGGATCTTGTTCTCGCAATCTCGCACATTGCGCTCATATGTCTGGAAGTGTTAGCCCCGCCTGGGAGCTTGAACGTACCTTGCGGTTTGTGCGGAGCTCTCCCTGGGTGCTGAGAAGATTGCGCTCGCGGCGACGAAGATCTTCAAGCGCGTCGTCCTCCTTGTCGCGTGCTTCAATCTGCTTGTCGCGCTTGGCTTCAATCGACTTGAGGTGCGTGTCGAAGTTCTGGTACATGTGCTGCAGCTCCTCGGTCGTCTCTACAGGCGTCAGATTCACTTTGCCCGTCTAGTACTCACCGTTCAGCACGGTCATACCGTCCATCATTCGATCGCGGTTGGCCTCGAGCATCTCCTTGCGCGACTTGAGGTGCTCGTGGTTCTCGAAGATGTGCTGGAAGCCCGTGGCTCGTGAATACAATGTCTGGTTGTCGTCCTTGAGCTGGTGGAACCTGATCTTGAGATCCTCCGCCTCGGTCGTCTTCGCGTTCTCCTTGGCAATCATGTTGTCAAGGTCTGAGCGAAGCTAGTGGGATCAGCAGCGACTTGTTGACGACACATACCCGCTGGGCCTTATCCTTGTCGCTCTTGAGGAACTTGAGACGCTCCTGGTCTACCTTGATCTCGGCAGCGCGCTCCTTCCTAAGCGCCTTGATGTTGTCCAGGGCCTTGGTGTACTTGGTTGCCTCGAAGATGTCGTCAAACTTCTTCTTCAGTGCCGCTGGTTCAGAGAGTGGCCAGTTGGAATCTTCCTGGTGACAGAAGATGACGTTCTCAAGGATCGATTTGGAGACACCGAGCAGCAGAGGGACCTCCTCGTCGAGTTCTGAGCATTTTGTGGAAATGGTGCTGCGCTGTTACATGTCAGCAGGTCGTTGATGGGGGCCATGACAGGCAGAGTGAGCTCACCTTCCCTGGTGTGACATCGTCGTTCTTGGCGAGTAGGCCTTCGAGAGTCTTCATAGAGAGAGCGCCCGCCTTCTTCGTCGTCACTTGCAGACTGCGCGTGACGGTCATGCGTTCACGATTGACGTTCCAGAATCGCAACCGGACTTGGGCTTTGACTTCCTTCTCATTTGCCATCTGCGCCGCTGTCAGAACCGAACTCGGCTCTCCACCTCACCTTAGGGTCGTGGACGAAGGCGCCGCCCTTGGTGTTGGGAGGGAGGTCGCCCGTTGTGGCATACTTCAAGCACTCGATGATGGTCTGATGGTCAGCTCCACAAGTCCCATCTGTTAGCTCACCGTCTTGCCGCTGCCATTGTGTCCCACGATGACGGTGAGGGGCGAGTAGAACTCGATCACCTGCACATGCTTGTCGTCGAAGGAGCGGATGCCACGAATGGCGAGCTTGTTGAGGGACGCCCTGCGTGTCAGCTATGCCCAAGCCAAAGTTAGCTATTTACATCGCAGGCCTCGTCTCGAGCTGCTTTCGATAATGTGAGAGGTGTGACGTGAGGAACGTTGAGAATGGAGTGAGTACATGACGAGCACCACAGTCAACCTAAGTCGCGTTGCGGAACCAAATACAATCCCGTGCCTGACCCCGCATTCTTACCCCACACCGCATGTACCTGCTCTTGTGCACTTTGGTCTAGTTTGAGGGGCATTTGGGCAAAGATAAAGGGGGGCAACATGCATCGAGTACGCGTAGCGAGGTTGGGAGATCAACCAATACTGTAGGATGGGGAGGACCCCGGAACAAGAAGAGACCATGTTTGGATGTGGGGTTCGAAGGGGAGGCGGAACATTGGTGTGGGAGTGTCCTCGTTAATAGGACTTCAATCTGCTTTAGATTGAGATTCGCGAAAAATCGCTCGTGGAGGCCCTCGTAGCGGAACTCGAGCTCTGATGAGGCGCGGGCATGGAGCCATGCTGGAGCGGCTTGGGTGGAGGTCGTGCGTTCGCGTACCTGCCCAAGGTGGGATAAGGATATGGCAGAGCTGCGGAGTGGCCGGAGGGGGTGGACGACTATCCTCCCACGTGGCATGGGACCTCCACTTCGCCGCTCAGGATTATCTAGCGCACCAACAATGCAGAGCGACCAACTCACATTACTCCACATCGCACCGCCCATCACATCCCTACATCGACATCTGCTCCATACTACTTCCAACTCTTCTTCCCGGCATACTTCCCT
This sequence comes from Cutaneotrichosporon dermatis, assembly GCA_020011015.1. NCBI lineage: Eukaryota > Fungi > Basidiomycota > Tremellomycetes > Trichosporonales > Trichosporonaceae > Cutaneotrichosporon > Cutaneotrichosporon dermatis. The sequence goes on along the minus strand of JAIGNX010000009.1, from coordinate 1,880,125 downwards.
CGATACCTTTATCTCCTGACAATTACCACTTTCCCGTACCCAGAAGAGCCATTATCTCCGGGGCTGTCGAGCCTCCCACTCGCCACCGAACAGCCATGTCTCTCGCGGGCGGCGGGCTGGGCTCGCCATTCAACACCCCCAAACGCAAGCGCTTCACGCAGCACGACTTTGCGTCGCCATCTTCGACCCCTAGGCGGACGAAGACGCCACTCGGGCCCGCAACCATGCTCACTTCGTCGCCCGCACCAACTCCTGGGCCTGCGTCTGCTTCGGCATCTACCTCTGCATCTGCACTTGCGCCGCCACAAACTCCCTTTCGCTCTGTCCCTGCTCCGGTGTTCGCAAGACCTCGTACTCGTCCAGTGGCCAAGTTTGGCGACCTGCCAATAGAGGTGAGTGTTGCGTCGTTGTTGTGCATCGGAGCCTTGGAGCGAGCACAGGCTCCCTCCAAGCGAGGTGGAATGTGGCATTCGACGTACGGCGCCATAAGCCCGGCATGGAGAGACTGAGGAGGGGTGTATGTCAGCAGTATGGTGATCCCCCTTCTCGTGTAGGAAGTCTCGTCCAAGTCGAGCACCACGATGGCTCCTAAGGTGGCAGGTGTGCTCAGAGGCTGACAAGCAGTTGGTCCAGCTCATCCACCTATACTCGCTGAGCGACGCTCTCCCTTTCGTCGACAAGCGCACATACGATTATTTCAAGTACAGCGGCACCTACTACCGCGCACGCTGGTGTCTCGCAGCCGCTCGACGCATTAGACGATCAGCGGACCTGCTCGACCATGTTCTCACACGACCTGTGGCCACACGAGAAGTGATAGAGAGGATCGTGGAGATCTGGGAAGAGCAGCATGGTGGCGGACGGGGCCGTCGCTCCCCACCTGCTCCCGACGACCCAGAGCCAGCCACTCCATCCCCTCTCACAGCCCCAACCCTGCGCGTACGGTACATTCCACGGCGTCTTGTGCGCACGCCTGCCGGAGAAGAGCCCCGTCTTCACCCCCTCGTGCCATGGCTGGTCGACAAGTTTGGGATAGACATCGATGCCGACAAGTCGTATCCGCTCAAGCGCGGCGCCCTTGATCGAAACTATGAGCTCGTCGAGTTCCTCCTCAGCCGCGGCGCGAAGGTGACAACTAATCAGCACCTCGCGATCCAGGCGACGATCAAGAATAAGGACCTACGCATGCTCAAGCTCCTAGTCGAAAGCGGTCCCCTACTAGACGAAGACGAGAAGCCCGTCCTGAGAGCGAATGGGGAACCAGTCCAAAGGCGAGACCGCGTGCAGTTAAGCCGCGCCTGGGTCGACGCGGCCATAGAGGAGGGCGCGAACGATATCGTCAAGTGGCTTATACAGGAGAAGGGTGAGTCGCCAAGGCTAGTAGTTGGGGAGAAGGAGCTCACGCCAGATGCCATGCCCTCGCTGAAGCAGCTCATGACGCTGGGCAAAGCGCTCAGGTGACCGTATATGCCCTAGAGTTCCATCAGTATAGTTTGTGCATGTATTACCACGCATGTTTGTGCGACATCGTGTGTTTGTTGTTGGCGATCCTTGGTCATCAGCTGCAAGAGAGCTACCATTCACGGATGTCCTGCAGCCTTTGCCATCTCAGTACGGCGACCGTATCCTGCCCTGGCGATGGCGGTTCATCCTCATGAGCCGACAGAGGCACTCAGACATGTTCGGGACTCACACATGTTCTGCTTCTCACTCACCCACCCAGCCATCATATGCGCCTCCTCGCTTCGGCTTCTAGTGTTAGAACTGTTCCATGTCGGGCTTGGCATGATGTCCGAAGATCCTTCGGCCCGAGTGGCGGATGCTTCATGTCTGGGCCGCCAAAGCATGTCAGCTGACCACACAAGGTGGAATCGTCGAGCAAACACGTCGAACTGTGAGCCAAACAAGACAACTGGCATACCTCCCCCACCCGCCGGCGGTTCCAGGCCGATGGATCTCGGTCTCGACAGACGGACCTCGATCAATGGCTGTGATACGCCTCCCTCAGGAACCCAGCAGCGATCCATACCTTCGACGTCTAAGAAGGATCTGGTCCACTTACCGCTCGCTTTGTCAGTGCAGCAAGAGGCAACGGAGTATGAGATTCCAGCTCGACAATGAACATGTCTTGCGCAGAAACAGCCTGGCTTGGAATCTGGGTATGGCTGGTTCATCAGACTCGAGCACCTAGGCACCGCGTTGAGTTGTGTCTTATCTGATCTGTGGGATCTGTGGGCTGTGGATCTATGGATCTCTAGTCAATGGCTTGGTATGGGAGAGGCGATTGCCGGATGAGCCGTGCGGTGGGCCGCGTGAGTTGCAGAATCGGCACGTTGGTACGGACGCCGGCCGGACACCCGTCGGCGGCCTGGACTTCGATTCATGATCTCAAGGCCACTTGTTGAACTCACCATGCATTCGGTATCGGGCCTAGTGTCCTCACTCCGTTACGGTGGCTCGGATGTATTCGCTTAGCCCGCGTCGAGACGTTCAATCCCATGTTTTGCGTAGCTCAATTGCTATCCAATATTGGGGTCCTTCGGTAGGATCCTCTGGGACGGCTTCCGGCAGTTCCGGTGGGGTTAGTCGCGGACCGCAGACAGTTTAAACAAGACTGCGATGCTGTACCGTGAGACACACCGAACACCCGACACCCTCGTATGTATAGAGGACCCGATGGCTTGCACTTGTCCAGGCTTGACAGCTGGCACTGTCTTCCAGTCGCGTCCCATTCGTAAGCCTAAGCCAGCAGTCAGCAGGCTATGTCAACGTAGACTACAGCGCGAAGGTTTAAAGTATAGTTAGCGTCCACTAGACCAAGCGACACGGACCGACGCCACGCGCGCCCGGATGTATGGAGAGTTACCGTGAGAGACTCTATTGAATACAACGCCACACGGAGGCGAACTCAGTTGGAGGCGCCCCATTCAAGTCCACCTCCGAACTTTGGCCGGAATCGCAATCCAAATTCCTGCAACACTTTCAATTGCAATTATGCCTGAGCCAGAATGTCTACATTTCTGTGACTCTGCATTCTTATTCTCTATTATGTTCCTAATGTGACAAGGTTGTAGACATGATTGGGAGACGCGCAACGAACTGCTGCATTCGTCTTAGCGTGTTTGGTCTATTCTTCTGGCGTTGGATTCTGTCTTTCCTGGCCTTCCTTGAACACCTCTGCTATTCTCTGAATACCGTGCGCGTCCGTCTTCCTGCCGACGGACCGGAACGAACTGACTCAGGCACTCTGCTTCCGGCCGCGAGGTATGTTGCGACGCGTCGGAACAAATGGCCTGGGCACGTCCCATCGACCACAACCGTGTGTGTAGATGATTCAACCCTCAGCTGATGATGAGAAGAACGCCTGACTCATCGAACCAAATGAAATGCAGATTACAGCCAAACACAGGAGTCTCTTGGCAACGCAGGAGTTGTTGATCTTCCTGGTTAACCACCTGAGCGCCGTAACAAGCCCGCTCTTTCTCATAGCCCCACAAATCCCCGCAGGAACGATGTCTACGTCGCTCACTTGCACGTTTCAAGTGCCTTAAGGCAGCTATGGCAGAGGACGGTCAGGGCTGGAGTCTAGGCAGCTTATACTAGGCGCAGAGAAAGGATGGAGGGTACAAGTAGTGGCGGTGGTGGCGGCGACTCCAAGTTGACCCAACACGACGACCCCATTCGACATGTGTCCATTCAGATAAGGGGTTCATCTCGATCACCTATACATCATCAAGCAATCTTGATACGGACGCGTCACGCTAAGCTAGAGGAAGCCAAGAGCTTTCAGGCAGCTCTCACAGCTAATGTCTCGCCCCATCGCCCAATTCTCATCTGTATCAGAAACCTTCCAAACGAATGGCCGAGTTCGCGTCGTGATGAGTATTGAGTCGAGCTTGTCTTTCGATCCCCATTTACAACACCATGCTTGCTTCTAGCGCGAACAGGTTCGGCGCGAGTTCCACGGCGCGTACAACGCGGCATCCGTAGTGGATACACTACGGTACACTACGGATTGAGGGGCCTGAAATGGAGACTCCGGCGCGGCACTGGTGCGATTCATTCACTTTTGCGACCTTGCTTCCTTCCTTCCTCGGGCCTCTCTCCTGTCCTCACTCACTGTGTGTTTGGTCTTCTCACTTGATGCCTTCCTCGTCTCTACGATCACCTAGCTCCCAGACTGTATAAGTATCTGACGCGTTCACCATCTCTTTCGTCTTCTTCACTTCACTTCTTCTACTCACAACCCTCCCCCTTCGCTAGGTAGTCGACCTTCACACTCTTTACTCAACGCGAACCCGTACCCTTCCTTTACTCTCTTCCAGTGTAAACCCTTCCTCCTCTCAACATGCGTTCTACGATCACCGCTACCGTCGCCGCGGCCGCCCTCGCGGTTCAGGCCAACGCCGCCTACAACTACGTCGAGTGTGCCAACATCAACATCGCTTCCAACCTTCTGACGGGTTTGGTCAACGTTGTCACCACTGCCCTCTCGTCGGCCAACTCGGTCACTGGTTGCCCCGTAAGTCTCAGGCCCCCGCGCCTATCCACATCTCTCACCTTCCTTCCCCCACTGACATGGCCTTCAGACGTACTGCGACACCCAGGGAAGCACGTACTCGCTTTACCAGCCTGGTCTCTTCGGTCTCCTCGCGACTTGCTACTGCACCAACAGCCAGCCGACTTCGGCGTTCGCTACTCCCGGTGAGTACTCTGACCGACCCTCTCCTTCGCCTCATTTCCCTCCTTCCTTCCTTCCTCACTCCCTTCCTCACTCCCGCCTTATAACCCTCATGCTAACAGGTCACAGGCTCTGACAGCGGTGGCACTTGCGCTTCGGCCACCTACCAGGTCAACTACCTCGGGCCCGTCGCGGACAAGATGCCCTTCGAGCAGTGCACCACCGGATCGGCTGCCGGCTCTGGCTCTCCCGCTGCCTTCACCACCCCCAACGCCGACCAGTGCTTCAACACGTGCCAGAACTACAAGTACCTCATCATGACTCAGTCCAGCACCGCCGACTTCACCTGCCAGTGCTCCAACTTCCTTACCATGGGCTCCTCCGCCACCTGCGGCCCTGGCGTTCAGAACATCTACAACAACCCCGCTCTTATCGCCTCCGGTGTTCCCGCTCGCCGTCGTCGCGCCATCGCTGAGGCTCTCCGTCGCAAGAACAACACTCCTTGCCCCGAGGGTTACGACGCCTGCATCATTCCCGGTTCCGGCCACGCCTACGAGTGCCTCGACACCTCGGCCGAGCTTGGTGAGTTTCGAGGACGATCACATCCAGAGAACTTGGCTGACGTCGACAGAGGCTTGCGGCGGCTGTGTCTACGGTTACTGGGACGACAAGCTTCAGCGCAACGCCAGCGGTGTCGACTGCTCGACTCTTTCCGGTGTCGCTCTCGGCGGTGCCACCTGCCGCAACAACCAGTGCCAGGTGTCCCGTTGCCTTCCTGGCTATGAGTTCGCGGAGGGCCAGTGCATTCGCAGCTTCAACACCGCCAACAACCGCCGCTACTTCTAAGCCCTCCCTTTCCTTTTCTCCCTTATACGCTACTGTCATTTAATACCCTTCACTCTCATACCCTGCCCGGCTCATTGACCCGCATTCTTGGGCTTATTCCTCTCTTCAGTATTGTTGTGGATGCATGTCACCTATTATGAGAATCTAAATGAGCCGATCGCGTTACTAACCTTGCAATACATACAAGCATAGCTTGGTATATACCAGTAGGCGTCTACCAGCAATCTCCTGATGAATAGAGGCGTGACAGAAGCAGTCGACAAACAGTGACAGATATGCTCAAGCCTGAATAACGACGTGTGTTTGTGTCGTTGCGAACAGACTTTTCCATGCTCGGCACATCAGTCGCTGTCTTGCACCTCAGCTGCACGCACGCGGTACAGGCGGTTCCACGATCCTGAGTGCTGGGTCAGACACTTCCAAGTGACTGAGTAAAGGCGGGGCGTGTGGAGAGGATGCAGAAGACGAACGGAACTACGGTCTTCTCCTTAAGCGTGCGGCGCTGGCCGCGCAAGGTTTCGAGACCCTTAGGCTGCGACAGCGTACGCCAGCTGCCGAAGTTGAGCATGGGCGCCACCAGTTTCAGTGGCAGATTGCAGAACCGCGAGCACAATGGGTTCGATCTATCATTCCTACAGACTGCCTGCAGAGCAGTGCATGCACAGTACTACAAGAGCCACCATCCTAGCCGAGAGCCACGGTGCCAGTCCTGCCGTGGATCTCAAAGGCCTAGGCAAACATACCTGCATAAGGCATCTCGTTGCCATACAGCACGAAGCCCACCGCATCACCAGTCGCAAAGACGAGGTTGAGCCCATCGGCGTCCATCCCGAAGATGGGCGCCCCACCCAGCTCGTAGCTCCGGTGGCTGACCCAGTTGTCGAGGTCCGAGAAATGGATCTGCCCATCGTGCCCTGCGCTGAGCACGGTATTGTTCCCGAGGTCGAGCCGGATCGCGCGGACCAGGCGCTTCTTGGGCCCACGGTACGTGCGCATCCTGTGCCCGTATAGCCCAGAGTAGAGGATCGTCTTGCCGCCCTCCGCGCCTGTGAGGATGTAGTCGTCCTGCGGTCAGTTGAAGGAAGGGGAGCAGCTCACCTTCCACACGATGCAGCCGTAGCCCTCGTCGCCCTCGCCACCGTGCAGGAGATGCTGGCCGGTGTCCAGGTCGACGATAGCCCAACGTCCCTCTGTCGTGGCGGCTGCGACTTGCGCCAGGCCGCGCGAGTTGACGGAGATGCCACACACAGGGCCCACGTCGACAGTGCGGATGGGAGACACAGACTCGTTCCCATAGACGGCTTCTCGCTCATAGACTGAAGTCAGCGCCTTGCGACCCCCTACAGCTTATGGACGCTCACTTCGCAAGCGGTTGTCTTGAGATCTGGCGGTCAGCACACCTCCACAGGAATCCCCGCCAGCCTCACCCTGTGATGATATATTGCTCTGTGATGGCGACAGCAGCCACACGGTCGGCCGCGCCCCTCAGCTCGCACACGACGCGGGCGCTGACGCCCTGCACCTCGCCGCTAACGCTGCCGTCGTCTTGCCCCCAGTCGATCTCCCACACCTTGGCCGTCATATCGCTCGAGCCAGTGACCATAAACCCCTTGCCGGTGGAGGCGTCGATGACCTCAAAATCCAGGGCGAGGATACTGCCCTCATGACCCTCAGCCGAAGCCGCAAGCGAGGGTCCGTGGGTTATCTTGGCCCCATCGCACGGCATGGGCGGCAGATGCCAAATCTTGACGGTCTTGTCCCGGCTCCCGGAGATGACCCACGACCCGTGCACGCGCACGGTGTACACCTTCGCGCTGTGCTCGGCCATCATCCACAGGTGGTTTGGGGCGACGACCGCGTCGGTCGCGAGGGCCATGGGCGCGTCGTCGTCCATCTCCGATTCGCTGTCGCCTCCTCGTCCTCCATCTGGGCCAGTTGCCCGCAATCGCTGTCCCTTGTTGGAGGTGAACACGTGATGTGGCCCCGCGGCCTTCATCTCGTCGGCAATGGCGCATCGTGCACGAAACAGCGTCGGGTAATGGACGGGGACCGCGTCGTCCCCCGCATACGCCTCCCCGGGCTTGGGCAGATCGGAGGGCCACAGGAGGTCGTAAACGTACGCAAGCCACTTGGCCGGGTTGAGAAGCGCGAGTGGGTCGTGTGCTGCGTTCAACGTCGAGGCGGAAGGGAGGTAGTTGCCGTCGTCGTCCCAAGTGCCAGGCGCGACGGTGGTCGCGACTGCACGCCGAGCATATTCGGGCTTCAATCGGAGACCAGGCGTCGAGTTGAAGAGGTGTGCCCACAGCACCTGTTCCTGTGCGACGGCGTGGAGACGCTTGCACACTCTCGAAGCGGTCGTGAGCTCGGCTGCCTTTGGCGGGAGCTCGGCCAAGATCCGTAGCACACTGCCGGGTATGTTAGCAACCGCTGAGACTCGAGACACTGAGGCTGTCAACCCCGTTCATCGTTGGCTTACAGCTCGTCTGGGAGGTCCAAAAGCGACACGGGGATGTGCGATGGGGGCACCTCTGCGGGGCTACCACTGGACACGTCCTCTGGCGGAGGTTGCGTCATGACGAAGGGTGCGGTAGGGCGAACAATGAGGGGTAGAGCAATGGCAAGTTCCGAGATGTCGAGGCGGGTAGATAATGTACCATCTGCGTCTGCGCACGACGAGGCATAAGGGTCACAGAGCGAGCGATGCTTCGCAACTTCGTAGGCGGTATGAACGAACACGAACCCCGGACCTCGAATCCATCTCGGCCAGGCCTATGCGTTCCTCATCCTTATCCAAATGGGTGGGATCAAAGTCAAGGATGACGTTGGGATTACCCTGCATCTCCGCATTTACAACTAGGTTAACAACGGTGCCTGAGATTCCACTACCGCATTTAGGAACCTAGTTACCGCTGGAATAGGTCTCGAATAGCCCTTCATCAATGCAACGGTATCCATTAGCACAGTTGTCCACATCCAATATGCGATGTCGCTACAACTGACTCGTCGTAGCATCCTGCGCCAGCCAGCTACCCCAACACTTATCCTACTACATGTTCTGCATGCTCGCGCTTCCCACAAGCATCTACGTTGACATCTGCGCTGCGGTCTACTCCGGAGCGCCAGCTTTCTCCAAGATATCCACCATCTCCTTATACCCCCTACTCCGCGCATGAGCGAGCGCACTAATCCCACCCTTGTCCTTGATCCTTGGATCCGCCCCCGCATCGAGCAGGATCTCTACAATCTCCTGATGCTTCTTCCCCCCGTCTCCCAACATAACAGCTTCCAGCAGTGCCGTCCACCCGAGATCATTGATGTGGTTGACATTGATCCCCGTCTTGACCACGCGGCGGACATAATCGACGTGTCCGCGCTCGCTGGCTGGGATCACGCTGATCCCGCCATATCGGTTGCACACCTTGTTCATGTCGGGGTGGTAAGGGAGGATCGCCTCGAGCATCGCCACACTCCCAGTAACACCGGTAACGAGCCAGGGAGATTGGCGCATGTCGTCTCGCGCGTCGGGGGAGGCGCCAGCTTCCAGCAGGAGCTTGGCGGCCGGGACATAATCGGCTAGAGATGCGATGAGGAGGGGTGTGCGGTTGGTCTCGTCACGAGTGTCGACTGCTGCTCCAGACTTGAGGGCGGAGCGGAGACCGTCGAGGTCATTCGAGGAGGCGGCGGCGAGCAGAGCCGCGTTGGCCTCGGCGTTTCCTTGGGCTGAAGAAGACATTGTGCGATGAATCAGGATTGAAGGAATGGGTGGCGATGAAGCGGACTGAGGTTCTAGAGAATGGACATAGGTCAAGAAGGAGCTATGACATGACAATGACAACATGGCGCTCCATATGTTAGTGGGCAAGACTACCAGGTGGAGAGTGGACATGTGGAGGTGGAGGTGCAAGGATCACGTGACCTCGGTTTCGGGAATCGCGAGAACCAACGTTGCCCGCGCCAACTTCAGCGAGCATACACCACCTTTCCATCGTCTCCCACCTATCCTCTCTACACTAATCATGCGCCAGGCATCTGGCCGTGTCCTTCTGCGCACCGCGCGCCGACCACAAGTCGGTGCGGCTCTGTTGCGCCCCTCGCTCGCTGCCCCTTCCCCCGCCGCCTCCGCCATCTCGCTCCAACAGACCCGCTCCTTCTTCGGTCTCTTTGGGAAGAAGAAGAAGCCCCAGCGTGGAGCGCTGTTCGAGCCGACCCCCGAGCCGACCGTCATCCTCGAGCAAGATAACCTTTTCCACCCGCTTTCGCAGTCGCCCTTCGAGGCCCTCCGGGAAAAGGGCGAGCGGATCCGCACCTACGCGATCTGCCCGGTCAGCTACGAAAAGTACCACCAGACCAAGACGGTCAAGTACGAGTGCCCCGACTGCGGGTTCCCGACACACGCGTCGAAGGAGATGTGGGAGGAGGGGCACAAGGAGCACGAGGAGTCGTGCCCGCGCCTCCGCGAGGTGAACGAGGACGAGCACGATCTCCGCTCCGGCCGCCGCGTCGTTGAGTACGAGAACATGCCTGGTGAGGATACCCTTCCGGCTTTGGCTAACGCCAGGCGTCCAGCCGTACGAGCAGGCGGTCAACCTGCAGACGTGGGACACGCTGTTCTTTACGCGTGGCTTTGTGTCGATCAACTCGCAGCGCGCGATGCGGCATGTCTCCAAGCTCCTGACCTACCCCGTCTCGGTGCTCTCCGTCCTCCACCAGAACGGGCCATTCACCTCTGGCAACGGGCGGATTACGAGCGAGGGCCGGCGGTCGATGGCGGCTATCCACTCGATCCTCCACCCTCCCCCTGGTACCTCTGCCGAGGACATCGACATCCGGCCCATGGCGCCCTTCCGTGTGTTCCTCCTTGGCGCGCGCGGCGAGTCGACCCTGCCAGCCGACATCTGGCTGCAGCTCGCCCACATCTTCCCCCGCACGCCGTTCAATGTCTACTTCATCGGCCCGGAGGCCGGCATCCCCCTCGTCAAGGGCTCGCAGCGGCAGCACCTCAAGATGAGCGAGGAGGGGTCCAAGTACGGCGTCCCAAGCTGCACCGTCAACGTGACGCCGCAGCTCCGCCTCATCTCCATCAAGGCGCCGTATGAGGCTGTACACAACCAGCTCGGCCCATTCGACCCCTACCAGGACGTCTTCTTCGCCTTCTCGCCCGGACTCGGCTTCCCCGACCAGAGTCTGCTCGACCCGACCAACCCGACGCCCAAGACCGAGCAGCCGCTCGTGCAGGCCCAGACGAGCTGGAAGGCGACCCTCCAGTCCATCCTCGAGACCAAGTGCGGCCTCTTCTTCACGGCCTTCTCCCCGACGGACCTCGCCCGCGACGTCTCCGCCATCTTCGGCACCCAGCCGCCAACGGCCGCACCGGGCCAGCCGTCAGAGTACCCGTCCAACGTACAGCTTCCGACCAAGCCGATCCCGCCTATTGAGGGCGTGAGCGACGAGTTTGAGCTCATCCTCACCCCGGGCGTTAACCCCTTCGCATCGCGCAAGTGGGAGATTGCAGACTGGGACACGCGCGTTGCCGTCAAGACTAACTGGGGTATCTGGGGTATTCGCGGCAAGAAGTACGATGTTGTCGAGGGCGCGGACAAGGAGTAGGCGGACGATCATAGAGGCGGACACACGACTCTGCATAGTTTGTAAACTTGCATGCATACCACTCTGCATTGATGCGGTTGCCGAGTGCCACGATTTGGCCTACTTATTGACACTGTGGCTGCGACGATGCTGGTGGCGATCAGTAGTGTGCGATGTGTGCTCGGAGCTGTCATCACATCGTTTGGTTTGCAAGTTCCTGCAGCTTACTGCGTAGCTAGTGATCATGACTTGCCCCCATCCAGCACTTCACTGTACATTTTCATGTTTAACATCGTGGTAGTACACGTCGCGCTACGGCCTGAAAGACGTCTAAAATACACGGCGATTCTGTGCTTTGTTTACTTGTTCGTTGGTTTCAGGCGAAGAGCGAAGTGTAGACTCGTCTCGTCCTACGGAATCCCCCTTGGTGTTCGGCTCTACAATTCCTCCCCTCCTCTCTCCTCCTCCTTCTCCTTCCTTGTCTTTCGTTGCTGTGTGTTTGGGTTTTTGGGTATGCAATGCGGGGGATCGGTGCTAGTTGATGCAGGGAACGATGGCGAGTGGTGTTGAAGATGAATCGGAAGTGGAAGTGAGAGCGCGGAAGAAGGGGCAGCGACTGAGCCGAGCTGGCTGGGTTGCTGTGTGCTGGCGAGCCGGGAGTAGGATAGGAAGAAAGTCCTGGAGTCGTGGCGAGGGTACTGCAAGCCCGCTGGCCTGTGAGGTAGCGATGGCTCGTTCCTCGCGTATGCCCCTAGGCGGGCTGGGTGATGTCGAAAGACGACTACGATGACTAGTGGCGTTTACGACCGCTGGGCCTGCGCCTGAGGCGTGGGCGGCGTGTTGCCTGCTAACCGGGCCGCCGCGTGGGCGGGCAGCTTGAGCTGGAGTTGGCTCGCAGTCATGCCCGGCGATGGAAAGCCGTTCTGCGGCACAGTAACGTTGGCGACGTTGATCGGCTGCATGGGCACCTGCATCTGGCTCTGGGCCTGGGCTTGAGCCTGGGCTTGCGCCTGGGCCTGGGCTTGTGCTTGAGCCTGTGCTTGCTGAGCGGCCGCCATAGTCGCCTGAGCCTGCTGGGCGGCGGCGATCTTGGCCATAGACATGATCCGCGCTCTATTCCGCGCATCCAGGAAGGCTTGCACGTTGGTGCCAAAGCCATTCTGCTGCGCAAGAGCAGTGATCTCACGTCGCTGCTCGGGCGTGCCGTTCTCGAACTCGTTCTGCTGCTGCGCCTGCTGCTGTGCGGCGAGGATAGACGCTCTTGCGGCGGCCATGCGCTGCTGCTGAATCTGAGGGTCGAGAGCACCGACGGGAGTCGGTATACCGGGAACACCACCCGGGCCCACGACGAACGGCTTGCCGTTTGCCTGGACCATGCCGTTGAGGACCTGCGGCGACGCCTGGATCTGCGGTTGCTGACCCTGCTGCTGCTGGGGAGTCTGAGGTGGCTGAGGAGTGGCGGGGTTGGTGTTCGCCGCGGTTGGTGTCTGAGTGGACGGGACAGGCGATGACTGCGCCTCCGTAGGCGAGCGCTTGACCTGAGTTCGGCCGTTGGCGACGCCGTTCGGCTGGTTCATTTGCGGGGTGCCATTCGGAGTCGTCATACCGGCGGCAGCGGCGTTGGCAGTCGCCTGCACGGCCTGCACGGCTTGTGCCTGCGCCTGAGCCTGAGCTTGCGCCTGGGCTTGGGCGTGGGCCTGCGCCTGCGCGGCAAGAGCTGCCTGCTGCTGCTGTTGCTGCTGCTGTAAACGAGCCTGCTCGAGCTGCTGTTGCTGCTGAGCAAGCATGTTGAAGCGCTGTAGCTGCTCCATCTGCTGTTGCTGGAGCATCTGCTGCTGGTATGCCATGAGCTGCGGGTTGGTGGGAGCCGGCTTGATGAACTTCGGCGGCGGAGGAAGATCGACAGGGGCGCTAAGATCGGCGAGGGCCTGGGTGAGGGGAGTTAAGTCCGGACGGAGCTTGAGTAGGTCCTCTTCCCGGAGCAGGTTCATACGGTTGCGGATGTACTTGGCGTCATAGTCGTCCAAGACCATCCGGTCGTCGTCGCCAGTGAGGCCCATGCCGACACCGACAGCGCCACCACGCGAGGAGTCGTAGCGCGTGACCTCGCTGAGGCGTTGACGCTTACGGCTGCCGAGCTTCATGTCGTCGTCGTCTTCGTCCTCGTCTGCGTCGATCGATCTTGGTCGGCGGCGGCTTATGCGGCCGTCAACCATGTCGGGGAAATACCAGTCACGCATGCGATCTGGGGACGTAGGCATTGCACCGCGGCGAGATGCCCGCACAGGAAGACGGCGGTCGAGAACAACGCGGCCGCCTCGTCCGCGGCGCAGGCGGAAGGCCATGGGGTGGACCGTGCGCTCGCGCTCGTCGTCCTCGGTGTCGGAATCGGATCGGTAGTGAGGGTCGAGAACGGCCACATTGCGGAAGGCATGCGAGCCATGAGATGATGGGAGAGGTTGATATGAGGAGTCGGTGTAATCGTCCCAGTGCGAGTCGAGGTTCTTGCGGCGTGCAAGTTCCTCGTCGAGCTTGGAGTGGAGAGCCTGGAGTCGTTCGCGGATCGCTTCTGGCGCCATGGACTTGCCGGGGACAGTGTGGCGCTCGGCCTGGCGAGCAGCCTCGATGGCACGCTCGCGGCGATCGCGCTCTTCCCTGTCCTTGTCGGTCTGCTTCCGGGCGTGGTTGCGAGCGCTGCTGGGCTGGGTGAGACCTGGGGCGAGACCCATCTGGCCGTTGATGGCGGCAACAGCGGCGGCAGCCGCTGCAGCACCATTTTGGCGACCGGTGATGATCTCCTCCTCGTCTCTTGTAACTCCCAGTGACGGCCAGCGGCGCTTCGTCTCGAACAGCTTCCACTTGGCCTCCCAGACCTCCTTCTCCGCTGCGTACAGTGCCTTCTTCTCTGTTTCTCGTCGGAGAACGAGTTGAGAGAGGTCGTACGCGCGGCGAAGCTCGTACTGGAGCTTCTGGAACTGCTCGACCGAGTAATTGTCGGTACGGCGAGTCTTGCGCGCAGCACGAACATCGCGACGACGGAAACAGACGTATGGGTCGTTGTCGTTCGTCTCGTCGTAGTTGAGCTGCGGCATGATGCTCTTGCCATTCCGCTTCTCGCGTCGTGCCTTCCAGTGAGGGAAGACGGAGCGAGCCATGCGAGTAAGAACGCGTGCCTCGGGGAGGTTCTTCGGGATCTCGTTGGAGGGGTAGAAGGTAGCGTCGAGAGGGTGGGAGAAGAGGCTCTCAACCGACTGGAAAGTCGGCATGAGGGCAAGGTTGGTGTGTAATGTCGGAACGGCGTCCTCGGCGTGCTTCTCAAGCACACCCATGATGTACTCGAAGGCGTCCTCGGAGATGTTGAGGGGTGCAGGAACATCCTTCTCCTTCTCCTTGCCCTTGGCGACACGGCGTTCTGTCCGGCCGTTGGTGGGCGAAGTGGGCGCGCCAGAGTCACCAGATGAGCCCTCAGCCTTGCCGTTGAAGCTCGCGAGCCATGCCATGTCCTCGTCGTCCATGTTGTACGACAGGCCACCGGCACCACATGCTGACTCCTCGACAGTGTCGCTGAATCGGATGTAATTTGTGGGCTCGTGGAACTTGGACGTTTGATACAACTTGGCATAGTTGACATTGTCGATTAGCCCAGTGGCATCGGGGGTGGGGATGTGGTAGTTGAGGGCAGCACTGGCCGTCGAGCTGGACGGCTCAGGCTTGACCGAGTCGCGCGAGGCGGGAGACTCGGGTTTGCTTGCATCTCGGGAATGCAATAAGGATGCCGACGAGAGAGCTGCTTGGAGGTGATGTTCCTGTGGTGGTTAGCGAAATAGTCGTTGGAAGGTTGAAAGTGCCACGAGGGAAAATTGCCTAATGCGGACACTGGGCCCAGGAGGGGAAGGCGGGCGCAGTGTGCTGTGCACAGGGGGGAGCCAACTGCGGGTGGGAAAAGTGAGGGAAGGGCTGTTTGGCCACCGACGGTGTGCGGTGTAGATGGCCATGCATATGCATTATGGCGACGCAGTGATGCGAAGCAGATGCCAAGCATCGAAGATGAGCATAGCGGAGTGTCACTCGTGTATACGGTGGAGGGACGGGCGCGAACGGACCGGCACTGCGAAGAGAAGGTGGTGCTGACGCAGCACCCTCTCAGGTGCACCGCCCCGCCTTCCCCCGCCCCCATCCACGGATTCGATTCCCACGCTGTAGCCACCGTCTTTGACCGCCGTTTTGACGACGAAGACATGATGCATGACCCCCCGCATGCATGTGCATTGGATAGACAAGACGGAGACGAATGCACACGTACCAAAAGCTCTCCAGTTTCGACGCCCTTTGCGCCAACACCGTGGTTTTTCGAAGGCTCGGCGGTTGCGGCTTCTGGTTGAAGAAGCACCGTTTCTGCAACTGCCGAATCAATCTTGTCGCTGCCTCGGACGACCAGGAGACGACTCTTGTTTGTTACGCGCCCCGCGCGTCGAGAAGAGGCGGAAACCATGTTGAGGAAGACCTCACGACCTCAACTAAGTGGTCGTGGTGGGTAGCGCTGGGCTGCTCGTCGGTGGCGACAGGCTCCAGCACGGCAAGCGGCAGGGTGTTTGGGTGGGAGTTGCCTGGCACAGGCGGTGTTGAGGGAGCCGACCTTCACTCGGGACCAAAGGTCGAAAAACTGCTCACAGGTGGGTTGAGTAGGAGCCAATCATAATTCAGATCCACTCAAGTTCTCGCCTCCTGCCTTGACTTGCCCATTCCCACCATAGCCCACCCAAAGCTATTGACGGTGTATCGCCCAAGGCTCCAAGCTCAATGGCTCTTTCTCCAGCCCTGACACAGTGATGACTATAACCCCGAAATGCCGCTACTGTGGCACCTCCTATAACCACGCGACTTTCACGTGTTGAGACCTTTTCTGACCTCAGGGGGGCGATTCTCGAGCCAGGGCCACAGGCCGCCGGCAAGCTGATCGTCCTTCCTCTTTCTTTACCCCTAGGGGTTAGGTAGTGACGATGAAGGGGCACAAGGCACTATCAACACAATAATGAGGCTAGCAGGATTTCTGCTACCTCAGTCGTCCGCCAAAGCAATCTAGGTCGCTATGCAATGCACTGTGAAATCGTCAGCTCTCAACAACTTACTCGTGCCGTGGATCTGGCCTGTGACGACGCAGCCAGGTGCTGGACGTACAATGAATAATCTATGTAATGCCAAATTCCTGTGGGACGAGTCAGTGACGCCAATCCGCACAGACTTACTGCCACTACTACCACTACTACCACGGTGCCACAACGAGCCGCGCGCATGGTGGTGGAGTTACCACTTGGCACGCTTTTGCCAGCCCTTGCCGCGGCCGTTGAAGATGCGCTTGCTCTGCAGCTCCTCGAACTTGCGCTTGGCGTATGTCCCAACATCCGCGTCCGCCACGATGTTCGTAACGATCTGGCCTGGGCGGTACTTGTGCTCCTTGCGCAGCGTCGTGTCCTGGAGACTGCGGGGAGCGTCGACCATGGTACCAATCTGCTGTCAGCTGAGTCGTTTTCCTAAGTAAGCTCACCTGGAAGCGCTCGGGAGCCTTGCCGGCCTTGTTGCCTCCCTTCATGAAGCGCTTGGGGTCGAGAGTGTGAGAGAGCTGAAGCGCCTGGTAATCCTTCCGCATCTGCGGAAGATCGTCGTCGCGAGGCGCGGGGATCGTGGTCCATTGTTCTGAGACCGATGCCTTCTTGGGTTGCTAGGAGCGTCAGAGTGTGCACCACAGAAACGTCGGCCGAAAGTGACGTACCGCCTTCTTCTCGCGCTTGCTCAGGGTGCGCTCGTACTTCGCCCGGTCGAGCTCTGGCGCGGCGCGGGGCTTGGATGGGCCGGCCTCCGCTTCGCCTGCAAAGGCAGTTCCGTCGTCGGCGAGGGACAGGTGACGGGCAGGAAGCTTGGGGACAGCAAGGTCGGGGATGGGTCTGCAGATTTTAGTGACGCACACGACACCCACACTCACGCTTCCTTTGGCTGGTCACTCTCGAAGCGCAGCTCGCCATCCTCGTCTTCTCCCAGAGCGGTGTCGCTCTGCTTGGAAGGTTTTGGTTTTGAGGACGCCGACTTGGCTGCCGCGGCCTTGGCGGCTGCCAGTTGACGCTCGAGCTCCTCTTCGTCGCTGTCGCTGCCGTCGTCGCTGGACGCATCCGAATCGGATTCAGACTCAGAGTCTGAGCCACTGGACTCATCCGAGTCGGAGGATGAGGCGTCGGAGTCGCTGGGGCCGTCCTGCTCGCCACCGTCGGATCCAGATCCGCCGTCGTCCGACTCCCCCTCAGCCGCCGCTGCATCCTCCTCCTCAGCAATGCCGGGCGCGGGGCCAGGCGAAAGAGCTTGGGAGAAGGACGCGGGTGGGTCCATGCTCAGTTCACGCTTATGCGCGAGAGAGGCGTACCGCCGGGCGCGCGGGGAAAGGAGAGCAGCGGGAGTGTCGACCTCCTCCTCGACCTCGTGCACGATGCCAGCTGCTTCTTGCTGCGCAAGCTCGTCGGCAGTCTTGTGGTGGTGGGACTGAGGAGTGGTAGAGTCACGCGCGCGAGTCGGCGTCGCTATCGCGCGTCCCCGAGCACGACGGGGTGTGGACATGGACATGAGATGAGAGGTGGTGAAGATTGACTGAAGCGACCACCAGGCAATTCTGGCCTAAGAGAGGTTGATGAGATCGATGAAGGGTGGATAAGCGGAAGGCTAGACCTGAGGGAATAAGGTGGGGAGGGTAAAGGAAGAGGTGGGGAACGAAGGAAGAAGGACGTCGGTAGAGACTGTGTGGAGAGTGAGGAACAATGTGATGCGTGTACGGTGACTCTTCGACCTACCGCCAGTGAGCCCGTATGATCGCATGCGCCGGCCCAAGACCATAACCTCCTCACCCAAATGGTGGGATCAAAAATAAAGGTCAGAGGGACATCCCTGCAATCTCCGCAACCAACAGGCCAGACCCGAATCGGACGGGTGCCTGACATGCCGGTGGCCTGCCCACTGTCCTGAGATAATCTGCCCATCGCGTCGCCGGCGTACATCCAAGAACATGTCCAGATGGAAGTAGGTGAATGACAAGCACAAGAGAGGATAGGAGTTGAGGGGTCATTGGTGTAAGAAGAGACTTGAAGGGCCTCGTTAAGGCCTCGTTAGGAGGTATTGTTGTTCCATTGCCGAGAGAGTCTTTATCGTTCTCTAGTTCGATATGCATACATGCAAAGGACGAGGCGCAGCCCAAGGACAGATGATCTATCCCAACTGAACGCTGTTCAGCTGCATCCTAGCGGAGGCCCGGCCATTCGGGAGTCATATTCTGGTCAATTCAGCAGCTGCGGGATTCGAACCAAAATGGCAATGGTGCTCTCCAAGGCTCAATCCATGTACGGTATGTAACCATTACACTAAGAGAGGAGGTGCTAAGTCAAAATGTCGAAACTGGTTTCTATCGGAGAGGACCCTGAACCCGAGGTTTATCCGTCCAGAGCTCTCGTGTTGCCACCCAAATGAAATTTCGTCCACCACCACTGCTCCAGATCTCAACACTGACAGCTCAACCCGCCTTCTTCGCAAGTCTTTCACAATGCCGGCCCATCACCACCAACGCAAGAAGCCCCGTACAAGCGGCCCCGCCGCGGACGCCAGCGCGGAGGCAGGCCCATCCTCCGGCCCCGGGTTCAAGGTTCTGCCCCTCGAGCAACGGGGTGCGGACGCGCTGCCGGGCGTCAACAAGCTCAAGGCGAGCTTGCGGCAGGCGAAGCGGTTGTTGAATAAGGTGAGAGCTGCTGTGTGGCCCAGGGACAAAATTGGACTTGAGCTGACGGACAGGAGAACATTGAGCCTTCGTTGCGCATCCAGACTCAGCGACGGGTGGCTGCGCTCGAGGCGGACCTTGCGGCAGCGGAGAAGAGGGATGTGGAGAAGAAGAATGGGGCGAAGTACCATGCTGTGAGTTGCTCCGGGCGTTTATGGGGAAGGGAGGGCGGATATGGAGTTCAGGGGGGGTCACGGAGACACTGTGGAAGGCCGTCTCCTCGGGAGGACGTCGGATATTGAAGGGCAGGACCGAAGGGGCTAAGGCGATGCCGAAACGGCGAAGGATCTTGGGACGAGAGGATGAATGGGCAGGAGGCTTGACGAGACAGGGACAGTGCTAACTCCCAGGTCAAGTTCTTCGAGCGGCAGAAGTTGGGGCGCATCATCAAGCGCGCTCAGCGCAAGGTCGGCGAGGCAGAGAAGGACGGCAAGGCAAAGAAGCAGGCCAAGGCGGAGAAGGAGCTTGCAGACGCGCGAGTCATGCTCAACTACATCTTGAATTACCCGTGAGTACTGCCGTGGGGGCGGGGTGAACAAGGAAGGGAAGCGGGAGCTCGTTTGGAAGGGAGGCGGCCCGGATGAAGGAGCCAAGCACATCCACTGACGGCAGCAACACGCTCAAGTACATCTCGCTCTTCCCGAAGGAGGCTGAGGAGAAGAGCAAGAAGGGCGAGGACGAGGAGGACAAGGAGAAGCTCAAGCTGCCCAAGCACCTCGAGCAGACGCTGGACGACGAGCTGGGGCAGTCTGAGCGGACACGCTTGACGATGCTCCTCGAGACACGCCGCTTGATGGACGAGGGCAAGCTGAGTGCCGCGCCGGAGGTCGAGCGCGAGCGCAAGCACGTCGAGATCTCCGTCGAGGACAAGGTCGCGGGCGTGAAGCGCAAGGCGTCGAAGGCGGAGGTCAAGGAGGACGCGGACGACTTCTTCGCCAGCGACGAGGAGTAAGCAGTTAAGGAGTCAGGGGTAGCATCGTTCACACGTAGAGTCTAGGTTACGATAACACATTGCATGCCAGCACGCGTTGATATAAAGATTGTGGTTGTGAATCCAAGATCTTGAGCATGGTTAAGAGATTATATAGAGGTGCAGGGCCGCATTAAAGAAGGAGCGAGCCGGCAATGAAGTTGTAGTTGTAGTTGCCGTTCCAGCACTCGTTCTTGATGTCCTGCTCGCCGGCCCCGCTCTTAGATCCGGTCGCGGTCTTGAGCTCGAAGGTCTGCTTGCCGATACCCATGGGGATCTCGAACACCTGGACGCCGGGCTTGGCGTCGAGCTCGACCCCGGCCTTGTCGCCCGAAGTGACCTTGATCTTGCCGCCGTTCTTGGTCATGGCCGCGACGAAGACGACGTCCTTGACCATCTCCCATCCCGTAGGCTTGGCGCCGCAGTTGTCCGTCGCGTCGCAGTTGACGCTCTTGGGGTGGGGGCGGTACCAGTACACGATCCCCTCCTTGTCGACAACGGGCTCCGCCTTACCCGCCTTGAACGCCTTGATGAACGGCTGCGCGACGTCCATCATCGCGACGTGCGGCATCTTGTCGGCCCACTTGCTCGCGCCGTCGTCGGTGTGCGGCGTGTCATACGGCCCGACGTAGTGCGACTCGCCGTAGTCGTTCCACGTTACGATCTCGAGGAAGTTGAGCTTGGGCCCGAGGGTGAGGATGTCGCGCCACCGGTCAACCCAGAGAGTCTCGGACTTGAACAGCCAGTTCTTCGAGTACGACACCTCCTTGCCGAAGTGCGTGAAGAACCACGGGCTCACGGGCGCCATGTACGTGCCGTGCGACTTGGCCGCGAGGTCGAGGTACCGCTCATCGTGTGTGGTGCCGAGCACGGCGTCGATCGGGGTATTGTCAAGCTGCCCGGGCCAGGCGTGCCAAGAGAAGAGACCTGCAACCCCCTTGGCGTTGGGATTGCCGCCCAGGATTGCGCCCGACGCATCCTGCGGCCAGTGCGGCACAGCATACAGCTTCTCGCCGACGCGGTCAGCGACCTGCTTCCAGTTGATGTCCTGCCCGATGAACGTCGAGACAAACGGCTTGCCGTCGACGCGGTACTGGGCGGGGCTGCCGATGTACTTCTTGAGCGTGTCGGCGACCGGGCCCGCGCCCTCAGCCGGCTTGTACCAGTTGAAGTCGAACGAGATGAACACCTTGAACTTGGTGGCCTCGGCGGCCGCGTACGCGAAGCGCAGCTGTTCGTCCGTGTACGGGTCGACACCGATGTTGAGCGCAAAGCCAGTGATGCCGTAGCTCTGCGCGACGCGCATGTCGTTCTCCCAGTCGGCCTGGGCGTACGTCGAGACAATGCCGACCATGAAGTGCGCGAACACCTCCTTGACCTTGAGGTCGGGCTTTCCGAGCGGACTGTTGACATCGAGTGTAGCGTTGACGTTGAGGGCGACTGTGCTATTCGAGTGGGCGATGGGTAGTACCTGCGAGTCGGCGAGGGTGTCACCCGCCGCCGTGGCGGAGGCGCCCTCGGCCGGCGCTGTGGCACTGCCAACGGCACGGGCTCCGATGCCAGGATGGTCGCCGCGACGCTTGAGCCCCGAGTGGCCCTTGTACCCCGCACCAGGCGAGGCAAGGGCCGACGATGCGACGAGGAGCGCAGTAAGGACCGGAAGGAGGTAAGTCATCTAGCGGGCGTAGATTGGAAGACGCTATGAGATCAGTGCGGTGTCGACATGGTTACCTTATATGCACTGGGGGAGCCGTCGCGTCGAGCTGGCAGCCATCACTGGCTCCTGGCACATTGGCTCGAACAAAGATGCACGCTGTTTCGACCTGAGGACAATGCGACGCATGGCACAAACCATCAGTCGGTTGCCATTGTGCGAGTGATACTTTCACACATGAGGGGAGGCGAGTCGAGGCACGCGGACATCACGGCATGGGAACATTGGGCCAGGATTGCTTGGGCGGAACGGGATTTGTCTGCGCGACATCACTTACCCCCTGCACATCCCCCTATTCCTCGTTAATCCGAAAGTGCAGACTAGGTTCCAGGTTCCGATGTGCACGGGGGGTTTGAGGAGCCCTTGTCGCTCGGGGGGATCATCGATCCGGACATTATTTTGGGCCAGCTATTCGCCTCTCGGTCTTCAGGAACAAGTCGCGACGACTCGTGAGATCTTTACCTCCAACTTTACGTTCAAATAGTGTTTGCATGCGTGACAGTTGCACCGTAAAGCGACTCTGTGATGATGACGGTGGGCCTGTTCGAGTCTGGAGCAGTCTAGGTCGCGACTGACCTACTGACCAACGGACCGGTGACAGCAACGGTAGTAACAGCACCACAAGTCGGACCTGGTGCCAGAGAAACCCAACTTGCGGCGATGACGAGGAGGAGTCGGTTCCTAATCCACGCAGTCGGCAGAGCTTGCATGCGCGCTTACTTGCCTGGATGCTGCCCGTCTCCCTCCTGTGCCTCGCCGGCGGCGGGCTTTGCACTAGCCTCGCTACCCTCCGGCTCCGGCTCGTCCTTGGCACGGCGCTCGACGATGCGGTCTACAATCCCAAAGTCAACGGCGTCTGAAGCAGTCATGAAGTAGTCGCGCTCCAGGGCCTTCTCTGCGACGTCAGCTGCCGTATACGCACGCTCATTTGGACCGAAACCGGCCCCTTAATATCGGACTGGATGCTCCGCGGGTGCACCGAGAAGTACGATACGTCTCTACAGATGGGACATTTCGCGTGAACGCGTCCCAACAATAGTCTGAGACGACCCAACGATATCGGCAGCTCACACCCAACGAGTGTCGTGAAGGAATGAAGGTGGGGTTAAGGTACTCACCGAAACGGTCACGGGCTGCCTCGTGTGTCTCGTCATCGCGCTTGCAGTGCTCAGCATAGATCTCCGTGAGGACGGCGCGTATCCTCAGGATCTCCTTCGCGTGGAGAGCAATGTCTGACGCCTGTCCTGACGCTCCGCCCGATGGTTCTGCTGTCAGCACTTGACTTCTTCAACAGCTC
Source organism: Cutaneotrichosporon dermatis (assembly GCA_020011015.1). NCBI lineage: Eukaryota > Fungi > Basidiomycota > Tremellomycetes > Trichosporonales > Trichosporonaceae > Cutaneotrichosporon > Cutaneotrichosporon dermatis. Next base: position 1,857,224 of record JAIGNX010000009.1, on the reverse strand, counting down.
CACCACTTCATCAACCAACAGTCCCAGTACGCACGGTGAATCATCACGCTCGAGTTCTTGAGAGCATACCGCTTGCCCTTCTCACCACCTGCGAGGAGAAGCGAACCCATGCTCGCAGCCTGGCCAAGGCAGAATGTGTGCACGGGGCTCGTGATGTACTGCATGGTGTCGTAAATCGCGAGGCCGGCAGTGACGCTCCCTCCGGGTGAGTTGATGTACAGTCGGATAGGGCGCGATGCGTCCTCGGCTTCGAGGAACAGCAGCTGCGCCGTGATGAGCGACGACATGCTGTCCATGACCTAGGGTCAGCGCTTGTGCCCTGCAACGCGTGCAGACTGCACGGTATGGCTTGACCCAAATAGAGACGCGCCCGGCAACAGCCTCAGAGCAGAGAGAACACAAACTCACCGGACCACCAAGGAAGATGACGCGCTCGCGCAACAGCCGCGAGAAGATGTCGTAGCTCCGCTCCCCGCGCGCCTGGCGTCAGCTCCGCGTCCTTAGCACTCCCATCTCCTTCCTCCTCCACCGCCGTCTCCTCTCCACGTTCCCTCCGTTCACTGTCCTTCTTCCTCTCCATCTCATTCTCTCCCCGCTCATCCCCCTTCCGCTCATCCCCCCTCCGCTCATCCTCTTTATCTGCGCCATCGCAAGGACTCACAGTCTGCTCAACGACAATTGGGACGAGGGCATCACGGACCACAGGGAAGGCGTCGTCGCCGAACCCGCCGCCGCTGTTTGCCGAGAAGCCGAAGGAGCGCGCCGCCGCTGGGCGCGCGAGGCGCGCGAGGGGCCGGAGTGTGCTGAGCCGCATCCGTAGGCAATCTAATGGAGAAGAGGTGAAGGGCGGCAGTGGTGTCGACGAAGGCGTTAGCTTGCTGGCGGATGGCGACCTCCACTTGGTTGGTGGCAAATTGCTTCCGCCTCCACTTCTTCCAACGAGTCGTTGAGCCAACAACCGAAACGTGCTCGATGGCGTCTGGCAGCAGCATATTAGGTCGTGATGCATAGCGGGTCATACATAATACAGTGGACGTCACAGCTAGACACAACAGATACAGCGCGAACGCTCTCTCAATCACTAGGACGCGACTACAGCCGTCGGAACAGCAGGGGTGACGGCAGGGGCAACGGCGGCGGTCGGCGTCTCCGTACCGCCAGCGAGCACCGCGAAACCGGGCGCGGGCGTCGTGACGGCCGACGTCTGCGCCGTACCGACCGCCGTCCCGACCGCCGTGGGCGCGGCTGTCGTCGTGTCGTCCCGCATGTCGCCGTTGACAGTGCCGTTCGTGCCGGCGCCGGTCAGGGCTGCCTGAGCCTGAGCGGCCAGTACAGCTTGCTCGGCAGCCTTGGCAGCCTCCTCCTTCTCCCGGCGCCAGTTCGCCTTGGCATCGTTGACGAGCTTGAGCTTGGCCTGCCGCTGCGCTGACATGGTGCGTCGCGACGCGCGCGCCTGGTCGAGACGAATGGCGTCTGACGAGAAGCCAGGCAGCGTGCGGCCGAAGAGACACTCGTTGGCCAGCTGGACGTCCTTGCGGTCGATGGTGGTGGACTTGCGGTGCTTGGCAAACTGGCAACTCGTCTGGGAAATCAAGTCGAGGTACTCGTCGGATAGAGATAGCAGCATCTGCAGGTCAGCACTGTCAGTCATCGTCGCTACTCACGTCCTCAACAGGCTTGTCGATCTCGAACGACTTGTCAATCGTCTCCGCGAATTCTTGGATCTTCTGCTTCTTCTGTCCAGGCATACCCGCCATCTCGAGATCGTGCTTCTTGCTCTTGGCATCCATGGCGTCATTCTTCACATCCATGTCGCTCTCCGCGAGTAGCCGCAGATCGGCCGGGAGACGCTCTCCCAAGACATTGGCGAGGACGGGAACAGTACTCATTCCCTCGAGGAGGGTAGCGCGGCCGGTCTGTCGGCCAGGAAGCAAGAACGAGTCGTTGAGCTTTTCGCGCAGCGCCGCGTCGCTCTCGGCAGTCGGTGCCCATGAAACCTTGGACAGAAGCGACCCAGTGCGGTCGAGGGCCGTCTGCATAATGTCGTTGGTCGCTCTTCCCGGCTGTGGTTGAGCTGCGGGCAGAGATCCCTTCTTGTCCAAGTCGGATAGGATGTGCGCGGGCGTGACCTGGGTACCAGGAGGAACGGGGAATGGGCCCATCGGAGGCCGGATTGGGGCCTGCCCCGGCGAGGCCAGTGGAATGCCCTGCTGGAACAGTCTCTGGGCTGCTGGCGAGCCATGCTGCGAGGGCCCCGCGGCGACAGCGGCGGCGGCGATGGGCAGCTGGGGACGAATCTGAGGCGACGGCGCAGAGCCTGTGGCCGAGCTTGGCGTGCCAGGCTGTTGTCCTGCCGCGATGCCACGCTGCTTCCCTGGAGGTATCTGCAGGTTGGGTAACGCGCTGTTGATGACGGGGAATCCCATGGGCGTTCCGGGACGAGCCTGCATCATCGGCGCGTTCGGTTGCAGGGGCATAGCGCCGGCTCCCATCTGCGGGGTCTGTGGTGGACCTTGTTGTTGGAGCTTGGGTGTGCCTCCCTGTTGCGGCACTTGCTGCTGCTGCTGCTGCGGAGGCATAATTCCCTGTGCTTGAGGCGGAGCCTGCTGCATTTGCTGCTGCTGTTGCTGCTGCTGCTGCTGCTGCTGTTGCTGTTGTTGTTGCTGCTGTTGTTGTTGCTGTTGTTGCTGCGCTTGCTGGGCAGCCTGCTGCTGAGCCTGCGCCTGCTGTTGCTGCAGTGCGGCCAGCTGTTGCGTCTGGAGATTGATGTTGCCGAAGAAGAGCGCCTTCAGCTTCGGATTGTTCTCAAACGCTTTGAGTCTGTCCTCTTCGCTCATGCTGAGCAGCTTCTGCCTGATATCTTGGATGCTGTGCTTCGGCTGCGGCTGCTGTGGCGGTCGAGGCGAACCGAAGTTGGCGTTGAGCTGGCCGGTAGGGGCATTCACCTGTGCCTGCGCCTGGGCATGAGCCTGAGCCTGCGCTTGTGCTTGCGCTGCTGCTTGAGCTTGAGCCTGGATAAGAGCGGCGTGCGCGAGCTGCTGCGACTGCATAGGCGTAAGCTGTATTCCAGCTGCTTGGGCTTGGGCTTGCTGCTGCTGGATGAGCTGGGCGATTTGGGCGGCTTGAGCAACCTGCATCGCCTGTGGGAGTTGCTGCTGCTGAGGCATGCCTTGGAGGAAGTTGGCCTGCGGGTTCGGCAACTGCGCTGCACCGAGGTTGGGCGTCCCCCTTCCTGCCTGCTGGTTGGCAAGCTGCTGCTGACGGGCGAGGAGGAGCTGCGGGTTGTTCCCCTGCTGCTGCAACTGCTGCTGCAAGATCTGCTGCTGGTGTTGTTGAAGCAGTTGCTGTTGCTGAGGCGAAAGGAAGTTCTGGCCTTGTTGCTGTTGGGCCGCGAACTGTGCGAGCTGTTGTGGCGTAAGATGAGCCAGAGCTTCCGGACCGAGGCCGGCGATGCCTTGCTGCTGTTGTTGCTGCTGCTGCTGTTGCTGCTGCTGTTGTTGTTGCTGCTGCTGCTGGGCCTGCTGTTGCTGTTGGGCCTGCTGCTGCTGAGCCTGCTGCTGTTGCGCCTGTTGCGCCGCCTGCTGGCGGGCGAGAGCCTGTTGCTGCTGCTGTTGCTGCTGCTGCCGTTGGAGATGGGCAATCTGCTGTTGTGCGAGCATGGCCGTTTGCTGCTGAGAATTGGTCTGGGGCTGCCCGCCGGCGACGTTCTGCCCGGCACTGACCAAGTTCTGCCGCATCTGGTTCGCCTGTCGCTGATGATAGTTCTGCAGATACGCCTTGACCTCTGGCGTTGCGATAAGCTGGTCGAACTGGAGAGTCAGCATGGGAACAAAGGACAAGCTGTGGATGTGGTGAGGGTAGTGGCAACTGGATAAACCGTCCATCCTTATCGCTTGGATTCGCAGGAGGCTAGGTCAAGCCAACACTTACAGCCTTCTGCATCTCGGGGGTCATCTGCCCTTGCTGTCGCATCTTCAGGAGGTCAGGCATTTGCGCGATGAGGGTCTTTGGGTCGCCAAAGACGCTCAGGTTCGGAGGCGGGGCAGCGCCGTTGCTCGGGCCCGGTGTGCCTGCATTGCTCATTCCTGGTCCTGCACCTCCACTTGGGGCAGGCTGCATGCGCGGTGCGACAGGCGATGCGCCCAACACACCAGCGTTGGTCACGGGGCTCTGGTGAGCTTGGGGCGAGGGCGTCGCTATTCCCACTGCGAGCTGGTTGGCTATCGGAGTCCCGGCACCGACAGACGTGGGTTGGGAAGGGAGACGCTGCGCCTGCTGCTGGGGCGTCCCCTGCTGCTGAGCCTGCTGTTGTTGCAAGGCCTGCTGCTGTTGGAGGCGCTGGGCGGCGAGGATGTTCTGGTATTGCTGCTGTTGGCCTTGCTGCTGGGCAGCGGCCGTTGCCTGCTGGTGCTGCTGCTGGAGCTGCAGTTGCTGTGCCATCATCTGCCAGTCAGTGATGTTCATGGATGCTGCTCACCTGAGGAGTCATCTGCATTTGCTGCCCGTTGAGCTGGGGCTGTTGCATCCCGACACGTGGGCTCTGGCTGGGTCCAGCTTGGGCGTTGGGTGGTCTCACCCCACCGTTGGCTGCAGCCGCCGCTGCAGCCGCTTGGGCCTGCGCCTGCTGGGCCTTTTGCTGCTGGAGAATGGCCGCATCGACTTGCCCCTTTCGTTGAGCCTGCTGCTGCTGGACAAACGCCTGGACCCTTTTCCGGAGGATGAGGTTGCGCTGGTCCTGCGGCAAGTTCCTCTCATTTGGCTTGAGCAGATCCGGAAACTTGGCAAGCAGAGCGTCGAGGTTCTGCAGCTGCGGTTGTTGCGCCGCCATGGCGAGACCAGCTCCCGCGGTGGCGGTGGCGGAAGTGTGGTCCGGGGCGATCTGATGGAGGTGCGGTCGGTTGGACGTGCTTGCGCGCGCTATGACCGGCCGCGTCTACAGGTGGGGGAAGCCAGCGGTCGGAATCGGCGTAGTCGATGAGATCGCGGCGATGGTGGATCAAAGTCAAGAGTGTGGTGATGAGAAAGAGTAAGGCTGGGAACACGTATCCTGTGGGTAGGAAGCGTTGAGCGAGTTGTGGTTGTTGGATGGAATGGATGATGGAGTAGTTGGAACGACGACGCCAAACGACGAGGCGCCAAGAAGCCAATGAGTTCATTACTCGCAAGTTCAAATGGGCTATTGAGCCTTTGCGGAGATAATCTCTTAATACAAAAGATTAGGATGGATGTTTTGGTTGGGCCCCGCGGAGGAGGAAATCTTTCGATATCATCAACATTGTCTCTCAACTATCCACCACAGCAATAGAGATGTCGGACGAGCAGCATAAGGAGTCTAAGGAAGAGAGAAGGGCGCGCCGCGCGGCCAAGAAGGCGGTGGGTTTAGCCGAGCCGTCTCTCCAGCGAAGGCTAACGGACAGGAGAAGGAAAAGCGCCAGGCTGAGGAGAAGGAGACCGATACGGACGTGAAGGAACCTGCGACGGAGGAGGTCAAGGAGAACGAGGAGAAGGTGGAGACCAAGGAGGAGCGGAAGGCAAGGAAAAAGGCCGAGAAGCAGGTTAGTCCGGGAGTTAGAGGAGAAGCTGACCGTAGGCTAAGAAGGCTGCCCGGGCATCCGAGGAGAAGTCTACGGCGGAGGACAAGAGCGAGGAGAAGGCCGAGAAGAAGGGCAAGGACAAGGAGAAGAAGCGCAAGCGCGACGAACCCGAAGCCCAGCCCGAGGCAAGCGCAACGGAGCCGGCTAAGAAGGCGAAGAAGGCCAAGCCCACGCTCGACACCAGCGCACCCATCTTCTCGGACGAAACGCTGTCCGACCAGGCCAAGAAGGGTGAGTCGTACTGCCTACCCATCGCTCTACTCCTGCAGGCCACTTATTACATGCGGCATGGAGGATAGCACCCTTGTATCCTTCCTGCATCTCCCTCTTCTGTTCTCCGCTGGTCTTCCAGCATCCTCAGCTTTATTCCTCCGCGGTCAAGCTGACATCAGCCATCCACTACGCCCAGCAATTCGAGCAACACGCCGGCACTCCCGGATGGAAGTTCAACAAGGCGCGCCAGGGCTGGCTCCTGCGGAACCTGTGGACCGACGAGATCCCGGACGCCCACGTCGACACGGTGGTGGGATACCTCAAGACTGTGATGGGTGGTGTGCGGGGCGTGAGTTGGCTGTGGCGACAATCGTGGTGGACGAAGAGCTGATGGCAGGCGCTGGTCACCAAGGCGAAGGAATATGCCAAGCCCGAGCCCGAGGCTGTTGCGGGCGAGCAGAAGGAGGAGGCAAAGGATGAGGTTGAGGGGACGGCTGAGGGTGAGGAGAGCAAGGAGGTGGGCAAGCAGGGCAAGAAGGAGGACGACAAGAAGGAGGACGACAAGAAGGAGGACGACAAGAAGGAGGACGACAAGACGGAGGAGGACGAGGATGAGGACGACGCCGAGGAGCGTGCTCTCAGGCGCGAGCGCGCTGTCAAGCTCCTCGCCGCGATGGGCGAGGCTTGATCTTGTGGTTGGTAGCACATGCATTTCTATAGACATCGTCTACGCTTGAGACTGCAGCACAGCGAGAGGCAGAGGCGGAGCATTTCCGAGGAAGTATTGCCACTCTCAACAGCGAGGGTCCAGAGCAGCGCGTACAATGCAGTAATATACATCTCTCTAGTCTACTGATAACCCCCCGCGCCGCCCATTCCCATACCCATGCCGCCCATCCCCATGCCACCCATGCCCATCATCCCCATCCCCATACCGGGCATCATCATCGCCATTCCGCCGCCGCCAGGCCCACCCATTTCGCCTCCGTTTCCGCCTGGCCCGCCTCCGGTCGCTCCAGCTCCCCCAGACGCACCGCCCATCTGGGCGATCATGAACTGCATCAGCTCCATCTGGTTCGGCTCGCGCCCCGTCGAGTTGCGCCACGCGTCGCCGAGCAGCGCCCAGCTGGCGCCGTCGGCGGGGTTGAACGTAGACCAGTCGAAAGTGTCGAGGGTGCTTCCTCCCCCGCCGGCTGCTCCTGGTGCAGCGCCACCACCCATCGCCATACCTCCGCCTCCACCCACTGATCCTCCACCGCTGCCCATTCCTCCGCCGTGTCCACTCGACCTCTCGCGGTCTGCCCTCTCGCCCCCGCTGCGCTCCCAATCCCTCTCCCGTTCACGCGGTGGGGGCGAGCGACGCCGGGGTAATGGTACATTCGCGCTTGGCGGCGTCGGGCGAGGAGGCAGCCCGTCCGGTTTGGGAGGCAGCGTGCTCCGCCCTTCGCGGCTGATGGGACGCGGCTCGCGGGAGTGTGATAGAGACCTATCCCTCGCACGGGGATAGTCGCGAGAGCCGCCGCGCGACATGGCGCCTCCATCGCGCTCATGATCCCGATCCCGTGGGTCGCGGTAATCGCGCTCACGCTCGCGGGGGTCGGCGCGGTACTCCCGCTCGCGGGGGTCGGGGCGGAAGTCGCGCGACTCACGCTCGCGGGGATCACGGGGATACGCCCTGGGCGGAGGGCGGTCGCGCGGGTCGCGCTCCCAGCTATCGCGGCGCGGTAGGGGCTCGCGACGATCGTCGCGGTCGCGCGGTGGTGCATGGGGCGGGGGTGGGCCGCGCTCACGCCAGCGGTCGGGAGAGCGCGAGCGCCAGTCCCGCCCACGGCTGTCGCGGGATCCGTCTCGCTCGTGTCGCACAGGGCCAGCGTGCCCGTTCCGATCAGCGCCGTTCGGGCGGGGCGGTAGTGAGGTTGCAGCGGCGGCCGGGGGCTGCGGTGCGTTCTGGCCTAGCGTCGCGCCAAGGTTCGCAAGAGCTGCCAGGCTTGCCATGTCGAGGTTTGGTGGTGGTGCCGATCCGCCCGAGGCTGGTGGTGCGCCTGCTGGCTTGCGGACGTTGGCGAGGACGGCATCGAGCGCTGCGTTGGGTTGTTTCCTGCTTGTCAGTTATGCACGCAGCCTAGCTGAGCGCAGGTTGACGCGTGGCCACGACTCACTGTACTGGTGGCTCTTCTGGCGCCTCCGACTTGGTGCTCACGCCAAGCATGGCCATGATCTCGGGCGGCAGTTGCCCTGCCGGCTGGTTCGACGTGGAGGATGGCGAGTCGACGCGCCCTGGTGTACTCACACCTCCAGCGCGCGCGGCGTATCTCTCGATGAGGTGGAAGGGTGGTGGCTCGACAGGTGTCGTAGACCGTGCTACGTCTCAGCGCTGACCAGTGCAACGGGAAGAAAGGGGGATATCACGACACCTAATAGCCATAGAGAGCCAGGCTGCAGCCTATGCCTATGGGGGCAGGCGGGGGAGCCTGTAGAACGGATGCATGCGTCGGTGCGGCGTCTACAACCGAGTAGATGTACGGCTCTTGTAGAAGTGACAGGGGTAGGCGCCGGGGCAGTAGCTCGAGATGCTCTGTCGTACGCGCTACCTGTGCCATCGTCCAACTGAGGATTGCTGTGACCTGCTTCCCAGGCCACGTGGTTATGCACACAGTGCGGAGGGAATGATATTTTACCTTGTTTGTCCATCATCGGGCCCGCTGGTGATCGTCCTGCTGGCGTTGTCGCCGACGCGATACGCGACGCGAGCTGTGCAATACAGCCCTCGGGGAAAGTACTGCCCTTCTTCCAGATGTCGACAATCTTGCGTGTCTTGTCCTGTGGTGTCAGTGCGCAACCGCAACCTCGCCACAGTGCAACCTACCCTTCCCTCGGACCACACGCCGCCCTTTCCGTCGTCGACCATGCCCTCGATCCACGAGTCAACCACGCCCTCCATCTTGGCGAGGAGTCCTGCTGGTGTCCCCTTCCCGCGCTCGGTGGAGATGAAGCGTGCCGACTCGCCGCCCTTGGTGATGGCGCTCTTGGCCGCGCGGGCGATCGCATCAAACACATACAGGGACGAGATGCGCTGTGTGCTTGCCGGAGGCAGAGATGTGTTGAGCTTGAGCAGCGCGGTCACAATGTGGTGGTCGTGCGCCACCAGCTTGACGGCCTGCTCCTGCAGCTCCTTCACCTTACTACCAGACAGGCGCGGCGCGCGGACCGTCCGATCGAGCAGCGAGTCAAACGCCTGTTTGTCAGTGATGCCAGCGAGAGTGGTAAGTACCTTGAGGAGGTCGTCTGCCATGGCTTGAAAGGTTGGTGTCTATCTGTGAGCAAGGAATGATTTGGTCGCAAGACTGGATATTGTTGTGGTTGCCATCCATCCAGACTGCTGCGCGCCAACATCTCGACGGGTTGCGTGCCTCGACCACCTGGGGTGGTAATTGTTATTTATTACCGTATTTCTCCGGGCGTGGCGTTGGTAGGGGTGGAGAGGAGTGAGGTAAGGGCTGGACCACCAGGCTGCTGTGGATATGACGTATGTGTGCGGATGCGAAGGTGGTGAGCATTCGGCGCGTGTCATCAAACCCGTCTCTCCTTCTTCAGTACTAGAAGAGGTCGTGTCACATCGCATCCTTCATTTACAACACCACACTCAACCTTTCCTTTCTGCTCTAGCGTTCACAGCAAACAAACAAGGCATCCATTCAACATGACGGTGAGCTCCTTACCCTCGCTAGCGATAAGCTGCAGCCGCTAACACCAAAGCTCTACTATACCAGTATGTTTCCAGCTTGGAGTGGAGCAACAATCTCACCACAGTGTGCTTTGCACTCCTCATGGCCGAGGTTGGCCTCTTTACAGCCATCATCGCGCCGATGCCCTTCGCCATGCGCAAGCGGTGCGTTCCCTTCGCGCTTTACAACTAATATCGCAGCCTCATGCACTTCCTGAGCGAGAACCCCATCGTCGCCAAGATTCAGTACGGCGTGAGTCTCTTCTCTTCCCATATCTTTCCCACAGCCAGACATCGACCAAAGCTGACACGTAGCTGAAAATAACGTTCATGTATGTGTTCGCTGACATTCTCGGCATTATGCTGAGCAATGCTGACACCCAGTTTTATCGCGGTGCTCTTCGTAGACGCCCTCCAGCGGATGGTCCGCATCGCGCAGGAGGGCGCGAAGGCGAAGGCGTCTCCCGACATCACTGACGCCCGCAACGAGATGGCCTAGTAAGTAGCATTGAAGAAAGGCTTGAGGAATCAGATCTGACGCCCAGCGCCGCTCGTCGCTTCTACGCCCAGCGTAACCGTGAGTACCACCTTCCTTGGCGTTTAGCTTGCGAATGCAGGATCCTCAGTTCTGGCTAGCAGCGGTTCAGCCCACTGGCGCCTTGTACAGGCGGTCGTGGATGATTGGCGGCCTGACAGGCTCGCTCTTTGAACCTGTCCGATCTCCACTCGAAGCTGTGCCGAAGCTGTTCCCAACACTACTCTCGATATCAACCACTAACTCCAGTCTACCTCACGGGCGCCACGCTCTTCCTCTCGCTCGTGCTCTCGCGCGTCTTCTACATCCTCCTCGACTTCATCCACACCCAGGAGCAGCTCAACGCTCTCTCCTCCAAGACCGCCAAGGGCAGCTCGGTCGCCGGCGAGAGCGAGGAGCTCCGCAAGCGCGTCCGCGAGCTCGAGGGCCAGCTCAACACCACCCAGAGCCAGGGCCGCGACTTCGACACCCTCAAGAAGCAGGCGTCCCAACAGGCGGCTGAGTACGACCGTCTCGCCGACGAGCACTCTAAGGCTGTGAGTGGTGGGAACAAGACGGGCGCCCCGGCCCTTCCGGCCAGGGCCGGCGAGCCGATCCCTGTCGACGTCAAGACGTCGGCGACGACGACCGGCGTGAACGCGCCAGCGGGCGCGGTCCGCCAGCGCGCGACCCATGAACGCAGTTAACCGTAGACTGGCATGGTGTCGAACAAGAAGGTCGACTAAGCTCCAAGACGGTTGTGCGAATCATTCATGTGCCGTAGTATTTTCGGTCGCAAGCCGACTGCCTTAAGACTCTGCCCGACTGCCTCGACCACTGTCGCATCAAGCTATCCAGTCTCGATGTCTCCCTGATCATATTCAATAGAAAGTCAAATGTACTTGATGTGGTCACACGAGGATTGTGTTACCGTAGACGACTAACGAGAAGGCTGAGGTGGCCCTTCCGGCCGGCGTCTTGCCAGTTCCGCAGAGGAGTACGCAGCAGAAACTGACGGGAGGGTGTACGGTTGGGTTTGGCACACGATCCAGATCCTTCGAACGCACCTAATGACGGCACAGGCACCGACCGACATGCTCGTATGACGCGATCGAACTGATCGATTCCGGTGCCGGTCAGTGCATATCGCAGCCGCAACAATCTTAAGACATGACCCAACTACGTGCATCATAACAGTGTGCGCCAGAGACGCGTGACTACGAAAGAGAGTCACGACAAACAGGCGAACAGTGGCGCCCTCCCGCGCCCAATCCTCAAGAGCCTAAAGAGGCGAGGGGGGGCTGACGGGGACTCGTAGCCCTGGCTGGCGCCGGGCTGTTGATCGTGGAATGAAGTGGAGAGTGGGGATGGTGTAGAGGGGGAGGGTGTAGAGAGTTCAGGTGAGAGGGGAAAGGGAGATATGTACAAGGCGAGTGGGACATGGCTTGGAGATGATGCGGTTGAGGCATCAAAGCCGTCCAGAGAGCAGGTTGCGCGCAAGTGAAATAATAGGCGCTCGGGGAGCAGACACGGCTGCACAGCGTGACGGATTCGAGAGGAGTCGAAAGGCGAGACGCTCGGGGGGGTATATTAATGGTTGATGGGACCGAGACCGGGATGCTTGAATGGAGTGGATGAGGTGATGGTGGGATGAGAGGGGGGAGACGAGCGCAAGGACTTGAGGCGTGGAAGTGAAGAGGAATGGCCGTGAATGAGTTAGGAGGGGGGGAATTGCAGAAGACGGTGCCGGGGGAGTAAAGGGCGAAAGGCGATAAGGTCACGGAAGACCAGTAGGTAGAAGCGTTGATAACCGGCGCCTAGAGTCCGGGGAACCATGAGCTGGCAGTGCAGCGATGTCTGCCGAGCTAGGTAGGTTCCGGGGCGCGCCGAACAGAACAGCTCCTACACATCCGCGACCGCTGCCATCCACCATCGTTTCGCACTTCTCGCACGTCATCTTCCCCACCGCTCTCCGAGCTTCACAGGCACAAGCACATCAGGGAATGACCCAAGGTGCAGTTGACAGCTCTTGGACCGCGCGATTATTACCAACCGCCCTGGTCGCGAGTGTTGTTGCGCGTCTGCGAGCGCAGCTGGCGCTGGGACTCGAGCTTAGGGTCCTGAACCTGGCCACCCATCTGCGCGTCCACGACAATGCGGCGCTTCTGAGCCTGGGCCTGGAGGTAGGCGTCGTCCTGGGTCTCGGCCGCCTTAGGGGGAGGAGGCTGAACGGACCAGTCGAAGACGTAGTCGTACTGGAAGCCCTCACGAACGAAGAGGTCGCGGAAGAGCTTGCGGAGGTACGAGTAGTCGGGCTTGTCGTCGAAGCGGAGCGAACGGCAGTAGTTGAGGTAGATGGCGAACTCGTTGGGGAAGCCGCGGCAGAGTATGTCGGTGGGGGTGGTCATCTTCTTCTCCATAATGCGGTCGTACTTCTGCTTCTTAGTGGCCGCCTTGAGACCCTGCCACGGAAGCTGGCCACGGAGGAAGTACATGAGGACATAGCCAAGCGACTCGAGGTCGTCACGACGCGACTGCTCGACACCCAGGTGGGTGTTGATCGAGGTGTAACGGGCGGTACCGGTGAGGTTCTTGTTCTCGCGGTAGGGAATGTGCAGGTGAGTCTTCGGGTCACGGTACTTCTTGGCGAGACCAAAGTCGATGACGTTAACCTGGTTTCCGCGCTTGCCAATGCCCATCAAGAAGTTGTCAGGCTTGATGTCACGGTGGATGAAGTTGCGCGAGTGGATGTACTCGACACGCGAGATGAGCTGGTCGGCTAAGAGCAACACGGTCTTGAGGCTAAACTTGCGGTTGCAGAAGTTGAACAGATCCTCAAGGGAAGGGCCGCTGAATGGTCAGATGATTCGCTCTAGTGTGGAAGCCTGGCGCAACCGCCCAATTCAACTTACAGAAGGTCAAGAACCATGGCATTGTAGTCGCACTCGGCGCCGAACCAACGGACGAAGGGGACACCAACGCCACCGGCAAGCGACTTGTACACCTTGGACTCGTACTCGAGCTGAGGGTGCTTGGCCTTGACGGACTCGAGCTTGATGGCGACCTCCTCGCCAGACACAATGTTGACACCAAGGTAGATGTCACCTGACCTAGTCAGCACAGCCCCTCCTCGACGCTAGGTCCTTCTGGTTCCTTTACTCACCAAACGAGCCACTACCGATCTTCTTGCCGATGCGGTACTTGCCGCCGACGCGAAGGTCCATGGAAGTCATCCTGGATGCTGTCTGCGGCGATGGACGATACGAAGACATGGTCGTAGGATATGGGTCACGCGAAAGGTGACGAGGTGGTTGAGTAGAGCGAGGCGTGATGTGCGATTATTAAGAGCGGGAGATGATTGCGAAGCGAGGCGACGTAAGCAAATGGGCGACAAAGGGAGCGTTGGTGGTGGTGGCGTGAGAGAGAGAGAGAGAGGTGTCGTATTATCGAATGCGGAGCGGCAATCAGGTCGTTCAGGACGGTTGCGGAATGCACAGCACAATGAATGGGTTGGTGTCGTTTCCAATTAGAAACGGGACAGTAATGGCGGGGGAAAGCGTGTCAGAAGGTCGCCAGCGCAATAGGCAATAGGTCGAGTTGATTAAAGCGATAGTTGATGACGAAGTCGACGAGAGGGAAGGACAATGATTGGGTTGAATGCAAGCGAGAGAGAGTTGAAGAGGGGATTGAATGGGAATAGACTCGTGTCAGCGATCAAATTTGACCACTCCACGTCACACAAGCACCGACCACCACGACCTGTAATGCAGTTGCGAGTCACGTCGAGCGTCGTGACGACTCAGGGGAGTGGTAGTGCAAAGAGGTCATGCACAGTTCTCAACCACTAGCTCAAACAGGGGCGCCAACATAGGGTGTTGGGTGGGCCGGGCGAAGTGATTGGTGCAAGGAATCCGCGTTCTCAAGACTTACCTGTAGGTGGGGTGGTAAAGACAAAGGAGATTACGGTTCCTCGGTACAACGCAGCGGGGATGTGCGCGCGGCGTAACGTTGGAGAAGAGTCGAGTGTACGGGGGACTCGTTAGAGAGTCGCCTGAACTAGAAGGAACGAGATAGATCCGCGGCGATGGGACGATCGGGCGGGGGAACGGTAGAGTTGAAGCGAGGTGCGAAGGGCTGCTGTGTGGTGCACAGGGTAGGAGGGGCGATCGGTGCGTTGAAAGGATGGATAGCGGGGATTGGGTGGGAGAAGAGTCGTGGTCACAATGTGGTCGAGCAACGAGGGGATCGCGGACCAAGGCGGTAGTGCGTGATGGTGTCGGGTGGTGGGTGGTGGGTGGTGGGTGGTGGGTGGTGGGTGTGGATGGGAGGAGGGGTGTTGAGGAGAGGGGCAATGTCGAGGAAGGACGAACCGGGCGTGTGTCAGTGTGTGTTCTTTGTCTCCGTGCGTCTGTCTGGTTGGGTGCATGTGGAGTCCTCTGCCGCCCAATTCACGCGACGGGGAGGGGAACGAAGGGCGTGTGACGGGAAGAGAAGCAGGTAGCTTGGGGACGTAGAAGGGAGTGAATGACTTACCTATTCGCGTCTCGACGAGTGGAGAGGAATGAAGAGTTGGAGATGGAGTTATGACAACACCCAAGGTGGGATGAAGGGAGGAGAAGGAGGGAGGACAAGCAAGGAGGAGGTTGCAAGTGTAGGATTGATTAGATGGCAAGGGGGAGGGGTGGCAGCAGGGGGGGTGGTGGGTGTTGGGTGGGGTTGAATGGGTGGGTGACTCGGTCTCGTTGTGTGACGGCGGGCTCACCCCAGGTAGAGGGGCGCGGGCCGCCGTGGCTCAGTGGTGGATTCATCTCGCAATCCTGCGCGGTGGCTTGGGCGCCCGGGTGCTTGCGGGGCCAGACCCACCCTAGCGTCGACCTCCATCGCCACCCACCCATATCTCCGTATCACCGACACGCGTACGCGTTGGGTGACGAGCGTCATCGTCGTCTGTAATGAATGCTTCGAGCTGCTGAGGCTTCACAACAGCAACAACAACAGCCATCATGGTGAGCGCGCTGCCCGTTATGCACAGCTAACAAGGCAGTCTATGCGTCTCGTCCCACCAACAGTGAACAGCTCCCAGGAGCAGTACACCGTCTCCACCAAGGTGAGTTGTCAACAACAGCTCGAGTGCACCATTCTCGTAGCTGACATGGCAGGCGACCAACCACCCCTTGACCGGCACGCACGACGCTTTCCGCTACGGGCCATCATCGGCTGCCCAGACTGTTGCTGCGGGCAACGCGAGCCCTCTTCAGGCCCGTCTCCAGAAGGTCAGTTCATCCAATGTACATGATATCTGACAACAGTGGGCCGACACGCAGGCGCAGCTTCGCCAGACGATCCAGCGCGAGACATTCGGCATGGCCGTCCCCTTGCGCCAGGCCATGGAGGTCAAGATTGCCAAGGAGGTGAGTCCGAGGGTGGCGACGGAGGGGAGATATACGCCAGGCGACAGTTGGGTACAGTGAGATTCGGAGGGGAGGGGTGGCGGCCAGATGCCTGTTACATACAACGGGAGTGGGAGGGGAGAGGGGTGGCTTGTCAGATGCCCGTTGGGTACAAAGGGAGGGGAAGGGCGTGGCTTGTCTGCGCGGGCTTGAGCTGACAACGTAGGAGCTCCACCACCCCTCGATGTTGTCCGCGACGCCTTCTGGCCTCCCTCTCGGCGGAACACACAACCTCGCCCTCGAGATCCTCCAGGGCAAGGACGAGGGCCTTGACGAGGCCGACTTCATGACGGGCGGTGCGGACCTGCGCGAGATCCTCGACGTCAACGCCGTCATGGAGCGCAGCCGTGGCATTTAGATGTTTGTGTAGATTCATGCATTGTATCAACAGGTACTCGGCGTTCGTGTGTTGATCTACAGAGTTCAGATCTAGGCAATGGAGGTGTAGCCGTCGCGAGTGGTGCGCGGAGGGGGCGCGTTGTCGTCGCCACCCAGGCGGAAGCCGCCTCCTTGGAAAGCGCCAGGCGGCGCCGGGTCGTGGTGAGCGGGGGCGTTGTTGTCTCCTCCGAGAGTCTGGCCACCGCCTCCCATCCCCGCCGGAATCCAGGCTGTCGTCAGCTATGTGAACACGCATAGCTAGGAGGTGTACGTACTTGCAGGCGCGAATCCCTGGTTCCCCCACGAGATCTCTCCACCGCGGCTGCGCAAGTTCGTCAAGCCGCCCATGTAGATTGGCGCCTTGAGGCACATGACGATTAACGCGACAATGGTCTGTAGGCCGAACCCGTTCCCCAGGATATGGAAGAAGTCGAAGAAGCCCGTGAAGAGTACCATCATGAGGAAGAACTGGTGCGGGGCTGTACTTGTGAGCTCGAAGGAGACGACTCCGAAGAGCTGTTGTCAGCTGTATCCACAGAAGCGCCCTCCGGCGCCTTAAGGTAAATGGCGGTAACACGGCGCTCCAGACATGCTCAACCGGGTTGAGGCAAGAGGAGGCCGAGCGATGAGGCGAACACCGCAGCCAATGTTCTCAGCATGGCCTCGAGTCTTCGTCGCAACTTGACTGCCTCATTATCCTCTCCAACGCAGAGTAGGTCATAGTCACACCAGATTGTCTTGACACGTTTCCAGCTGTTGAGAAGTCTCACTACCCTCAACCCCTCCCTACTCTGCTTCTCCTTCTCCTCCTGTCTACCGTCGACCTACCATGAGGGGGAAGTTGTACGAGAACCGCTCGTTACCGGAGAGCATGAGGCTCAGCGCCTGCTGTCAGCACCCCGCCCTTACCACCTCCATAACCCACCGCTCCCATGCGGACGAGCGGCACCGCGTCCATACTGGAGAATCGCTCGAGAGCGGACATCGTTAAGAGATGGATGAGTGAGTGGGTAAGTGGTGATGTGCAGTTGAAGTGGATGCCGATGTCACCGAGGAAGCAAGCGTGCTGGAACCGCGGTGTCCGTGATCGCTGTCACTACCCCGCATCACAGGCACGCCCCGCACGCTTCACCCGACACGTGCCCTTCGCTTCATGCTCGCCGGAAATGGGTGCTGGATATCCAAATGAGTATCGCTCACGGTTGTATCTATGGCAGAGAGTGCATGATGTCTAGAAGCACAAGTATATCACCACCGTATACCCCCGCGCCGCAGCCATTCTGCTTCCAGCGCCCTCCTGTGCGGTGTTGGGTCATATCCCCCACCCGCCCAATCTAGCTCCCTTGTCTCCTATCAAGACTGCTATCCCGTGCTGATCCCCGCCCCTCGCTTCCAGGAGGCGTACTACGGCTGGATTCTCCAGCCTCTGCCCGCGCAAAGAATAAGTCGGTCACAGACCCACTGAGCATCAGCGGACGTCCTCAGGTCCTCCCCACGCTTCTTTTCCTGCTTCCACCAAAGAAGGTCCTCTCACGCTTCACGCTCTCCAGCACTAGCGTCAAACTCACCTGAAGTTGCGCTGGGAGCCGGGGGCCTTGATCTTTCCGTTCTCGCTCTCTGCGTCTTCTCCTCCATATTCGTCGTCGACACGAGAGAGCTCGAGCGAGTTGCCCCCTCTTGGTGTTCCCGAGGCAGACTCGCTGCCATGCAGGCTCGCTTGCCTGCGCGCCTTCTTGGCGTGATGCCGCCGGGCAGTCACGGAGTTGGAGAACAGAGGGAGGAGGTAGCGCTCGTCGAGGTTGGTGAACCACTGGCCATCGCGGAACACCATACCCTGCCGAGAAGGTCCGCCCTCAGCCTCAACGTCGCCACGGTCACCGTACCCAGACGGAAGCGGCTCCTCTTCGCTGTCTTCCGAAGATCCAGAGAAGCCCGAGCGCGTAGAGTTCTCGCGCGGGAGCGGAAGACGAGCTGCACTGCGGCGAGTAGTGGAAAGGTACGGCGAATCCAGGGGCGTGGCAAAGCCGATGCTGTCCTCGTCGCCATATATCCCTTGCCCGTTCTGGCCTGCGTAGCGCCTGCTGCCAGGACCCATTTGGAGCGCGAGCTGTCCAGAGTGAGACATCCACCCTTCCTCCTCATCGGAGCTGGCATCGTCATCCTCCACACCGACACGAATGCCGAGGACTTCGAGCATGCGCGCAGTGGTACCGCCAAAGACGATGACTGTGAGGACAACCACGACTAAGACGGTGGTGCGGAGAGCATCCGCGTTCTCGCCCTTAATACCGTTGGCAAGCGCGACGCCGACAGCACCGCGGAGGCCGGCCCAGAAGAGCATCATCTGGTACGAGTGTGGGAGCTCCTCGTGGCGCTGACCACGCGTGTGGAAGAACCAGTTGATGAGCTCGGACAACGGGAAGATGGCGGCGTAGCGCGACGCCATGACTGCGATTGCCGACACCAGGATGAAGAGTGGCTTGAAGACTTGCACCTCCTGGGTGAAGAGATTGAGACCGAGATAGATGAAGATGAAGTTCTCGGACAATTGCGCAAGCACAGCGAACATGTACTTGGTCGTGCGCTGGGTGCGCTTGGACATGGTGTGGTACGCGTAGTGCTTAAGTGTGATTCCGCAGAAGAGGAGGGATACGATTCCACTCATCTGGAGGCCGTTGGAGAAGAAGTAGGCCGTGTATGCGACAAGGGCAACGAGGCAGCTCTCAATCTGCGGGTAGTTGGCGAGATGCGAGTGCTTGAGCCCAAGCGAGCAGCAAAGGCCGAACGCAACACCCAAGAACATGGACGCGACGAACGAGAACAGGAACATCCAAGTGCCGTGGAACAAGGACGACAGGTAGATGTCCTTGCCGTTGAAGTGCGAGAGGGTCTCGTACATGACGATGGAGACGGCATCGTTGAGAATGCTCTCTCCAAAGATGATCGAGTAGAGCTTGGGGTCGACCTTCGCGGTGTTGAAGATGGCCAAGATGGTCACTGGATCCGTTGCAGAGAGGGTCGAGCCAAAGATCAGACACTCAAGAAGACTAAACTTGAGTCCCTCGAGTCCAAGGAACGACCAAATGTACACAAGGACTCTGTGATTGTCAGCTCATCGATGGCGTTGAGGGTGACTCACCCAATGCCCACAGCGGAGATGAATGTTCCCAAGAACGCGAATGTGAGAATGACACCGAAGTTGCGGAAGAAGTTTTCCTGCTATCAGCTCAGCTGAATGCGCGCGACTCACCTGCTTCAGCTCGTAGCCCGAGTTGAGGATGATCGGAGGCAGAAGAAGGTTGAAGAACAAGGTGTGCTTGAAGGTCTGGATGACGTTAGACCTGTACACAACTGAGTAGCTGCTACTCACCAACATGTCGCGAATGAGATGGCCAGGCGCCATACGGATGATCAGGCCGACGACCATGCCGGCGAAGATAGAGATGACGGTCTCATGGATGGCGCGAATGCGCTTGATCTGAAGGTAATAGGATGTGCAGAGCGCGCCTATGAGGAGCACGCAAAGAATGCACAAGCCCCACCTGGTGTAAGCAGGAAGCAAGCGAGACCGTGGTACAACACCCGATTGGTATACTCACGAGGCATAGAGCTCCTCAGTGGAGGGGTCGAGACCCTCACCATCAGGTGGTTCTATGATCGGTCCCGCCATGAGTGCAACGGGAATGGCAGCTCGGCGTTTGAGGTGTTGTCGAAGTTGGACGCGATAGAGGGATGACAGGCGGAAGGAATGCGGACACACCAAACGGTTGTTGTCGTCCGAGCAGCGCGTAATGTGGGCAGCGTGGTAGCTTTGGCGGAAACAACGATGATAATGCTGCGGTTGACACGTCAACGAGAACGGCCCCAGCGAAGGATAAGCTCCCAACCGAAGAGCAGCCCGAATTGGCCTCGGTCGCTCTAGCTTTAGGTTTGGGTTGGTCGAGCAAAATGCGCTTGATCGAGTGAAGGAGCTGTGGGGAGGAGAAGAATCAAGCGGGCCGACGAGGAAGTCGAGATGGTCGTCTACCGAAGCTCTAGATGGGATGGAAGCCAATCGAGGTCGCGATTTAGGGGCTCGTCTCCTATCATGAGGGGGCGCGTCTCCACCCTGGCAACCGCGCGATCTATGACGTCCTCCCCCTTTTCGTTGGCCTCCAGTTCTCCCACGGTATTGCCCGCTATGTTCCGTTACCGCCCCTGCCAACTTCCGTGGTCCATTGAAAATGCCTCCGTGACCCCCGGTCTTGACTCGCGACTCGGTCCTTTCCAACTCGGTGCAAGTGGAGGTCCTACTGCAGACGACCAGTAGTACGAGTGGGCTAACTGCTCAAGGCTCACAGTTACCCCGATAACCCAGACATCTACCCCCCGGGCCGGAATCGCAATCATGACAACGCCCACTAACCACGATCAAGATCCCTCTGAAGAAATGGGCAAGCCGACGGTTACCATCGATCCCTCTACGGCCTCCCAGTCCAGGAGTCAGTCGAGAAGCCGCCCCACCACCCGCCCGCCCTCGCCAGATATGAAGTCCAAGACGCCCGCCATGACCATTGTTATTAAGCTTGGTACGTCCTCACCTGGCGGACTCATCCGCGCACACGACTATGAGACACTCTCGCCCTATGATCATCGTCCTAACTGTAGGCACATCGTCGATTGTGGCTGCCAAACCCCCCTACCCTCCACGGCTTCAGCTCTTGTCGTCCATCGTCGAGGCTGTCGTCAAGCTTCGCGCGCTTGGGCACAAGGTCGTGCTCGTGTCTTCGGGAGCCATCGGTGTTGGTCTCCGACACATGGGCCTCAAGGACCGAGGAAAGGGCCTCAGCCGCAAGCAGGCTCTCGCGGCCATTGGACAAGGCCAGCTCATTGCGCTTTGGGACAACCTCTTCGCCCAGCTCGACCAGCCCATCGCCCAGATCCTCCTGACACGAGCAGACATCAGTGATGTGAGTAGACATGGACGGGGTTATGTGCAGTCACTGATGTTATCTCAGCGCACACGCTACCTCAATGCTCAAAACACCTTCAACGAGTTGCTTAACATGGGGGTCGTCCCAATTGTCAACGAGAACGACACTGTTTCCGTCTCGGTGAGTGGCAATGTCTGACCGACACCGATGTGAGTGGACGCTGACTCGGGCTAGGAAATCAAGTTCGGTGACAACGACACCCTCTCGGCCATCTCGTCCAACATTGTCCACGCCGATTACCTGTTCCTGCTCACGGATGTCGACTGCATGTACACGGACAACCCGCGAGTCAACCCCGACGCGAAGGCTGTTCGTGTAGTCCGGGACATCGCTGAGGTCCGGAAAGAAGGTGAGTGACTCGTCCTTGCGGGAGGTCGTTTTTAACACTGTAGTGTCCACATCAACCCTCGGCACCTCTTTGGGAACAGGAGGCATGTCCACGAAGATCATCGCGGCGGAACTGGCCACCGCTGCCGGTGTCACCACAGTTGTCATGAACAGCACCAAGGTGGAGGACATCTTCGGCATCATCCAAGACGGACCAGGCCCAAATCGCAATGCAGAGAAGGTGTCGCACTTGGAAGTCGGCCCATTGTGCACGCGGTTCTTGCGCCACCAGAACCCATTGAAAGAGTGAGCGTCCCCATGCGCGGCATTGTTGCTAATTTGCAGTCGGAAATGGTGGATCGCACACGGCCTGCACGCAGCAGGTACCGTTGTTATCGACGAGGGCGCGTATCGCGCAGTGGGACGACGGGAGTCTGGAGGACGTCTCCTTCCTGCCGGCGTCGTGCGCGTGGAGGGCCCATTCGCGTCGCACCAGGCCGTCCGCATCGTTGTGCGGAGGAGGAAGCGTTTCCCGCCCGCGCCCCTCCTCACCAACCCCGTCTCCGAGTCCGTCACGCCTGCGCGCATGTCGCCAGAGGCGGGACCCAGCTCGATCGACTACGACCACCTCCACTCTCCGCTCGCGAAGAAGACGGTGATCATGGCTGCGGCTGCCAGCGTCGCCAGCGTCACCAGCTCGCCTGACAGCGCCCCGCAGCCTGGCACACCGCTCATCCAGCCCGCCCTCTCCCTCTCCTCTTCGGTCGCGTCGCTGGACCCGCTCTCGCGCACCACGCCTGCCTCCCCTGCCATCCGGGCCGTCCAGGAGCGGTTGGCAGTCACATCCATCACCAGCGAGCACGCCGAGGCCAACCATGTCGATGTCGTGTCCACCTCCACGACCGTCCACTCTTCCGTCGAGGACGAGTGGGAGGAAGTCGAGGTCGGCAAGGGGTTGGCGCAGTACAACTCGGTCGAGATCGACCGCATCAAGGGAATGAAAAGCTCGCACATCGAGCAGGTGCTCGGATACTCTGAATCCGAGCATGTCGTCGAGTCCATCGCTCTTCTCTAGATCTGAGCTTGGGCTATGTACATAGATAGTCGGCGCGTAGAATGCATGAACTCTGCAGTATGTGACTTGGCCAGAAGCGGTGGGTTGATTTTGGTCACGTGCAGGAAATGAACCTCCACCGCGCGTCGCGCTTGCCATGGTTCGTCGATTGACGCCTGTCCACTTCATCATCATCCTCTACTTCACATCAATCATGGCGCGCGGAGCACTCATCGTGCTCGAAGGTCTCGACCGCTCCGGCAAGTCGACGCAGGTTGACCGCCTCGTCACCCGTCTCAACGCCGAGGGACATAAGGCGCGTCTGCACAAGTTCCCAGGTACGTCTCCGCCCCCGAGCAATCTACCTTCCTCTACCGCATTCTTCTTGGCATATGCCCTTCTATCCTTCTGCCTTGAACGGAAGGATTAAACGCCACCGACGTGATTGCCGCGTCCATGCGGCCTGTCTTACACTTGGGGATGTGTGCACGCTCCTCGACGCTGTACACAGCTTGCCGGGCTCCTAGGAGTACATGACCAGCTGACGCAAGACCGCACGACCGCTATTGGCAAGATGATCGATGCATACCTCCGTTCCGCCGCTGAGCTGGACGACCGTGCAATCCACCTCCTCTTCTCCGCGAACCGGTGGGAGTGCCAGTGAGTTGGGTTCACACTGCTACCCGAGGAGGGCAGAGCACATGCGCCTCCTCTACCAGTGGTCCTCAGCTGGCGAGAAAACTCGGGAGCTGATGCCAGTGCGGCAATTGAGAGGGACCTCGCGGAGGGCATCACGGTCGTTGCGGACCGGTATGCGTTCTCGGGCATCGCGTTCTCGGCGGCCAAGGTGAGTAACAGTTAGCGTTGACACGCTTGGACAAGGCCACATTTGATTGCGTCTCACGATTGCGCCCCGGCTGTTTGGATCGTGACCGACCGCGTGGCAGATCTAGGGCGCCTGCTCATCACATATCCACGGCATCAGCTGACCTGATGGTGTGTGCAAAGCTGACAGCAGGGCCTCGACTTCAACTACTGCCTCAACCCCGACACCGGCCTCCCCCTCCCCGACGCCACGCTGTACCTCACCCTCTCTCCTGAGACGGCAGCCAAGCGCGGAGCATACGGCGCGGAGCGGTATGAGAACGTCGACACGCAGACGGCCGTGCGCGCGCAGTTCGCCAAGGTCGCGGACGAGGTCCGGCGGCGGCACGGGGAGGCGCGGTGGGTCGAGGTCAGCGCTGAGGGGACGATGGACGAGGTCGAGCAGGATATCTGGGGCGTGGTGGGAGATGTGGTTAGTCGGATTGGGAATGAGGCTGTGGGGCGGTTGTGGGCGTAGATATAGAGTAGATGTATGGCTTGTAACATTACGAATGAGCTCAGAGTGTGCCAAATGAGGAGGTGCTCGGTGGAATGGGGAAGTACGCATTTCTCATTACTCACGCCAATCCGGAGGACTTACAGAGTATGGCTTCACTTTCCATGGCGAGCGTAATTGCTGTAGCACTCCATCTCACCTCCATCTACCTACTGAACATGGTGCGATACCGCAGGCAGTGAGCTTCAAAAGCAGGTGGAAGCTTTCCGGATGGAACAGCAGCATGGCCCACCCCACTTGACCACTTCACGGTGCGTTGTACCTACCCCATCCTCTCTCTGTTCTCTGTGTGATAGTTAAGCAAGGAAGACTTGCGGGATGTCAGAACATCGGCTCCAGTGGCCGCCCACCCGGTCCTGTCGATTGCGTCTTGTCTACATCTACAATGATCAACATATGGCCCCACTCTACCTGAAGCGTGTGACTATTCCTCATAACTCAAGCAGGTCAAGCAGGTCAAGCAGGTCAGTGATTTATTAAGCTGAGAGGCCAGGTGGAAACGCAAGAGTCTGGAACGCTCGAGAGACAATGCTGAAAGCCAGGTTCAGCTCACTGTGGGGTCTGAAGGCAGATACAGCCAAGGGTTCGTGTCCTCCAGAGAGCGGGCCGCCTCGGTTGCAAGTTACCCCGAGCACTTGTGGCAGTACTGTCACAATAAACTCAGTCTTCGCCACAGCTGGAGATTGGCGCTGCAAAGAACACTCGAGACGGCCGAGCGTACGCTTTCGGATCGCTGTTGTACATCAGCCCACAATGAACTGTCTCTTTGAGAGCTATATCTGATGGAGCACATAATCAGAACATCACGATTGCGAAGATCCAGGGGTCGAGATGGCATCGGAAAACGCAAGCTCCAATGCGAGACGTCGCGGGAGATCTGTTCATCCTAATGACAGATCGCAGATCGCTCACAGATCGTCGAGGATTGAGGAACCAAACAGCAATGGTGTCACGTGATGGCGATAAGATTCGCCATTGAAATTGGCAGTTCGGAATTCATTAGCGGAGCTGCAAGGCACAGCCATGGTGTGATTGAAATCTCTGCTCGAGTTGGACGATTATTGTACGACCCTCTGTGACCGAGAGTATCCTGGTCGTTGGCGATGAGATGACCGCACCGAGAGGCTGGCAGCATGAGGAGCTCGTCAGCAAGCTTTGAGCGCAGCTGACATTAGCAAGCCAAGTGGAGCCTGGATACCGAGGGATATGACTCGAGATTGACGGTTGATTAAGCCGAACCCCGCATTTCGATCCTCTGACGTACCCTTCGCTTTTGCCCGGCTCGTCCCTCTTCTCGCCTCGCCCGCGTTTGTGGCTCCGCATCCCAACAAGATGGAGGGCATTAGATCCCACCCAAAATCGTCGGAATCCCCGTCCCACGGCCAAAGGCCAGAGCCCTTCAACCCCACTTCCCTCCACCCTTTGCCGGCCTCCACCCTGCCAATCTTACAAATCAACTTTCTCTGCCCACCGCTTGCACCCGGCACCACCACCGCCATCTAAGGCCGGCAAAGGCAAAGGCTTCTTCGACCCTCCTCCTCGTCTGACTTACTTCGTCAACTGCTCTTGCTCGCCGCTACACTACACTTCATCTATCATTGCCAGCATCATAATCACTACATCTCAACAACGACGGACACTGCGCGAGTGAACAACCTCCAAAATGGGCCTCCTCGCCCTCGGCACGCCCCTGGACTGGCCAGAGACCAAGCCGCTCGCCGAGCACATCCGCACCCACGGCATCACCCAGTTCCTCAACACATGGAAGCGATGGAAGGACAGGCAGGGCGAGGGCCTGCTCTGGGGTGACGAGGTGAATATCTCTCTGCTGGCTTGACAGCGGCCATGGCACAAAAGCCGAGGCTGGGAACGAAAAGCATCTGCAGAAAGGGCGGTCGCTGACGTCGCGAGATCGAGTACCTAGTCGCATCGCTCAACCAGCCCGAGCAGACGGCATACCTCTCCCTCCGGCAGTCTGAGATCCTCGAAGAGCTGCAGAACGCGACGGACGACCCCAAGCTCGAGAAGCTCAAGCCGTCGTCCTGGTATGTACTCCGACGCCGTCGGGCACGCCGTCATGACGATTTACTGAGCACGTGCTGATTTGCTCTCCAGCCGAAAGATGCCGACCTTCCACCCCGAGTACGGAAGGTTCATGCTCGAGTCCACGCCAGGGTACCCTTACACTGGGCAGCTGAGCGACCTGATCAACGTCGAGTGCGACATGCGCTTCAGGCGCAAGATTATCCGCTCGCACCTCCTTCCGCACGAGCTGCCGATCACATTGACCAGCTGGCCCCGTCTCGGTGTGGAGAATGCTCAGTTCACCGACCCGCCGTCGTACCCGGACCCCGAGCACACGTCGAGCAAGAGTCAATATGTTGGCCAGCTCATCACCAACCCGCACGCTCGCTTCCCGTGGGTCGGCTTGAACTTAGGCCAGATTTCAATGTGCTAATGACAGCACCCTCACAGCCAACATCCGGCAGCGTCGCGGATCCCTCGTAGACATCCGCCTGCCCCTGTTCATTGACAAGAACACGGAGCTTCCGGCATGCTCCAAGGTGCCTCTCTCGAACGGTCACCTGAGTGAGTAGCTCAAGCCCCATTGTGAAGGCCGTGCTGACAGCCCCAGACCCAGCCAAGCCCCAGCCCGGTACCCCCTACATCCACATGGACGCCATGGGCTTTGGCATGGGATGCTGCTGCCTGCAGATTACGTTCCAGGCTTGGGATGTCGGAGAGGCGCGCACGGTCTATGATGCCTTGGTGCCTGTCGCGCCGATCATGGTGAGATAAGAGATACTGGCTTTTCGCTGACTCCAGCTCGCGTTGACAGCAGCGGCCCCTGCGTTCCGCGGACGGTTGGCAGACGTGGATGCCCGATGGAACGTTATTTCGGCGGCGGTGGATGACCGCACAGAGGAGGAGCGTGGCTTGAAGGTGAGCTAAATACAGCTTGCATAGCTAACAGCAGCCGCTCAAGGAGAACAAATACGTGATCCCCAAGTCGCGGTACGACTCTGTGAGCCTGTACATCGCGGACGACGAGCGCAA
This sequence comes from Cutaneotrichosporon dermatis, assembly GCA_020011015.1. Taxonomy (NCBI): domain Eukaryota; kingdom Fungi; phylum Basidiomycota; class Tremellomycetes; order Trichosporonales; family Trichosporonaceae; genus Cutaneotrichosporon; species Cutaneotrichosporon dermatis. The sequence continues at coordinate 1,830,559 of JAIGNX010000009.1, read as the reverse complement.
CAAGCCCGAGTACTCGGACATCTCTGCGCCCATCAACCAGGAGGTGCGGCAGCGGCTGCTGGACGAGGGGTTGGACGACAAGATGGCATCCCACATCGGCCACCTATTCATCCGCGACCCACTCGTGCAGTTCTCGGAGACGATCGACCAGGACGACGAGGCGTCGATGGACCACTTCGAGAACATCCAGTCGACCAACTGGCAGACTGTGCGGTTCAAGCCGCCGCCCGTCAACTCGGACATTGGATGGCGCGTCGAGTTCCGTCCCATGGAGATCCAGATGACGGACTTTGAGAATGCCGCGTTCTCGATTTTCATCGTGCTCCTCACGCGCGCTATCATCAGCTTCAAGCTCAACTTCTACATGCCGATCTCGCAGGTGGATGAGAACATGCAGCGGGCGCAGCAGCGCAACGCCGCGCGCGCGCAGTCCTTCTTCTTCCGCCGCCATGTCTTCCCGCACGACCTGTCGACGTACGACCTCGAGTCGCGCCCCGTCTCACCGCCTGGACACTCGGCGCCGACGTCGCCGACGTCGAGCATGCACGAGGAGACGAACGGGTTCGCGCACACCAACGGGCACGCGACCTCGAACGGGCACGCGAACGCGAACGCAAACGGCGCTCGGACGCCCAAGCACCTCCGGACGCAGAACTCGTTCAGCTCGTGCGCGTCGCTGCTCGAGGAGGAGAACGACGACGTCGGCCCGGAGGTCGTGGAGATGAGCCTTGACGAGGTGATCAACGGACGCCAGGACGGCTTCCAGGGCCTCATGGGTGTCGTCAACGCCTACCTCAACAGCATAAACACGGACATTGCGACAAAGTGCCAGATCAGGCAGTACCTCGACCTGATCAAGATGCGCGCCAAGGGGGAGCTCGTGACGCCGGCGACCTGGATCCGGCACTTCTTCACCAACCACCCCGAGTACAAGGGCGACTCGATTGTGACGGACAAGATGCAGTTCGACCTCGTCGAGGCCGTCGACAAGCTCGAGAAGGGCGAGCTGCAGGCGCCAGAGCTGCTCGGCAAGGACTATGTCGGCTCGGGGTCCGAGTGTTTCTAAGGGATTGTGCAATTTAGAGCTCATCTAATCCCGCCGCTAGAGGATGATTGTGTTCAGCATGTCCGGGGGGCTGGGGAGGTGTCCATGTCCACTGCATACACATGGTGGACGTTGTACGATTAGTATAGGTCTTGGATGGTATGTTAAGATATTGTCTGAGCGAGTGTGAGCGCGAGTTGCGAGCGGCGAGTGAGAGTACATTCTCAAACGCTCAACTGGGTGGCCGACTACTGCGTTGTCCCCCTCCTGTCTGCTCAATGCTCTACATCACGCGATATCTATGCTTATGCAGGGTATGTCTATGCTGTATATTTCACGTGTCAATTCAACCCTCTCCCAGGTCATGCAGCTCAGTTCTCCGTGGCACGGAAGAGCGCCTCTTCCCACTTGGGGAACGCGTCCACCAGCCGTTGCCTCACAGCCTGCACACGCCCCGGCTCGCCCCGTGCGAACTTGAGCGGGATGAGCCCCACCTCGACCGTCGCGCCCGGTCCCTGCTCATCCATCTCCACGACGGCGTCGACGGCCTCGTCGAACCGGCCGAGGCGGGCGAGCATCTCGACCCACGGCGCCCAGTCCCGCGCCGTCCGGACGTATCCCCTCTTGCGGGCCCAGGCCCAGATCTTAGCCCCGCGGCCAGGCTGCTCGGCATACCCGCACGCGTCGAGCATGACGCCAACCGCCGCACCCATGTCTTCCGGCGGGAACGTGGCGTGCCGGCGCACGAGATCGCCCCATACGCCGAGCGCGTCGTCGAACGCGCCGCAGCTCTGGAACGCGTCGATCAGCGACGTCAGAAGCCTCGCGTCGACGGTGAGGCCCGAGTCCAGGCTCAGGAGGGCCTGGACGTTGCGCGCGGCAGAGAGGAGCTCGGAGTGGACGGAGGCGACGGCGCGCGCGTCATCGTGGCGCCGCACAACCTTCGCCATGTCGGCGTAGCTTGTGAGCAGGCCCGTCAGGATGCGGGGACCAGGTGTGTGGCCAGCCGCGCGCATGTCGCCGAGCATGCGCACCAGAAGGTCGGGTGTCGGCACCGCCGAGTTCGGGAAGGACAGCGCGATAAACCGCAAAAGTAAGGTCTCCCACCGCTCGCCGTCGAGCGGCTGCGAGACGCCGAGCACCGCGTCGTACATGTCGTAGGCAGTGACGTGGGTGTCGGCGAAGCGCTCCCAGAGGGACGTGACGAGAGACGTAGCGAACACCTTGTCGAGGCGGACGGGGAAGCGGCTCGCCATATCCACGAGGATCTGGCTGAACACTGCCTCGCGAACGTCGGGAGAGGGTTTGGCGCGGAGGGCGGCACCAAGCATGTCGACGAAAGTCTGGGTACGTAGGGGCGAGCCGTGGATTGCCTCGGCCGTCGTCAGGTCTGTGTACACCTCAACAGCCTCGTCGAAGAGCGGCGGCTCGAGGGCACACAAGCGCTCGATGAAGGCCATCGCCAGGTCTGAGCTGGGAATACCGCCCTCAGGGCGGGCCGCGCGGTACACGTCCCACACGGGCTTGAGGCGGTCGGACGGGGCGTCCTGGACAAGGGCCTGCAGGACGGCGTCCCATGCGTCGCCGGGGAGGGCGTAGCCAATCTCGTCGGAAACGGAGCGGGCCACACTGATGACATCGCTCGAGTCCGGCGAGGGCGGGAGTTGGCTGAGGACGAGGAAGACAAGGCCGTCGATAGGCGGTTCGGCGCGATGGGGAGTCTGGCGCAACGCAGCGCGGACGGCAGCTGCATCGGACTGCTGGACGGCGATCAAGATCCTGGCACCCCAGCGAGCTTCGACCAACTCGGCGTCGACCTCTGCGTCGGGGTCGGCGTCCGCTTCGGCTCGCGCCCATCCCTCGACGATAGTCTTGGCCGCCTTGTGATCCCCGACAGCGGTGTACAGCTGCGCCAGCGGCACCTCTGCCCACGGGCCCGGGTGCACACCACGCCGCTCCATCGACGCGATGAGATCGGCCACGTCTGCACGTGTGATCTCGCTCCGCTGGCTCAGCTGGGTGGCGAGGGTGTAGAACGTCCAGTCGTCAGCTGGCAGGAGTGGGATGATCCGCTCTGCCAACTCGGCCTGCTTCTCGCTCGCAGTGACGAGCGCGTCCCACTCATCTCTCCCCATATCCTCCTGGTGGGCGCTGGCGATATCGACGGCCATCCGGCGGCCGAACTTGAACGGAAACCGAGCGAGGATCCTTACGGCCGCGCGGCGGTGTCGCCGCCCCCGCTCGCCCTCCGGCACGCCTTCATACGCCTGGACAGCGACGGCCGCCAGCGGCCCAGGTGCGGGACCGGAAGAGGTGTCCTGGACGTCCTCGATGGCAGCGAGAAGGTCGCCGGCCTCGTCGGCAGTGAGCGCGCGCGTCCGTCCCGCCTCCAGCTGCTCCGTGTAGCTCTTCCATGCCCGCGGCAGGTCGCGCGCCCCAGAGGCGGCGGCAGTTAGGACAGCATCGGCAGCTGAGGCGGAGGGCTTGGCGCCAAAGCCGAAGAAGGAGCCGAGGCCGCGCGCGGGCGGAGTGGCGTGGTATGCGCGGGCTTGGAATGCGGCGGTCGAAGGGCCCGGCCCCGCCTTGGCTTGAGCTCGTGGAGGAAGGGCGGGAAAGGAAGGGGTGGGGTTGGCGCTGGCGGCGGTCGGGAGAGCGCGCGCGCGCCGCGCCAGGCTGGTCGGGTTGACGCGTGCCCGGAAGGGCATTTTGTTTGCAGAAGCGTAAGGCAAGCGTAGAAGGAGTTGTAGGTGGAGAGTTAGGTAGACACTGAAATGGAAGTGACGACCAGCGAGACTGACTTTCATGGGTCAGCGCCACGTCATTTTCACTGCGATTGATAAGCCATTGTTGGTACTCGCGACGCAACTAGCGTCATGAACGCGCACTCGAGTTGGACATCGACATCGCCGACTACGCTACGCCTTGCTCGCACACGATGGACTCGCCATCGCCACAGCCGGAGGGCCCGACTGCGGGCTCGCCCTCCGACTTCCTCAAGAACATCGTCGGGAAGAAGGTCAAGGTCCGCATCGCAAGCGGCATCGACTACCACGGTGGGTGTTCGGTTCGGCTGCTTTATACAGGCCTGCAGCTGGCTAAGGGGCCGCGTACCTTCTTCGCCATGGATGGGATGAGGAGGAGATGCGAAGGGAGCTCCGGGCTGGGGAACGGGGTGTGAAGGCAGCTGAGCTGCCTTGGCTTGCACTCTCATGCGACCCCTTGTCCGCGGTGGACCTGTTCCCGTCCGCTCGCGTTCACAGCATAGCTCTGCCCCAACTGCTTATGAGCTATGGCTGTCCACATTCTGCGCTCCCTCCTCTCCCTGTCTTGATCCCTTTGAGCACCCCAGTTCCTTCATCTTCACACACCGCACTTCCTACCTCTCCACCATCCCTCGCATCCCCTCCACTCATGAGCCCACCTCACATCCCGCCAGCACTAACCGCAGGCCTCCTGACCTGCCTCGACGGCTACATGAACGTCGCGCTCGAGGACACGGAGGAGTACGCCCACGGCCGCCTGACCGCACGGTACGGCGACACCTTCCTCCGCGGCAACAACGGTGCGTCTGCGCGGGCTATGGCGGCATGGCCGACTCGTGGATACGGTCGCTGACGGCAGTGCTCTACATCTCCGCGCTCGAGGACCTGTAATATAGAGGCTGGGGTAGACATGTATTATGATAGATACGACGTTGGGAGGGCAGGATTGTGGACCGGGGGGTGATCGGGGGAGAGAGGGGATCGGGAGAGGTGGGAGGAATGAGAACGACGGTGCTGACTCGCTCGTCCTCGAAGTGTTGAGCGAACTGGGGCCCTGACTGACAATGATTGAGCCAGACCGAGTTGTTCTCGTACTGCTGACAAGGATACTGATATTACCACGTCCAACCGTAGACATCCCGGGTCCTGCCTGCGGGAGAGCGTCCTTCTCAATAGCACAGCACCCAACGCGCCCAAGTTACGCAAGACAATCTGTCCTACGCGCCCCCCCAAGCAGCCGCCACGAAGGCATTCCTTTGAAGAGCAGAGTGGCCATTCAGCTCACTAACGGATTCTCTGTCCACTCGGTGGGGACCAAGCTAATTGCTACTGTGGTCAGCGAGAGGAGCTTCATGACTAATCCCCTGTTGACATCCCGCTAGTCTCGTCCATAGACTCTGCTACTGTCAGCTCTTCTTTAAGGGAGTGGAAGTCACAGCGCGCACAAGATCTGTAGTCGGAGCTTGCCGGCTTGAGGACTACGGTTTCACTGATACCTTCACACTCTAGGGAACGATGGCTGCTGCCACATCACACCACTTGATACCGCGCCGTCGTATGTAGCCGCGTCGTGATGGTTAACTTGTCATGATCGGCACTTATCTCTCACAGCAAGCATTGCTGCTTTTTCCTCGTTTCGATGCTCCTTATATCTCAGCAAGCATTGCTACTTTTTCCTCGTTTCGATGCTCCTCATATCTCAAATCATCATGCGAACATGACACTCTGTCACATATACGTGAGACATGTACCATAACGTGAAGGATCGACAACGTCTGTCGTCGAGTTGCTGCATCACGTAGACTACCTTTTCAGGCCATGTGCACACTCACAGGTGAGGGAATAGTGGGAGGCATACACGAGCTCCCACTTGGGAGTACTGGACTGTCTCCGCGATGCGAAGACAGCAACGCCATGGGTACTGCCCTTGCCAGTCAAGATCGAACACTGTCATCCCGGACAAACCTCGATATGCGGGACAGCTGGTAATACAGGTACTGTCCTTGTGAGCGGATCGGTGTGAAAGAACGGGCGGGGGGCGAGCACCTCAATGAAGCGGGCGTCAGTGTATGAGTACGGGCGGGCCGAGTCCAACACTGCCATGCTCAAGATGCGAAGACAACAGCACGTTACGGGTATGTTCTTGGCAAGAGTGTCATTGTCCAGTACTGCTATACCCGGGCCTGACGTCACGTCTGCCACGTCCTACTTCCACAACGACATCGGCTTCCACAACGACTTCGGCTTCCACAGCGACTTCGGCTTCCACAGCGACTTCGGCTGGCTGAGTGCTACCAGGGCATTGCCTCATCGATGGAGCGGAGCATCCCAACTGCCACTCTGCCACAGACCATCGCGCTGACTATGTGCTCTCTCCATCTATGACCCTGCACCTCTAGAAATGGCCGGAACGCCCTGCTTTGAATGCTGCGGCAGCTGCAGCTGTGTGAGAACAAGGGAGAGAGATGGTCTGCGTGCCAGGACTTCCACAGCCGGTCTTACCCAGTTGGCGGCTCGAGGCGAGGCGGCCAGTTGCCCATTCCTAGTGGCTCCAATCACGATGCTTTAGTGAGCAGAAGTGCATTGGTTCTGTTCCTGCTAGACCAACTCTCCGTCCTGTTGCCCATTCCGTTCCGTGCTTCTATCCCCAGCCTCGCAACCACGACGAGGCATCGGAAGAACGACATGACGAGCCTGTGTCCAGGAAGGGGGGCCGCGACCACTTGGTGCCTAGGCGCCTGCCAGGCAACAATGGGTGGAAGTGAACTTCGGGGGTAATTATCCGGGAGGCAATTTCCAAGAATTTGTGTGATTATGGCTTGGCGCACAACTGTGGATGTGCGGAAGGCGCCCAAGGTGGGGGGATCTGAGAGGATGGGTGAGAGACGTCAACCCCTGCGTCCCCACTTTAATCACCTGACCTGATCGTAAACATCCCATTCACCCACCATCCATTCCACCTCCATCTCACCCACACCAGCCATAATACAACGCGTCGACCGGTGACGACCAACATCCATCCATTACTCCATCGCCCAACAACACATCGGCATAACCACCACTTACCCACCTCGGCACATCCGCGGCCACTCCCCGCCCCCACGCTTGCGAGCCGCTGCCAAGCCCTAAGACAACCACTCGCATCGGCATTGCATCGCGTTAGCACGTTCACTCCTCCCGCGATGTCCACCGAACACCGCCGCCCGTCGCGGGACGAGAACGGCTCGTCCGGCCACTCGCCACACCCCACGAGCGCCGAGCCCGCGCCTCCACCCTCCGACCTGTTCCCGACGCTGAGCACGCTCGACTCTGCTGGGCGGGAGAACACCCTGGAGAACCTGGCCCAGCACGCCGTCGAACTGCACGACTCGGCCATGGACGCGGTCCCGGGCGACGTCAACGACCTGGCGCTCGCCAACTTCCACCACGAGGACAACTCGTTCTTCACGGCTGAGGGCGAGGCGCGCTTCGGGATGCTGGAGGAGGCGGCGGCGGAGGCGGAGGGCAAGCGCGAGCACGAACACGAGCATGGACAGCACGAGGGGTTTGAGGGGTTCGACGGGGCGCTGGGTGAGGCGGCGGATGCGGTGGCGAACGTCGCGAACGAGGTCGAAGGCGCACGCGACGAGATGCTCCAGCTCGGCCGGATGCGCCACGGCCACAAGCGGCGGCGCGAGGAGGACGGCGTCGTCGGGCCAGTCGAGAACGGCGAGCCTATCGACCCCATAAAGATGAAGAAGGAGTCGCATGTGAGTTGGCGGGCACGATGGGAACTGACGAGAAGAAAGAAGTCGAGCGCCGCAGGCGCGAGAATATCAATGACGGGATCATGGAGATCGTCAGCCAGGTGCCTGGCGGCTCCGATCCCAAGGTCGGCAAGGGGATTCTCCTCAAGCGCGCGTCCGACTACCTCTCCACTCTCAAGAAGCAGGTGGATCACTTCAATGTGGAGCTGGCCGCCAAGGACCGCGAGAAGCAGGAGTTCCAAGTGGGTAGTCCGGAGTGGGCCTGTGGTCGCGGAGGAGGGAGAGCTGACGGCAGACCGAGCTCGACCGCATGCGGGCACAACTCGAGAAGGCGGAGGAAGGATCAATGAAGTGGCAGGAATCGTGGCGCAATGCCGAGGACCGCGTCGCACAGTGCCAGTTCGAGCTCGAGGAGGCGAGAAAGCGCATCGCCGAGCTGGAAGAGGAGAAGACGCGCATGATCGAGGAGGAGAAGGCGCGCCTCGCCGAGGCCGAGAAGGCATAGCACAGCGCGTGGCACAGGTGCGAGCAGCGCGAGCAGGGGCAGGAGAAACGGGGCCCGCGGGCCTGGAGAAAAGGGAACAGTGTATTTGTTGTATGGAGCTGCAACCGCGGCATAGATGTGAGATCTCCTTGTGGGTCTACCGGATGTGCTGCCTGTAATGTGCCCAGCCTCTCCCTGGCTAGGCGACACCTATCCGGAACTCACCACTGCGCTTACCATAACACTTCACCACTCCGGAACGGCCTAGCCAGGCATGTGACTAGATCAATTCCCAGCGACCAACTGGCTGGATGCGCAGAGAGGCTTGGCAGTGGAGTGCCGCCGTCGTGTGATCGTGCCTGCCATCGAATGCTATCATGATCTGCGTTCCGAATCATTGTCCATTCTCCCGTCTCACTGTGCCACGCCCCAGGACCATCATATATCTTCTACCTGAGCTGTGCCGAGTGCTGGGAGACTGGGAATAAACAACAGAGGCGATCCCATTCTCAGGAGAAGCGTCGAAAGCGGGCCGTGGGTGGACGCGGCGGCAGCGAAGATATCGCTTCATACAGGGCGTGTAGCTCAGTTGGTAGAGCGTTCCATTCGCATTATGCGAGACTTGGAAAGGTCTTTGGTTCGATTCCTAACTCGTCCATTTTTTGCCCTCGCGAGAATGAAGTACAGACCCGCTCAAAGCTTGCTGAAGTCGGAACAAGTGTTTTGTTTCATGTCTCGTTCAATCATTCCTTTGGCGTCCGTCCCCTATCGTCTCCTCGGGCGCACATGCACGCTCCACATCCACTGCCCCAGCACGGTGCAGAAAGGGCATGACGCCCAGGCGACAGGGACGAGGAGCGCGAGGAGGGCAGTCCGTTTCATGTGACCATGTTTGGCTCTGGCGTCGCATCGGATTGAACACCATGACGCGTCCAAAATCCGGGGAAGCGGGGAATCCCAACCTTGACATCCGCACATCGCACACCGCCGCACAAAGGGGACGTAAACAAGCCCAAGCCCGCGTTCGAACACCAGCAAGCACGATTCCCCTGCCCCGCGTCGCCGGTTACCCCTCGCGGCCTTGTTCGATGTGCATCCTAGCCATCCTTCTGTGACTTAGTTGCCCATTGATCTGTCCCATCGCACGCCCTTGCTCGTTGTTCTTGCTCTAGTGTGACACACTGATCCAGGTCTAGTCTTCGATTCTGGCCTCCTGTCGCTGCTCGCAGTCACGCCGCACACCGCACAGACTACCCACACTGGCCACGACTGGACCCAGACCAGCCTGATTGAGTTCGACATTCCTGCCCTCGCTGCCTGCGACCACGTTCATTATTCTTATCTCAGCTACAAATAGCTGGCGGCTTGGCCCTCCCTCCTCCCTCACTACTCCCTCTCTCTCGATCTCTCTCTACACCCCGTCCATCGACATCCTCCTCTCCCTCCCTGCCCCCTCCCCTCCCCTCGCGGCACTCCACTGTCGCCCCCGCACCCCTCCTCATCCGCCTCACGACTCCACCCGCTCCCCGCCGCGACACAGACACGATGTCCAGCGAACGCACCCCCGCAGCGACGCCGTCAGGCTCGCGTATCCGCCCGCCGCGCCCCACTCTCAAGCCGAAGCCGTCCATGTCCTGGGTGCGTACGCCGCTGGAGTGGCGCAGTGAGAGCGAAGTACTGATGGCAGGACTCGATGCGGCCGCGGCACACACTGAGCTCGCTATTGCGTATGCAGAGCTTCGAGGACTCGAAGCCGCGTGTAAGTACTTGTTGCACATGGCGGGGCATTCCAAGCATTTGTGCATGTTCTTGCCTTGATATGGTTGTGCATTCTGCGCCTCCCTCTGCTGTATTACCGTCATTTTCCCATCTCCACGTCGTTCTTCCCCGCGACCTGGCTTGAGCTGCCCGACAAGACTCCTCCGCCAGACATGCTCACACCCAGGTGTCCAAGATCTCGTGGCTCGACGACGTGATGGTCTACTCGTCGTCGATCCTCCCCGTTGTCCTCCGCCCGGTCATCTTCTTCACGCTGTGGAGCGCGCTCGTTGCGACTGCGTCGATCGTGTATGGCAAGGACCTCGCCCTGACGAATAACGTCGGTGAGTGGCTGCGCCTATTGCTGAGCTACGTGCTGATCGTCAGTGCCCCTGCTCTCCGTCGTCGTCGGTCTCTTGCTCGGTAAGCTGCGGAACCAAACAACTAGCTCACGCAGTGTTCCGCAACTCGTCCGCGTACGAGCGTTATGCTGAGTACGTCCAGCTTTGCGGGTAACGTGGCAGCTGACAGCAGGGGCCGCAAGGACTTTACCGGCCTTATCTCGAGCTCCCGCAACCTGTCCCGCGTACGTGGAGCTACCATCACCCGAATGCCAGCTCACGCAAGGCCGTGTGGATCAACGTCGTTCCCCCGCCCGATAGAAAGCTCTCACGCTCGGAGCGCATGGAACTCACACAGAAGAAGAAGGCGATCATCCGTCTGATCCTCGGCTTCGTGTTCGCGACCAAGCACTACCTGCGCTCCGAAGGCGGCGTTGAGCACGCGGATCTCCAGGGCCTGCTTCCCCGCTCCCTTCGCGAGTTCATCACCCAGGAAATTCCCGACTGCGACTGCAACGAGGAAGTCAAGGACGACGGCGGGAGCGACAGCTCCAACACCCCGCACGTCCTCTCGCCACGGTCGTACTCGACAACAGCGCTGACCGACCGCAACGGCAACGACGAGGAGCGTGTCGTCGGGCTCGGCCTAGCTCCTCCGATGTCGCCCACTAGAGCCAAGTCCAACTCGTTCTCGTTCACCCCCACGTCGCCGTCCAAGGACGAGCGCCCCAAGCCTATCCGCCGCCCCACAGCCGTGCGTGTGCGCCGCCCTACGCTGTCCGAGAAGAAGTCGATGGCGTCGTCGTCCGGTGGCAGCAGTGTCAACGAGCGCACGCCACTGATCAAGTCGGGCGTGCGCACCGACAACCGGCGCACCCACGAGGAAGTCGAGACGCAGTCGTCGACGCTGGAGAGCGCCCACCGCCTCGGGCGCATGATCGAAGTCGGGCTTCCCCTGGTCATCGCACATGAGATCAGCCGCACGCTGTTCCGTTTCCGCCGCAGCGGCAACCTCGAGGCCATAGGTCCAGCGGTGAGCTTCCGTGCGGTTATGGCAGCTGACAACAGGGCTTCAACGCGATGAACGCGAGCGTGCAGAGTATGATCGATCAGCTGGGCTCGATGGAGCGGATGTGAGTAGCTGTCGTTCGCAGTCGCTAACGCCAGCATGTAAGCATCAGTGGAGCTAACCAGTCCCCACCGTGCACGCAGCTCACGCCAGCCAAACGCCCCTCCCCTACGTCTTCACGTCGCACCTCAAGCAGTGCGTCACGATCTACTTACTCTGCCTCCCCTTCGTGCTCGTCGACGTGCTGGGCTGGAAGACCATCTTCATCGTCGCGACCACAGCGTTCACACTGTGCGGCGTCGAAGGCATCGCCGCCCAGGTCGAGATGCCGTTTGGCACGGACCCGTCCGACCTCAACCTCGACCTGTTCTGCACCGAGCTGTTATGCGAGTGCGAGTGAGTGCGTTGTTGGCGACAAGGGCTGACACCAGGGCGATCATTGAGCGGCTGCCCGAGGGCGACCAGGACGACGACATCACGTTTGTGCGGTCTCCCGTGCAGATGATGCAGGACGAGATGGACGGGGAGTAGCGGCGAGATGAAAGGGAGATGTCGCGAGTACGCGAGTTGTCGAGTCGTGGAGTGTGCTGTGTGCTAGTGCGAGTGCGAGCGAGCAGGAGTAGTGCATATGCTGTCATTGTCCATACCATGCCCATACCATCTTGAGAAGAGGAGAGGTAGCAACGTCGATTGACTCGGCGCGTCAAGGAGGAGAGTAGCTTGTATCTGTTATGCATCTTTCACATGTGCCACGAATCACCTCAACACCGGGGTTAGCGGGAAATGGCACGTGGATGAGACCTTGGGCGAAATTGACCAAATTGTCAAACTGAATTTGGTTCCGCGGGGTCAGTTCGTGGTGGTCAGGTGAGGCAAGCTGGGCGCGATTCTTTCTCTCTTCTCCAGACCTCAACAAAGTGAGCATCCAGCGAGCGGGGGGACACGACAGGACAGACACGGCGACGACGGGACACTGCCCGACACGACAACGACAGCGACGGCGACGGCGGCGCTGGCTATCGCGCACACCGACCGCGGAAATGGATTGAGCTCTCCTCCCGTGGAGAGTGGCGATCCCCACCCACCCGACATCCCAGACGACTACATCCATCTACATCGCCGCGCTCGCCCTCTACCGCCGCCTCCGTCCTGTGCTGTCCCGTGCTGTCCTGTCGCACCCCGTAGCCCGCAGCTACAAGAAGAGAGAGAAACTCACACCAGATGCCTCCCCAGGTCAAGTCCAAGGCCCAGAAGGCCCTCGCCGCCCAGGCCGGTTCCAAGGCCGGGTGAGTTCGCCAGTCGTCTCCTCTCCTCTCTCCTCTGTGGTATCTTTGCGCTCGGCAGGCTGCGTCTGGAGGTGCACGGGCGTTGCAAATTTCTGTTCCGCCCGTGCAGGCCAGAGTATGATGGGCACAGCGCAGAGACACGCGGAAGAGGGGGAGAGGTCGGCGCAAGGAGAGAGGACAGCGCTGACGTCGCAGTAAGAAGAAGAAGTGGTCCAAGGGCAAGGTCAAGGACAAGGCCAACAACGCCGTCGTCCTCGACAAGGCTATCTAGTGAGTGTCACTGGGTGGAGAGGGAAGGACTGGGTAGGAGCGAGTGTGGAATTGAGGGAACGGCGCTCGTCGTCTTCATTCCCCTGGGCGGCATGTGGTGCAAAGCATCGCTAGCTCCACAACGCTTGCCTCTTCTCCTGTCTTTTCCCATTCACGGAGCGACCCACTTGGCTCCAGCGCCGGCGGGGTCGCTCCACCTGCCAGCCGCTCGCACCGCTCGGCTTCGCCTCGCTTGCTCGCTTGCTGACCCCCAGCGACCGCATCATGAAGGAGGTCCCGACCTACAAGATCATCTCGCAGTCGGTCCTCGTCGACCGCATGAAGATCAACGGCTCGCTCGCCCGCCGCGCCATCGCCCACCTCGAGAAGGAGGGCCTCATCAAGCGTGTCGTCCACCACAACGCCCAGCTCGTCTACACCCGCGCCACCGCCGCCAAGGAGTAATGCTGTAGTCGTCCCGCTAGGATTACGGATGCAGGGCTTGTAGGATAGATGGACGCATTGCATGATCAGCCGCAGCAGCGGAGCGAGGTGCAGCGAGCGGAGCTAGGGGGCACTGAACAAGGGGGAGCTGAGCTCTTGAGCGGGTGGAGCGCAGCACTGGGTATTTATGCCAAGGGGATCGAGCGCGCAGAGCAGCACATGGAGCAGACTAAGGGAGCAGAAGTTGTAGAGCAAGCAGATCTACAGGGCCTTGATCTGGCAGTGCGTGCAAGGGTCCGAATGCCTTTAAGGGGCCGTCTGACCATCGGACACAAAGCGGTTGTCGCTCAGTCTGGGCACGAAAGACCACTACTGATGCACTCCAGCTAGAGGTGATGCCATGCTGCTACATGCTACAGACCGTCCCAGCCTACCCGCGCACACCAGCGGTGCTCTCCGGCCGTGCCAGCAACCACTTCCACACCTTCTCGCCCACGCTGCGCATCTCCTCCCGCACGGCCTGGCCCGTGCGCTCGCTCTGCACCATCACCGGCCGCCCCGCGTCGCCGCCATCTGACACGCTCGTCACAAGCGGCACCTTGCCTGTCGTCAGCCCCATCTTCCACTTGACTCACCCAGGACGTCGAGGCCAAGCTCGTCGGCCGCGTTGACGAACTTGTCCGCGCTCCCGAACAGCTCGTGCGGCGCGTCGCAGCTCCCGCAGATGAAGTGGGACATGTTGAGGAGCAGCCCGATGATCGGCACGTTGACCTTGTGGAACATGGCCACGCCTTTGCGCGCGTCGATCAGTGCGACGTCCTGCGGCGTCGAGACGATCACCGCGCCTGCTGTCAGAAGAGAACACAGAGGGACTCACCGTCAACGACGACGAGCTGGCCAAGGGACAGCTGCACGTCGCCGGTGCCTGGGGGCATGTCGACGACGAGGACGTCGAGGTCGTCCCCGTTGACGGACCACTCGACGTCGAAGAGGAGCTGCTGGACAGCCTTCTGGACCATGAGGCCGCGCCATGCGACGGGCGTATCGCCCGGCGGGAGGAGGTAGCCGATCGACATGGTCTGGATGCCGTGGTTCTGCAGTGGGAGCAGCTTGTTACCTGATGTCAGCTGTCGTCACCGGGTGAGAAGAGCGTAGAAGGGAGAGCAAGGGCACACTCACGCTCGCTCAGCGCCGGCTCGCCCGCACTCTCCAGCCCCATCAACTTGGGCACGCTGGGCCCGAAGATGTCCAAGTCCAGCAGCCCGACCCTCGGCGCGCGGTTCAGCGGAGACGTGCCGGCGAGCGCGAGGGCGAGGTTGGCGGCCACGGTGCTTTTGCCCACCCCGCCCTTGCCGGAGGCGACGACGACGATCTGCTTCACGCCGCGGATGCGCGAGCGTTGCGGCGGGCCGCCGCGACGCGGCAGGGTCGGTGCGGGGTTCGGGTCGCGGCGGGGGATGCCCTGGTGTCAGCTTGGTACGAGAGAGGCAGGCAAGCTGAACAAGGAAACGGGGGGCGACGCGGGAATGGTTGTTCGTAAGTTAGAGCGGGGGCGAAAGGAGGTCGAGGAGGAGGTGGAGGAAGGGTAGAAGGACCGAGACATCGTTGAGGAGGGGAGGGCATCTAGCCGAGCGCAAGTATCCCACTCTTCGTAGCAGGTAAATCGATGTACAGCCTATTCCCATATTTTGGTTGAATCAAGCGCAACTCACAAGAGGATTCTCATGCCCTGCAGCCGCCGAGCGGCTCAACGCGCGCCGCGAGCACAGCGAGGGCGACGAGGTCGGCGCAAGGCGCGGACGGGGAAGCGCCCGGCTCGCCCCAAACGCGGAGCTTGAGATAGAGCTGCTCCCAGCTGTGTTCAGCCGTGCGAGGGAGGAGCGCGCTAGTCGAAGCGTAGACATCGTGGTTAGTGTTAGCGTCGAGTAAGGTGGAGGTGAGGACGGAAAGTTCAGTTGGATGCGTTGCCGAAGTGGAGGTGACGGGGATTACGTAAGGGAGGCGATCTTATCGCTCTCTGTGGTGTGATCCGCATGTCCGTACAAGCTCTGCATCGGTATGTCACTGCATGAAGATTGTTGTCCTGATCATCTCACACTGCTCGACTGAACGTGATTCTGGGATGAGGCGTGACGAGGACCGGATACCTAGCCACGTAGACCGCGCCGCGTCATGTTATGGCTCACCACGCAGCCCTTGACCCGAGACTCACGAGCAACGACCGAAGATTATAGACCAATGCGCAGATCACAGATCTACGAATGGGGTCCAGAATCGATAGATCTGCTGATCTGCAACGGGGCGAGGGATGCACCGAAGACGTGGCGAGGAGGCGAGGAGGCAAGGAGGCGAGGACGCCACGTTGCACCGGCTCCCGCTCGCTTCAAAGAGCTCGTTTTCTCACACTATCTCTGCACCATTCCGCGCCGTGCCCTCTCCCTGATCTGGATGATGAAGCTTGGAACCAGCAATCTCAGCGACACATGGTCGCGTAGCGGCATGAACGGAAGGCCACTGACGTGTAACTGGCACACTGGGCAGCTCGTCCGTCTTTGGTTGTGCTAGAGCTGTGTATGGGCTAGAGCTGTGTGCGCGCGAGCTGAACTGATGCGTGTGCGTGGGACAGTGCGCTGGAGGGACCCACGCAGATCTGAGATCTGTCGCAAGCTATGTCAGGCTACGCGGCGCCACACTGCGCTCCACGCGTCCCATGCTCGCCGTCGCCAGATCTTGGCGATCCCACCAACGATGGCCGCCGCTCTGATCGGTAGCACGGTATCCATCGGTCAGGAGGAGTTTTGGTCGCCTTCAATGTGCGAGCTGGCGAGCTATGGCTCCGGCGAACTCTCGCGATCCGCCGGGGGGAAGAGCAACCGGCTGCTGCTCCGGTATTTGCGGACCGACCGAAGGATCTGCAGTTCCCGCTGCACGCAGGAAAGGTTAATCCAAATGGCCAGACGCGGGGCTTGCCGCTTGCTAAGGAGCAGTAGAACTGACGCGCCGGGATGAGGGCGAGGATGAGATGGACGAGCATATACCGAGGCGTACGAGGATTCTCTTGTGCATAGTCAGGCCGTCCCATGGCCGGAGGATGTGTGTGGTAGCGCTCACGCTCACGCTCACACTGCCTCATGATGGGACTGTGTGCATGATGAGCAACGAGTGATGATGACGACGAGAAGAGGTGTACTTGGACAAAGTGTGGATTTTGTTGTGGCCCAAAAGAAGAGTTGTTGTTGTTGCGTCACTCTCCCACGTTCATCCACCCGCCCACAATCTGGCTTCCAGGGGTGTAGGGCGCCCTCCACATCCTCGTGGATCGTGGACCCTGTGTGCCACACGTCCATCAGTATACCCCCGCCTTCGGTTCATCTCAACTCGTCAGTCTATCCACCCAACTCATCCTCGGACCTGCACACTCTCACCTCGTCACTTCTACACTCAACAACTCTTGTGTTTCTCCACTTCTACAGGCCACTTTACACCTACCTCTTCTCTACCGCGACCACATCCATCACCGCCGCGTTCCTCCCATTGTCTCCCATCAAAACGCCCGCCATGGCCACCCCACGGCGACCAGGGGGCGCGCGGCCCAACCCCTCCGCCAGCACCTCCGCCGCCGGCACGTCGTCTTCGTCCAGTTACGCCAACGGCGTCTCATCACAACACCCCTCCTCCCGGCCCGCCCCCCCACCTCCCCGCCTCAATATCCCAGAAGGCAATGTTCGTGAGTACAAACTCCGAGGCATGGCCTCGAGTCGAGCGGACTTCATCGGACCCGGCGCCATGCCAGGAACGCAGCTGTCCCAGTCGAGCCGAGTCGAGTCATGCGATGACAGAACTAACCTCCAGCGGGCATCAATGTCGACCAGGCAGGACAGGGCGGGTGGCAGGCGGCGTCGCCATTGCCCGCACTCGCTATGAGACCGTCTCGAGCGCTGCCGTCCCTCGCGACTTCTGGCGGGCCAACAGCCGGCCCTTCGTCCCGCCCCAAGCTCAAGCTTCCTTCGTCGACAGCGCCCAACGCACCCACGCTCGGACAACTGGCCCAACCTGGGCAACCTGGGCATACTGGACATTCTGGGTATCCGGGGCCACCTGGGTATCCCCAGTTCGCGAGCGGCTCCTCCACCCCCATTCCGGCGGGCACTCCCAGACTGGCCGCCAACCCGTCGCCGGGGCTGATGCCAAATCGATCAAAGTCCGCCGCACCGTCGCTCAAGCTGCCCAAGCTCGCCATTCCAACCGCCGGCGGTGGGGGAGGGGCAGGCTTCCATCAGAACGACGACGACGACGGCGGGTCGCAGATGCTCACACCTGTCCCTGGAGAAAACGAGGCGACAGTCCAGCCTAGAGCCCAGGGACGAGGCGACGGGCTGAGGCCCCCATATGGAGGATACGGGGGCGCAGAATCTGGGATGGAGAATGCGGACCAGATGAACGCGATGACGGACGCTATCAAGAACGCTCTCAGCGCGATGAGGATCAACCCCAGTCCAGGACCAGGCTCTTCTCGGTCACGCGGGGGGTCTAATGCTGCGTACGCCAACGGGGACGACCTCGACGCCCTGCGCAGACTATCCTTGTCACAGGACGAGGAGGCGCTCGCCAGCCATGAGAACAGTCGACCAGGGTCGATCCACGAGATTGGTGGTTTGGTGATCGAGCCATCTGATTTGGAGCTCATCCAACATCTGGGCGAGGGCGCGGGCGGTTCGGTCGACAAAGTGCGGTACAAGAAGGATGGATCGGTGATGGCGCGCAAGGTAAGGTCTAACCGCGTCGCAGCACGCTCACACCCAGGTGATCGCACGCACAGCCAATCCCGCCATGCACAAGCAGGTGCTGCGCGAGCTCGAGTTCTTATCCTCCACATCGTCGCCATACATCGTCGAGCACTACGGGGCTTTCCTAGCCGAGCGTGACACGCAAATCTGTATTCTGATGGAGTACTGCGAGGCTGGATCGCTGGACTCCATCCTCGGCAAGCTTAAGGCGCGGCATCTGCGGTGCTCGGAGCACGTCCTGGGCCGCATCGCAAGTTCGGTCCTCCGCGGCCTCGACTACCTCCACGAGCGCAAGATCATCCATCGTGACATCAAGCCGAGCAACATTCTGCTTACGTGCAGCGGCGCGATCAAGCTGTGCGACTTTGGCGTCTCTGGCGAGCTCGTCGACTCGCACGCAGGCACGTTCACCGGCACGTCGTTCTTCATGGCGCCAGAGCGCATCACGGGCAAGCCGTACTCGATCAGGTCGGACGTGTGGTCTCTCGGCCTGACGCTGCACGAGGTTGCCCATCTTCGCTTCCCGTATGGCGAACACCTCGCGCCCATCGAGCTGCTCTCGTACATCGTCACCGCGCCCGTGCCGACCATGACCGACAACCCGGAGGAGGGCGTATTCTGGACGCCCGAGATACGTGATTTCATGGCGCAGTGGTAAGTCTCCCTCCTGGTCGTCTATCTGCGCTTGCGCTGACATCAGCCTCATCCGCGACGGCACAAAACGTCCCTACCCTCGCGACCTGCTGTCGCACCCGTTCATCATACGCTGTGAGGCCAAGAACGTCAACATGGCGAAATGGGTCGCCAAAGTCTTGCATCCCGATCCCGAATAGACGCTGTGCTTGCCCGCCCACCCAGAGCCTGGGCGGTAGATGTCCAATCTCTCACGACTGCGCTCGCATTTCATGTCATGTCCATTACGCCACGTTCCATCACCATTGTCAACTGTCATCTGCTTCAGCAGCCGCCCACACACTCCTGTCTGCCCGAGTGGCCCGTATCTGTGTTCAACTGCATGAGTCTTGTGATATGCATCAACGTAGCCCATAGGCGGTGTGGTCAGTGGGGATTGAGCTCAAGGGCTGAGCAAGACTATGTCTCCGTTGCGAATCTAATGGTAACATGCTAACACTGAATGAGATGCACTGCTAATGTTACAGATGCTATGTGCGATGTTATGCTAATCCTCGTTACTGTCTCTCTAATCCTCCTCGCCCTCCCAGAGCAGCAACCCGAAGCCGGCTGCGATCGCCGCTGCCCCAATGAACGTCTGGAGATCGGGCATGTGGCCCGTCCAAACAGCGTCGGCAATAGCCACCAACCCAATCGTCAGGAGGTTGGCGACACTGCTCGTCGTCGGCCCCCACACGCCAATGAGGATCATGAGGCCGGCATTGTATATAGCGCCGCCGACGGCGACGACCGTGATCAAACTCCACATCTTGGTGCCCTCGGGCCGCTGGAAGTGCTCGATGCCCGTCGCGTGCAGGAGTGGGAACGGAGGCCAGAGGAGGATGAGCGTCGTGATCCCGATGAGCGAGGTGAGGAAGTTGGAGTGGAGCGCCGTTGGGAGGCGAGGTACGTGGTGCGGCTCCCGCGGCGTCGGGGGGTGCGAGAGTAGGGCCGGGAGGCCGGGGATGGGGATGTTGGCCAGCGTCGGCGAGACGGTCAGCGATGTCGCCGAGTGATTGCGCGAATGGGTGCGCGAGCCCGAGTGCGAGCGCGAGTGCGGCCCGCTGCCCGGAACCGGGGACGACGACCGGCTCGCCGGCTTGGCTAGGAGAGGTGTATGAGCCCCGGGGATGGCGGCGGCGGGGGTGCCGAGCGGGAAGTGGTTCTCGGCGACGCTCTCCACGTCGCCGTCGTCCGTCGGGACAGCAGCGTACTGGACTATGACGCCGCCAGCTACGCCGGGCGCGGGGTTATGCGCGTGCGTCGCGCCTCCTTGGCTCTCAGGTAGGACCATCTTGTACACGACTTCGTAGAGGCCGAGCAGGATGGCGCCGATGACCATGATCCCGTCCCCGATGACTCGCCTTGTGCCCGTTCTCTTGTCGTCGCCCTCAGGCTTCTTGCCTGCGCCAGCGAATGTGAGGATGAGCACGCCGACGAAGGCGATGACGATAGCGCCTAACGTCAGGCGGGTGAGGCGCGTGCCGAGGAGAAGGAGGGAGAAGAAGTAGGCGAAGAACGCCGACGTGGCATAGATGGCAGTGATGTCCATTGCTGGGCTGAATGCCATAGCAATAAACCAGCAGATGGCGGGCACGGAGATTAACGCTGTGAGGGGGATGATCTTGCGTGCGAGCGGGCGGAACAGTTGCCGCCAGCGCGGCGCTGTGTCGAGCTGGTCGGCGAGGACGGCGCGGAGGTTGCGGATGAGCTGCTTGGCGCGCTCGCGGCGCGTCTGGCGCGTGCGGTTGAAGAGGATGAGGAGACCAAAGTGGATCGGGAAGACGAGGGAGAAGGTGCTGTGTGTTACGAAGAAGCCGAAGTATGGCTTGTCGAAGCCAAACGAGGCGGCGAGGTACGATGCCGTCTCTGTTTGGGTGGCGGAGGCGAAGACGATGAGGAAGAGGACGACGAAGGGCACGATGTAGTGCCGCGTCTTCTGCGGTGGGTTGGGGGTGGAGACGCGCCTCACTGGCGTCGGCCGGGCCGAGGCCGACGAGAGGATGGCGTCGAGTGAGTCGCTCGCCGATGCGAGCGACGAGGATGTGCTGTGCCGCCCGTAGTGGTGGCCCGTAGGCGTGTGCGGCGGGCCGCCGTTGGCGCCATGGCCACGGCTCGGCGAGTGAGGGAGGGCGTGCCCGTTCAGGACGTGGGTCGGGAGTCCGCCGCGGGGGGAAGGGGCGCCGCGCATTATTGTGCCATGGATGGAGTGTGGATTGGACGATGGAGAGATGTTGTTGATGCGGTGTCACGAGAAGTGGTTAGTTGTTCAAGGTCGTCGCGGGGTGGGCGGCCAAGCCCGCGACGGAGAATAGCCATGTAGCCATGGGCGCGGCGCGAGAGGGTGGATGGAGGGGGAAAAGGGCCAAGAGAGTACTATGAAGGGGCCGTGGCGCGTGGCGTCCTAGTCTCGATCCGAGGTGTTGCGATAAGATTTGGGCGAGATCGCCATACCGTTCATCCTCTGCCTTCCTACCTTCGCACTGACGTGCTCGTTTGGCAACTCGTCTCCAGTTCAACCAGTATCGCTCTCATGCATGCACGCACTTCGCTGGATTGGTGCATGCTGCTTGCGTATGTCGACCTCGAAAATCTGGCTCAAAAGTTGCGTGCCCTGCATAGCTGCTTCCGTCCGGCACCTCCCCCCGCTTCTCGGTCCCCCTATACCGAACTGAGGCACCGCGAGGCACTTTTCATTGACAACATCCGCTGGCGGGGTACACTTCCCAAGCTTCCCAAGTTCCAGTCTGCAGGTTCCGACGCGCGGCGACACGGCGGAGATTGCGGGGGGACGAGGCCTCTGCATATGCATATGCATGAAAGAGGCTACGGCTCTGCCCGCAATCCCGCCTGCTGGGGAAGCGTAACCCAGCCTTAGGCTCTTTGCGGCCTTAGAACTCCCCCACTCGTGCGATGACAATCATCACCTGCTTGAAACGGGCGTGTTTCTGATTCCCCCATTGATGGCACATGAAATGCACAGCTATCATAATAAACAAAGAAAGGCATGCATGCATGCATGTGCAAGATGTTATCGCCCATCATCCGAGGCATCCGGGAGTGGCTGGTTGCCACACGCGGCGTTTAGTATACTGCCGTGGTTGTTATTGAGATGACGCAGGGGTTGGGTTCCTAATGTAATGTCCCATCCCATCCATCCAACAGATACCCAACACCTCAACTCAGACAGCCTTGAACTGTCTTGATCATCTA
Organism: Cutaneotrichosporon dermatis; assembly: GCA_020011015.1. Lineage (NCBI taxonomy): Eukaryota > Fungi > Basidiomycota > Tremellomycetes > Trichosporonales > Trichosporonaceae > Cutaneotrichosporon > Cutaneotrichosporon dermatis. Next base: position 1,808,703 of record JAIGNX010000009.1, on the reverse strand, counting down.
CATTCCTCTTCTCTCTCCCTCTCTTCCTCTCATCCTATCTAATAAAAGCTTTTCTTAATCGAGTCTTCAGCATGGTGAGCTTCCAGATACGAGCAGAGCTCACCCCAGTCTCTCACACCTCAGGCCCTCCGCCTCATCTCGCGCGAGCTCGTTACCCTCCGCACCGAGCCGCCCGAGGGCGTCCGTGTCGTCGTCGATGAGGACGACATCTCCGCCATCGAGGGATGGGTGCAGGGCCCTGGTGAGTGCTGCGTTTTCTACGCTGGTGTTGGGCAGCCAAACATGGCGAGCCAATGTTTGGTTCCCTACTGAACACTGGTCGCCCGAGCGCCACGAGGGTGTCGACCCAAACACTCGGATGCATCGGATGACAACTTCCAACAGCGTGAAGCTGACAGCAGCGGGCACGCCGTACGAGGGCGGATACTTCAATATCATGTTCGATTTTGGCCCAGAGTACCCCAACCTTCCTCCAACATGTAGGTCCAGCTATGCACTATGGCGGAGCTGACAGCAGGCACGATGATGACCAAGATCTTCCACCCGAACATCTCGAAGCGCGGCGAGATCTGTGTCGACACGCTCAAGAAGGGATGGAAGCGTGACTATGGAATTGGGCATGTGCTTGTCGTGAGTGTTTGGTGGGGCAGTGTTGTGCGCTCCGTGGCGCAGGTGTTGTGCGCTCCATGGCAGCCGAATCGTCGAGCTCACACTAGACTATCAAGTGCCTCCTTATCGCACCCAACCCCGACAGCGCGCTTGACGAGGAGGCTGGCAAGCAGCTCAACGCGGACTATGAGGGGTACTGCAAGGTGAGCTGTAAATGACGCGGCGCATAGCTGACAGCAGTACGCCAAGCTCATGACTGGCATCCACGCAACCCCCAAGGTGAGTAGTGATGGCAGAGCAGTGTGCCATCAGTGCACTGCCTTCGCCCACGATGAGCTGCTCCGCGTGTTGCTCGAGCTCAGCTGACGGCAGATCCCACCCGCGCCCTTCCGCGGAGAGACTGCCGCACGCGCCGACCCTTTACTCCCTCGCCCACCCGTCGCCCCCACCGCCTCCTCCAACCCCTCCTCCCTGTCCTCGTCTCCCACCCGCGCAGGCTCTCTCCCCTCTCGTGCCCCGCTGGGCAACAACGACCGCCAGGAGTTCAGCCCCGCGCCCTCCGATTCCGCCGCCCCGCTCAAGACTGCTACAGCACCTCCGGCCAAGACAGCTGGCGGCGTCAAGACTGCGTCCAAGACCAAGACTGCGCCCAAGCGCGGCTTGCGGCGTCTCTAAGCCCTATTGCGTGGGGTATAATAGCATAGCATCGTGCCGATAATTTGTGCTGGCAGCCAGCACATGGACAATACCGCGTCACAAAGGAGGAGGTGACGTATGATGGGGAGAACGGGTGCGACGTGTGACGAGGAGGGCGGGTATACCAGCTGGATGATACTTGTGGGTGTAATCGTAGGCGCTTGCATAGTTTGTATCGTAGTGTCATGCATTGCATGCTGCAATCTCGGGGATCCAGCGCATCCGTTTGGAGATGATGGCGACTATGGCCGATTGCAAGAGACCAACGGCGCGAGGGTAGAGGGTGGAGGCGAGTGGCGAGCAATAAGATCAGTCGCGTAGCGTTACAATCCAGGGACTCGCAATCGCTCCCTCCACTTCAACCACGATCTGCATCTCAACCGTCTGCATCTCAACCTTCTGCATCTCGACGACCTGTTCATCTCGACCACCTCCGTATCTCCACCTCCGCATCTCCACCTCTGCATCTCCACCTCTGCATCTCGACCTCCTCTCAATCTCGACCCCACCCTGGATCTCGGCCTTCTACCTGCCTCGACCTGACCTCCCCTACCCCTCGTACCACCATGACCCAACCCCCACCCCAGGGCCAGCCGCAACCCACCATCCTCTCCTCGCCGTTCCTCACAGCCGGCGTCCTCGACACGGCGCTCTCGAGCGCCGAATCCGCCGATCCGGCCGTGCGAGTCCAGCTCCTGGGGGCGAAGGTGCATCTCCTCGAGCGCGGCGCGAGCGCGGCGAGCGTAGCAGTAGAGAGCGCGGCGAGCAAACCAGGCGCAGCTAGCACGCCTACCTCAGCGACATCTGGCGCAGCGGGCGCGGGCTCAAGCACCAGTGCCTCACCCGGCACCAGCGCCGCCGCCGCCGCCGCCGCCGCCCGCCCGCGCCGATCCCGCGCCGATCCAACCGCGCTGCTCAACTCCCGCATCCTCCTCGCGGACGCGTACCTCGCTCTCGTGCCGCCCAACCTGCATGCGGCGGAGGGCGAGTGCATGGCCGTCGAGGGGGAATGCAAGGCGTTGATGCGGGTGGCGAAGCGGCTCGACCGTCGGAGGGAGGCGGGCGCGAGGACCGAGCCCAAAGACGGAGAGGCGAGAGCGGGGGAGGGAGAGGCGGAGGAGGAGGAGAGACCAGACTGGCTCGACGATATCCCGCGACTTCGCACCCGTGCCCTCCGCGTACTGGCGCGCGTCGAGGAGGGACTGGGACGCGGGGGACGGGCAGAGCGCACGCGCAAACTTGCGGACGACCTGGTCAAGCGATGACGGAGGATATAATGCAGAGATGCTATGTACAACTGAAGGTGTGTCTCTGGAAGGGGCCCTACGCTAACGGAACAACAGACTATATACAACGACTACACACTCGGCGCTCTCATGGAACTCTCACGAGTCTGTGCCTTTTACGCCTCTCGAGCCCAAGGCAGGCCAAGCTGCTTGCCGATCTTCCACGCGGCGATGCTCGACGCCGCCTTCTTGCTACTGCGGGTCGCTTCGGACTCGTACGTGACGCCCTCGATGACGACGCGCGCGAGACACTGCCAGACGTTGACGCCCGCGGACTGATACTCGTACACTGGCTGCTGTCTCAGAACTTGCATGCAGTGCTGGTTCAGTCCGGCCGTGGCTCCAACGGTAACGCTGTCCGAGATGGGCTCGTCGACGCCTCTGGATCCCTTGGTGTTCTCAATCTCCGCAGCCTTCTCACGCATGAAGGCGTACGCAAAGTGCGCGACAGGGGTGAAGATGGGGCGGAAGAAGTGTCCAACGTAATCCATCGCCTGGCCGTTGGTGCGGTCGCGCGTCTCGCACAGCGTGGGGAGCTTGGTTGGAGGAGGCATCGGCTGGTACATTGATTCGACTGCGGCGACGGACGGGGCGACGGATCCAGCGCGGCTGGGGGCGCGGCTGGTATTGCGACTCATCGAGCGGCTGCTGCTACGGAGACCGTCCGCTGGTGGAGTCCGGTCACCATTGTTCGCATCCAGGTGTCTGCTCTCGATCGGTTTGTCGCCGACATCCTCGTCCTTGGCCTGATATCAACAGCTTTCTCAAAGGGCATCAGCCTCTCCTGGGTACCCACCTCGTCGATCACCATCCCCAGCATACTCGCATCATCGCGAACCGAGCCGCCGTCGACCGTGACGGCGATCGACATGTCGTCCTCCTCGTACCCGCCTGGCACTTCACTGCGGAGGAAGTCGTAGAATACGGAAGCAATGTACGCCTCGAAGACTGACGCTTGAACCTTGGTCTGGGTTCTAACCGTATACAAGGCAGCGGGATTGGCGACGAGGCGGTCCATGATGCCGTACCGCACACACAGCTGCGCAAGTGTCTCGTTGTTGACAAGGTGCGCCTTGAGGATCTGATGTTAGCACTTCAAGGGGGAAGGTGGGGAGGTGGGAAGGTGGGAAGGGATATATGTGTGTGTGTTCTCACAGTTGCGGTGCCAGGAGGTAATTGAGGGTAGAGGTCTTGAAGGAGGAGAGTCACGAGGGCACCCAGTATGCCGTCGCCGATATGCTCGAGCTTCTCATAGTCGTCGCGGCGTGCGCCAGGGTCGAGGTCGAGGGACTGGGCGTTGCGGGCTGCCTGATGGGAGCTGGCGTGGGTGACTGCAGTCTGGGCGAGTGTGGGGTCGGCAATGGGTGGCAATCGAGGAAGGTGGAACTGAGGAAGGGGAGGAAGGGCGAGGGCCGACAGTCTTGTGGCGCCGGCCATCTCGCTAAAGGGGTTTCGGGGGAAGGAGAGTGAGAGAAGTGTTGGGACGATAACACGATGGAGAGGACGAAGACGAAGAGGAGGATAAGGAATGATATGTCGACGTGGAAGAAGTAGAATGATGAATGATAGTAGATGGTTGTAGGACAAAGGGATAGATAGGAAACGAGTGAGGAATGAGAACAATCCGTGGCGTGTGCCACAGTCATTCGATCCTACGCTGGAATCCTTGGGCGGAGGTGGACGGTGGAGGTGGAGGTTGACTTGATGATGGGCACCAGGGCAGGTCACGTGTCTAAATGCGTGTCAAAATTCACGAGCCTTATCAGACTCTGAGATATTTCTGCTTGACCCGGCGTATGGGTGGTGAGATGAAGATGGCCTTGGGTGGTCGGCACCGAAATCACTCTGCTCACTACTCACACGACCCACTTCATCATCGCTCATTCCACAACTATCGACTCAGCACCACCATCTCCCTCTCTCCAGCCCATCTCCCCGTCCGCCATCACTCCGCCCCCGTCTGGGGAGTTGTACTTCCACCCGGCGCGGGATGCCCCAACCCCTTTCCTCGCCGTCCTGGTCGTCCCTCCACACCTCCAGGACGCCGCGCCACCAGACTCCCACCAAAGCCTCCAAGAAGCCAACGTTCCGCCCTCCCTACACACCACCACCCCCATCCCAAGCCTCTACCTCAGCATTCACCGCCGCCATGTCCCGTGATCTCCTCCCCAACGTCCTGATACCCCGCGCATCCAGCATGCAGGGCAAGAAGCGCGCGCGCGAACCTGACCCGGAGCCGACCAAGCCCTCGCGCCGCACGCGGAGTGTGGGCGGCGACCCGCGCGACGCGAGCGCCGACAAGACCGAGCGGAGAGAGGCTAGAGAGCGCGAGGCTTTCCAAAGACAGCTCATTGGCGTGTTCGTGCCACGCGCACTCAAGGAGAGCCTCGAGGGGAATACGCACAACTACTCGGACCTCTTGAGCCACTTCCTCCCGCTTCCCGGGCAGACTGTGCCCCAGCTTGGTTCTCTGTTGCCACTTCTCCGAGCCCTCACGGCACATGTGTCCCTAATCGACCCATCAGTGCACCATGCGCTCGTGACTGCCATCGTGCAGCTGCCTTGGGCCACGAGCGACGATCGGTTCGTCAAGACTTATGTCGGATTCTGCGGCGTGCTCGTCAGTGCCCACCCCGGATGGGCGCGTGAGATCGTCTCCATGGCCGTCAAGGGCTTGACATGGCGTGAGTCTGCTTGGTTGAGTACATGTAGTGGCAAGCTAACGACAGAATCGGCCCAGCCACCAGCAACGTCGACGCCCATCACACGGCGCACATATCACGCACGCCACCACCACCTTCTCTCGCACCTCCTTTCGCTCATCCCCACCCTCCCCACCGTCCTGCAGCCCATCCTGAACCGGCACGCACCACATAAGCGCGAGCCCGAGGTCGTCCAGACGACTTGGGTGCGCAACTGCTGCGAGTTGATAGAGTACTGCCCTGAGCTAGGCGCCAGGGTCTGGAGCTCGCTCGTGGACCGCATGCTGCGCATCGACGTCGAGATCACCAACCGTGCCGAGGACGACGATGACGATGACGATGAAGACGAGGAAGAGGACGAGGTGCGCGAGCGCCTTGACCCATTCGACCTGAACATCGACCAGAACGTGCCCCGTGATGACGGCGGCGACGAGTCGGATGACGATAGCGACGATGACGACATTGACCCAGACGCCATCAGCTCAGAGGAGGAGCGTGACAGCGACGACGAGGACGCGCCTTCTGCCGACCAAAGGAAGAAGAAGCGCGAAGTGCTTCGCTCGATGCGCGCAAAGCTTGACGGCATGCTCGTCCACTTCCTGCGCCACCTCGACGAGAGCATGGGCGGCGGCGGGCGGCACATCGGCGCCGCCGAGCTTGCCGCTCGTGAGCTCTCTGCCCTCCCCTCCTCCGACACGTCCACCGCGACGCCCACCCCGCGCCCAGGTACGCCCTCGACGCCGACCACCGCGACCGGCCTCCAGCGGCCTCCTCCCACACCTGCGCAGTCGCTCGCCCACTTCCAGACGCTGCTCAACCTCTTCTCGCGCCAGATCCTCCCTACTAGTGCGACTCAGCACCTGCCGTTCCTCCTCTTCATGTGCTCCTCGTTCTCGCCGGCGCACGCCGACCTGTTCCTGTATAGACTGGTCTCTCTCGCCCTCTACGCTAGCGACACGCCGACCCCCACGCCGACCCAGCCGGTACCGCTCGCCCACCGCACCGCGGCGGCGGTGTACATCGGCTCGCTTGTCACACGTGCGCGCTTCGTCAGTGACGACCAGGCACGCACCGTCCTGCAGTACCTCCTCGCATACGTCGATGGCAAGCTTGCGCAGGCCCAGGCCCGTCTGCGCGGCGGTCCCGGCTCTGGCGCGGCCGGCGCGTTCGGGCTCGGCGTGCCGGCTGACGAGCTCCCCCTCTTCTACGCCGTCTGCCAAGCGGCCATGCTCATCTTCTGCTTCCGGTGGCGCGCGTTCACCGCCCAGGCATGCGAGGACATCGACGCACCCGTCGCGGGCGAGATGGAGCTCGACGCGGCGTCCGCACCCTCCGACGCCGACGCGGACAGCGCGGCGGGCGGCGCGCACGAGTGGATGCCCGACCTCGACATCCTCCAGCGCGCACTGACGTCCCCGCTCAACCCGCTGCTGGGGTGCAACCCGACAATCGTGGGCATGTTCGCGAAGGTCGCCCACGCGACCGGGTTCGTGTACTGCTTCAGCATCATTGAGGCGAACACGCACGCGCACACGCACGCGTACGCGGCTGCGCGCGCGGCGTCCAACCCCGACCTCAACGCCAGTGCCAAGGCGAACGGCGGAGGACTGGGATCGCGGGGCGAGTTCAGGCGCACGGCGTCGGCACCCGCCGCTCCGAGCCTGGCCGCGCCGCGCGCGGCGCGGCAGACGAACATCGACGCCGGGCTCGACGCGTACTTCCCCTTCGACCCTTATGACCTGCCGCGCTCGGGCGAGTTCATCGAGGCCCTGTACCGCACCTGGGACGAGGTGGCCGTCAACCTCGACGGCGACTCGGACTCGGAGGACGACGAGGACGAGGACGAGGAGAGCGACGCGAGCATGGACGACGCCGAGCTCCCCGAGGGCAGGCGCAGAGTCCCCCTCTCGAGCAGCGCCGGCAGACGGCCCCTCCCGATATCCAAAGTCGGCAGCGGGAGCTTTGGCGAGCATCGCAGGCGCAATATCCTCAACGATGCGGGCTTGAGCACAAGCCTCGAGAACATGAACATCTCCCCCGTCCCGTCAGCATAGACAACCATACACTTCATACCTCACACATATTCCTACCCTACCCCCGCATCTTACCAACACATCTTGTTGCTAGCTACTATGCAGTGTTGTACATATCAACAGAGACGTTGCGTCTATCTTTTGGGATTCTATATAAATGCTGTCTATCAACGCTAATCAAGCGCATGGTGTTTGTTTTTTTCTGTCTCTTGTTCTTTGAGCGCGTCTACCCACAAGCCACAGCAGACTCCAGCCTAAATGGACATACGGCGCACGCGCGTGCCGCGACGCGTCAGGATAGGCGGCTTGAAGCCGTCGACAATGCCCTTAGGCAGACGATTGCTTGTCGCCCACTCCTTGAGCTGTTTGCGCGCCGCTTCAAGACCGATCTCGCGCACCTCGGGGAACTGCTTGAAGCCTCCGAGGGTCTCGAATTGCTGTGTCGTCAGCACAGGCTACACAGTTCGGGATTTAGTGAGCTCACCTGCACCGGCATGGCCATGTATAGGCAGTGAGGGTCGTTCTTCACATCTTCCAGCTGCTTTACGCTGGACACGCTGGCGGTTAGCTTCGAAGACCTCAGCGAGCTCACTATGTCAGGCGCGAGGAAATCTCCGTCATCGAGGGCACATTGGTCTTGAAGAAGGGGTTGAGGCTGAGGTCAGTCTGATACACAAACGGTAGCTCACCGCTGGATGAACAACCACCAGCCAGACACCGAGTCGCCATAGCTACGCGGCGAGGTGTCGTCGATCGAGCCGACGTCAACAATGATGATGTCGCGGATACCGCTCTGACGCAGAGGGCCGATGGGTGTGTTGTCCATGTAACCGCCGTCCACAAGTACTGCTCTGTGAGCGAAGGACAGTCACTGCCACTTACACATGCCGTTCTCGGATAGGGGAGGAAGCAGGCCAGCCAGAGTCATGGATGCGCGTACGAAGCGCCTGGGGTCAGTTTCGGGATCCTTACTATGATATCATATACGCCGAGGCTCGGCACGAGCGGTTCGACAGGCGCTTGGGCTCGACTCGCACAGCATGAGCTCGTGGCACGTGCTCGCCCTGCTGTTGACTGCTTCCGGCGAACGGACAGCGGCGCAAAAGGCGTCCGAGGTCGGTGTTCGCGCAGTGGGAAGCAGACGACAAGACACTCGCTGCTGACGAGCGCAATTCACCAACAGTGAACAGCCACGGGGTTCGCGACGAGGTACAGCCTCTGATAACCTCGCAAATAGCAACTCACCAGGCATAACCGGAACGGTGAATCTCCATTCGCGAGTGCGTAATGTTGGTCGAGTTGCAGTAGAAGGGAATCCAGAAGTCTGGCGTCAGTCGTGCTACCGGCGGGAGGCTCACCCTCAATGTGCGTGTTGAA